>PVIW01000814.1:0-25568 GCA_004026585.1 Noctilio leporinus
ATGTTGCTGTCCAGTTCTCCCAACACCATTTGTTGAAGAGACTGTTTTTACTCCATTGGATGTTCCTTCCCCCTTTGTCAAATATGAGTTGACCATAGAGTCCTGGGTTAATTTCTGGGCTCTCTATTCTGTTCCATTGATCTATATGTCTATTCTTATGCCAGTACCATGCTGTTTTGATGACAGTAGCCTTGTAGTTAAAATACAATCATTTTTAATTCAACCTGCTACAAATACCACTTTCAGAGTTCAAGACCATCCTGTAAAGCTAGATTGTGGGATTCTTTGTAATACATTATGAACTTCCCTCAAGAATTTCAGAATTGAAGTAGTATCTCTGATATAAATCTTGACAGGAGTTTTTGGTCTAAATTTCTTAATTTCTAAAAGAAGGATAAAATGTACAGCAATCAATGTATGTGACTACTGTATTCATATGAGAAAAGGGAAAGGGGTGTGTGGAACTTGTTTAATCCTTTAAAGCTGAATTTATGTCAGATCCAAAGAATAATGAGAATTTTAAGAGAGACTGGGGAACCTCCTGAAAAGTAATTATTTGACCTGTGAGTTAGAATCTAGAAGATAAATTGTGAATGTGGATTTGAAACTGAAAATAACAAATGGCTTACGAAAAAGGGCCAAACTGACTATGCTCAAAAAGAAACACTTCAAGGACAGTTTGCTTGGTTTTTCAGCTGTCATCACCCTCATAGAAAAATAAATATGCAGATGTAGATACACAAATATAGACACAGATATAGACAAAGAGGTGGAGATAGAGATATGTACATGAATGATCCCCTTGCCAGAATAAATAAAGCAAGGATAGTATCAAGGTTTACTCTTGGAGAAACGTGGCACATTTCAAAATGCCCATTCCCTCACTTATCTTCTCACCCCTTCTAGGGCTGACTCAGACACTGTCTCCGCAGAACTATCTTGGATTTGCCAAAGCAAGGTTACATTCTTTCTCCTTGGTACCAGGACTGACCCTGGTATACATCTTGATTACAGCGTTAATCACAGATTACTGCAATTATCTATTCATATATCCGCCTCCTTCCTAGATAGTGAGGTACTGGAAGGTCAGCTAGAACAGGAACCTAATGGAGTGCCTCACAAAATATGTACAATCAATATGCTTAAAACAAATAACTGAGGGGATTGTAAATGCCATAAAAGAGAATTCTACAGGACCATAAAACCACTAAGCATTATGTTAATTGAATTATTTCATTTATTTTTATTCGTTATTTTTAGAGAGAAGGGCAAGGGAGCAGGAGGAAGAAAAGGAGAGAAACATCAGTGGATGGTTGCCTTTCACCTGCCTCCAGCTACAGACCTGGCTGGAGACCTGGCTTGCAACCTGGCTATGTGCCCTGGCTGGGAATTCAACCAGTGACCCTTGGGTTCACAGGCTGATGCCAATAATTGGATTATTTTAAAAGAGTAATTCATTTCTTCATTCCTTCAACAATGATTTGCTTGGCTTCTCCTGAATATCAAGCACCATTCTAGGTGCTAGAATAGAAAGCATACAAGACATAGCCTTCAGACTGACATTTTGGAAGACAGTGAGGAAGAGTTTTTTTGTTTGTTTTTTTTTTAATTATAGCAATGAAACATCTACAACATTTAGACTATTTTGCATGTTTCCTAGGAACCCCAATTACCTAGTGCCATTCCCCAAGAAATTTACATTCTATGTGTAGTTGTGGGGATAATTAATACAAAGATAATGAACAACAAAGACACAAGACAAAGTGAATGCTAAGTAGGTAGAAGAGAAAAATAAGGGGTGTGAGGATGCACTGGTGGGCACTTTGGGCTAGGAAGATCCATCACAGCTTTCTGGGTCTGGGACCAGCTTGGGAAAAGAGGAAGTGAGTCTGGTTCTACGAGGAATGGAAATGATCTGAGCCAAAGCAGGGGAGAAATGTGTAAGACTCTTTGGAAGAACAGAAAATTCTCCCCTCCTGCCAACCTGTTCTCCGACTCTTGCCATCTCTTTCCACCTAATCACTCAATTCAAGTTTGAGACTCTTGCAGAACTCCCTGCTTCCTGGAAAAGTCAGTCTCTGAGACCTCACAGATGCTGGCTCTTTCATAAGCTCTCAGACTCACTGATCTCTAACCCATGACCACTGTAGGCATTTCTGAACAGGACTGCTAGAAAGGCTCACCTATACCATCTCCTCCATTCAACCTATTTTCCAACACACTGTCAGGGAGATCTTTCCAAAAGAAATTCAATCCTATCACTCTTTTCCCTGGAACCTTTCAGGAGTTCCAAATCACATAACACGGTAAAACGCAAAATCCTTAAACAATGTGTAACAGTCTGCATGGCACAAGCCCTCCTGCCTTCCCAGCCTGGTGACCTCTCGATCCCAGCACAGGTGAACTACAGATGCTCCTGATCTCTATCCCACTGCACCTGCCTGGTCCTTCCTCACCTGGCCCACTTAATCTTGACTGAAAGCTGTCTGCCATTCTCCACCCACGGTTATACACACACCTCAACAATGGCAAATGTTGGATTCCATGGAACCTACCTGTCCATGGCCTAGAGGTGCATTTTATTTACCCAACATCCAGCCCAGCCTAGCCCAGCACCTAATTCTGCACCTAGCACAGCATGTTTGCTCAATTAATGTTGAAAAAGCAAACCTGGGGCTAGAACAAGATTTGCAGGTGATTAAACATAGAGTAGGTAGTGAGGTGATAAAATAGTGCGGGAAGAGAGTGAAAAGGAAATCAATAAAAACAACAGAGAGGTACAGCTGAATCATTACCTCACAGAGGTAACAGGCCTCTCTCTGCCCATCTACCCCACCTCAGAGACTTGACCATTATCTGTGGGGATTAGACAGTCCACTCTTCCCTAAACAGACTGGGGATGCCAAACAACCAACCATCTAAACCAAAAACATTTTTTGCCTGAACTATCTGGCTTCTTTTGAGAGAACACTTTTCCTCTCTCAGTAAAGCCTGAACATAGAAATGCAAGACACAAAATAAAACATACTAAACATAATCGCTCCAAATCTGGCTACAAAAGATGTTCCTATCACTTTGGATGTCAACAGGAAGAGACGCTGAGTGCAATTCACTGATTAGTGTGGGGGTGGCCTGAGTGTGCTCCCACAGGCAAGGCAGCCAAGAACCTCTTCCCCACACCAGGCCCGCAGCACCTGACTCCATGCATGATCTCTACCAGCACCACTGCAACGGGGCTGCAGGCCAAATGCCTCCTGCCACTACACCCTGGATGGAACATCTGTGGCTGGGCTGTTGAAGCTCAGGGAGAAAATATGTGGCCTTTTGCAAAAATGCTCTCATGCCAACAGGTTGCCTTCATTTCTGGTGGCTGTGAGGTAAGCTAATATGAAGAAGACACACATGGTGAGATTTACCACCTCTGATTCCCTAGATTGACTCATGCCAAACAAGGAGGCAATCTTTTTGCTTCAAGTACTAAACAATTCTTCAAAAGTAAGCAGAAACTCCCTAGTTAAAAGCCTCCAAATCCCAGTCTAGTCAAAGGCACACTTCCATACGCATATGTAAAGCATCTATCTCTATGATGTAACCTGGGACCCCATCTAGTTTAAAACTTTTTAGTTTTGTCCCAGCTGATAAGAAATGGTGTAGGGATTTTTTTTTTTTTTTTATTGTCGTTCTATTACAGCAGTACCAATTCCCCCACACATACATCTGTTGCTCTCTACTGCCCTGCTCCCCCTACTCACACAGTCAATCCCCACCCTTCTGTCCATGTCCATGTCCATGTCCATGGGTCCTTTATACTAGTTCCTTCACTAGACCCTTGCCCTTCTTTCCCCCCTTGATAATAGATGTTTCATCCAGAAACTTATGTCAAAATAACTATCCTGCTATGAATTATAAAGTTAGTATTTATAGAGAGATTTCATAGAAATCTTTGGTACCTGAGTGGGTTTTAAATTATTAAACAACCATGAGTAGTGACCATCAAGTACTAGGAGAAATAGGTCAGTCAACAGCTTTGACACTGCCCTGCATTACAAAACTAGAAGCAGAGGTTAAAATTATAATCTTCATTTCACCAGTCTCCCCTCCCATAGTTGGAAATTGTAATTATTTCATAAAAGTCTGTATACTATCAACCTACTTCTGGTAACCTTTAAAAAGCCTCTTTTTCTTTTTTTTTTAATTTTACAATGAAAAACTTTCCATTGGCATGGTAACCATTTTCTCTTAATATAAAACCACTGCAATCCACATTAAATTTATGTAATAACCAAAAATTGCTGAGACATATTGATATTTGTTGCCTAACCTAAAATGTTGACTTGACCCCTAGACACACTAAAGTATTCTTATTAGTAGCCTATGGAGGACAGGATGAAGAAGGAGCAGATATTTCACTTTTTCCTAAATATGCCTACTCTGACTTGATATAACTAGCATAGATTAGACCTGTAATTATAAATTTAAGAAGTCTACTGACGCACACTTAAGACAAATTCTTATGATGCCGCATCATATAGTCACAGAACAGCCCAAGTTAGTTTTCTTTCTAAACTGAGATCTATGGATGGCACAGGGAGACAAAGCTCAGAATGTATTGTTTAACTTCCACTTGGGTTTTGATCATTATTTATTTACCATACTCAATATAGAGAGTGACACCTCATCATAACCAACAAGACTATTTTCCCATGAAACAGATGGCTAATTTTATAACTTTTTAAAGTTTGCTCCTAGGATTTATATTTTTATGTAACCATGATTTGCTACTAAAACCTGTCAATGGCATTATACATTACCTGGAGTCACCAGGTGGAAAGTGTATTAATTTGTACAGGTCTTGCAAATCCAAAAAACCTGCCTTTGAACCTCAACTAGCTGTGTGAGAAGCTAGGCAGATTAACCTGGGAGCTTAAGTTTTCTTTCCTACACAAAGAAAAAATGTTATCTACTCCCTCCATAAGGAAGGGCACCAGTAAACTGTTCTCAATTGAATGATAAGTAAAACTTAATCATGGAATAAAATCCTTTCTATTCAATTTGTCCCTGGTCAACAAGGAAGTTATCAATTTCTATGAACTAAATGAGTAGTGACTACAATAGCCAAATATTAAAAAATAATTTAATTGGCTACAGATGAATGGATATGAGATTTTATACATACATACACACACACACAGAGTGTAATAGTGTTCAGCCAACAGAAAGCTGGAAATTCTATTTGTGACACTGTGGATGGAAATTGAGAGCATTCAGTAAGTGAAATAAATCACACATAGAAATACAAATACTGCATGATCATAGTTATATGTGAAATTTAAAAGAGATGAACTCGTAGAAACAGAATGGGAGGATTGGGAGTTGTTGGTCAAACTTCTAGTTAGAAGATGAGTAAGTTTTGGGGATCTAATGCACAGGACAGTGATTATCGTTAATAATACTGTGTCATATACTTCAAAGATGCCAAGAGAGTGGATCTGAAATGTTTTCACTACAAAAAAGAAATGGCAACTGTATTAGATTATAGAGGTGTTAAGGAAGGTTATGGTAGTAATCATTTTGCAGTAAGTAAAAGTATCAAATCAACACATTGTACACTTGAAGCTTATACAGTGTGACATGGGTCTGGCCAGTGTGGCTCAGCGGATTGAGTGCTCGCCTGCAAATCCAAAGGGTCCCTCAGTTCCATTTGCAGTCAGGGCACAGGCCTGAGTTGAGGGCCAGGTTTCCACTTGGGGACTTGCAAGAGGCAACCAATCTGATGTTTCTCTCTCTCTAACCTTCCCTCCCTCCCTCTCTAAAAATAAAGTCTTAAAAAAGAATGTATATGTACACTGTGGCATGTCTATATCTCAACAGAGAGGGTAAAAATAAACAAATAAGCAGTGCCTAGACTGTGAAAAGAAGAACCCCACCTAATCCCTAAAATAAAGTTACTTTCTAAAGTTATTAGAGAAGAATAGGGCTTTAGGACATGAACAGGAACTGCTACGTTTTAAAGTGATCTGTCATCCAGGAAACTGAGGCGGAGTCTGTTGAACAGACCAGCGTGGTCATTTAATTGCCAGTCTTCTAGGGAGACCTAATGTCATCATTCCCTAACAGGGTTCTCTAGAGACCAGATTTTCTCTCTACTTCTCTTAACAGGCTTCCCCTTCCTCGCCTCCCTCCCTTCCTTTTGGTTTTTGCTTTTTCACTGTTAAACATCTCTCCCTCAGTTCCTTTTACAACTTTCACGTCTTTTTAGCTCTAATTAGAAATGGGCTTGCCCCGCCCCCAAGCTCCAAGGGCCTTCTGGACTCCTAGGAAATGCCTGCGGTCCACCCTACCTAAGGGCTTCCTCCTCCGTTGACCACTTTTGGGATGAATAAAGGCTGCCGATCCTCAGCCACAAATCAGTTCCCCTGGCCGCCCCACCCCGGCCCAATCCTACCTCCCAGGGCCGCATTCACTTTTACCTAAAAAGAAATCGGGTGGGGCCAACACCCACGCTCTCCCAACCCGGGCTGGCACCCCTAACCCTGCCTACGGGCTCGCCGCCCACGCAGGCTCTCCCCAATCCCAGCACTTGTTCCAGGCGGAGAGAATGACCCAAGAGTTGCTTCCGAGTCTAGACTTCCGCGCGCGGAGGCAACCCCAAGTCTTCAGTGATTGTTCGGGGGCTGTGTCCCTTCCCGGCTCAGAAACAGTTCTTGGGGTCCCTCCATGCGCTGCACCTCCTTGGCCTTTCCCCGGGCGAGCCCAACCTGAGAGGCGACCCAGGTCAATGGCCCCGAGGCGCCGCATTGCGGCCCCGGACAGACGGCAGCGCGGCTCCCTTCTCCCCGCCCCCGGAGCCCGGAGCCCGGAGCCCGGAGCCCGGAGCCCGGAGCCCGCCCGAGCTTCTCCGAGCGGCCGCGGATCCCCGCAAACCTGCCTCACAGTGGGTGCGGCGCCCACGCGCAGTCCCCAACTTCCTCCCGCACGGGCTAGAGCTTGGGTGGGATGCAGAGACCTACGCCGGCCCAACCCAGGGAACTCCTTGCTTACCGATATCTCCATCCTCATCGTCGTCCTCTTCCTGCTCCATGTCTAACAAAACGTCCCTGGTCATCATTTGCATGCCTCCCCCGAAGGTGGCTTCTAACTTGGCGCGAAGTTGGGGTTCCTGGGCTCCGGAAGACGCGCCTCTAGTGGGCCGGTGGCCCGGTGGGGACCACGGGGCTCCGCTCGCTCCCGGCTCAGGGGCCGCTGCGCCCAGCCCAGCCCGCACGCAGGGAAGCCCAGCCGAGGCGCTGCTGCTGCAGATCTAAACCCAGCGCCCAAGACTACCACTCGCCACTGAGCATGCCCAGTGCGAGATGCAGCTCCTTGTGAAATGATTAACTTCCCCCAGTTTGTGAGGCACTCAGAAGGAAGTCGGGAGACTAAAGGGAGTACTTGGCGTTTGGGCACTGCACGCGAGAGACCTCGCGGAAGGGCGAGGCCGGAGCGCGGAGGGTGGGAGTGGACACGATTGTCTAAATGCTACCCCCAGACGGGCCAGCTTTCTGTTCTAAGGCCGTTATGAATACATACACATATACGGGGCTTGCTTTGAAATCTGTTGCTAGAGAAAAGAAAACGCTGCTACGACTCACGTTAGGCTGGAAGATGAGCCCATTAGAACCGTGCCTAAAGGCAACGCAGAGCTAATGGAGGATCATAAGGTATCAATTTCTCTGACTAAGAAGCAAATGAGTATTCCGTTGGGAAGATGGGAAGAGAGATTACAAAGAAAAGAGTCAAAACTCTTGGCTAATAAAATACACGAGGTTAAAAAAAAAAAGAGATTTAAAGAAACACGTTCACAAAAGGCAGGAGGATTTCCGCATAAAGTGATGTTAAAGAGAGAGAAGCGCCCCCTATCCCCGCCTGCTGTGCACTCACACAGGGAGTGGTCGGAGATGATCAGTGAGGGTGCCGCCCGTTGGACCTTGTAAAGCTCAGTCCTACAAGTCAGAAAGGCAAAAGACACCGTAGACCTCCACCATGTACGTACGCTCTAAAGCAGTGTGAAAAACTATAGTAACCAAGGAAACAAAGTACTGAAATAAAATTGAGGCACAGAGCAAAAGAACGCGTTCCTGGAGAGCAAAAGGAACAATGGGACAAATCCAAAGTGATTTCTATTTTGAACACACATGGAATAGTTGGAAGTGCAGGGTCCTAGGATCAAGCATCTGCAGAACTTTTTTCAAAAAGGCTGGTGAATTTAGATGGGTCAATTTTTACTCCTCCAAGAGGATAGAGATATATTCGAAATTCTTGTTATATTCATTGTCTAGCATTCCTTACTGAAACTTGTAACATTTTTTCCACTGAAGGACCAGAATTATAATTACAATAACACTAAAGCTACTGTGCATTTTATTTTCCCTTACACATATTTCTGATGTTTTTCTGTGAAAGAAATAAAACATTGAGATTAATCATAAGTGGGAAACAGCCATGAATATGCATTTTAAGACAGGAAATTATTTTTAAGAAAATATCCAGGAGACACTATAATTACTTCTTAACAAGTCTTTCTGAATAAAGAAAACTGCTTTTAGTAGAAAGAGAAAATGCAGTACTCTGAAGATAGGTGGGGGAAGAAAAGATGGAAGAATACAGAAGAAAAAATGAAGAGAAAAGCTTTTCTTTCAGTGAACTCCCTCCCCAGTGCTTGTGGGACACGCTGTGATAGAAATCGCAGAGCTATTTTGGTTATATGGTTCATTTTCACAATTTTCATTTAACAAGTACCTATACTGTGCTTTTTATGTGCTAGGCACAGTTTCAAATATTTAATTCTCATAACAACACTAGGAACCTTTACCATTACTACTCTTTTACTCATGTACAGGGCAATTGAGTAACATCCAGAATCACATAGCAAGTAAGAGGCAGGGCTGGGAGTCAAACCAGAGCAGCTTGCGTGCTTAATCACATTATAAACCACCTCAGAGACCTTTCTGAAAGCTTTTATTTAGAAAAGAAAACCACCTTTTCTCCCACCAGTTCTAAACTCTCCAAGTCCCATCAACTCTCTGTCATTGTTCTCTCACCAAATGGCCTAAGACATTCCTCAAAGTTAATTAGTACTTAGACAACTCTTTGGTTCTGCAAAAGTTTTCAATAAGCCATCTAAAATTCTTCACAGATCTAAGAGCTTACATTTTGCTTGCTTGATAAATGATGCAGACAGACACTGCTGGCCTTGTGGAAAGGTGATTGTGTCTGGAGGGGAAATGAATTATTTACTTAGGTTAGCTGTGAGCCTGTTATTAGTAATCGCCATTATTTCATTTAACCCATTTTACTTCTTGCAGCTTCTCTTGTGCACTTTTTTCCAACTGAGTAATAATATGCTTCAAAAATAATCAAGGTAATAGGCTTTTGTAAGAACCATACCTATGACCCTGAAAAATTATCATCTATATCATGAACGGTTAGTGAAATAAAATGTGTTTAACAACATGTGGCCAAGTCGGAGATCACAGGCCAAGCATTTTCTTCTTCATTGGTCTTCTGATTAGTTACAACCTTTGGCCACAGGATATTCTTTCTCAGCCAGTCCCTTAAATCTTGGTGCTTTTCAGACTTTGGTCCTAGGGCCCCTTTTCTTCTCCTCTTTTCCAGACAGGGTCAGGCTCATAGGCGTTCAAACAGTTCATTCACACAGGGTTCTTGAGGCCTTAATGCTCTGTGGTTTCTGGCTTGAGATTCTTAATAATGTTACCTTTGAACTTTGGTTTTGTAGGTGAAGTTCAAAACAACAGTGGAGCTTTCTGAGTTCACATGCAGTCCTGCCTCCTGGAGGTAGGTTCTCAGTGCCAGCTCCACCATTTCCTGGCATCTCAGCCCCGTCTATCTACCCTCTGCCCCACTCAGAACCAGGAGGACCAGGACCTGGGGGGACCTGGACAAGGACACAGGGAAGGTCAGGATCATGTATCATGATACATATGAAGGATCATATGTATCATGTGTATGTACCCATAGCATCTTAGGGCAAGATATAGTGGCAGTTGTATATGCTCTAGACTGGCAGTGCCACAGAGGACCCAGTGGGTGACTCAGTGGAGATGTCTCTTGCCCAGCACCTGTTACAGTTCCTCCTGGCAGGGAAGTTGCAGTCTCTTGGACTTTCCCCTCCAGTATAGTTGGGAGCATAAAGTGCATGGGACGAGGGGCTACCTGGCTCTGCTTCCACACCCTTAGCCAGAGCATGGCATATTAGTCCTACAAAATGGTGGGGGGGGGGGGGACCTGGCAGTTGGTGGACATCATGTGGTCTTTGAACAAGGGACCCTGCATTTCCATTTTGCACTGGGCCCTGAAAATTGTATAATTGGGCCTGATTCTAAGGTCTTTCTTTCTAGTCCAGACCTGTCTTCTGTATTAACAAATAGTGTATCTGCCTGCATGTTAGACCTCTCCACTGGATATTTGTTAGACATTTCAAATTCTGCAGGTCCGACATGAAATTTATGTTTATAATCTCTTCCCAAAATCCATTTCCCTAAATCCAGGAATAGCATGAACTAGTTACACAAACCAATAATTTGAGAATCATTTCACTCCTGCTCTCTCTTATCTATTATATCCAATCAGTTGTTAAATCCCATTACATCTACCTTCTGCATATCTCAAACACATCCTATATTTGTTATTTATTGCTGCATCTCTGTAAAACTGCATAGCATGACATTTTAGCAGGGACCCAAAGGAAGTAAGAGATTAAGATGTGCAATGATCTGGAGGGAATGGAATTTTAGGCAGAAGAGAATGCAAATGCAAAAGTCCTGAGGAGAACAAGCAGAGGTCATAGCTACAATAGCATAATAGATCACTCCCAGATTTAGTAGCTTCGAGCAACAATAAGCATGGATTATATCACATAGTTTCTGTGGGTCAGGAAATTGGGGACAGCATAGTCAAGGGGTTCTGGCTGAAAGCTTGATAGGTTTGGATCTGCCCCTAAGATAGTTCACCTTCAAGGCAGTTCCCTCTCAAGTGCTGTTTCTTGTTAGCAGGAGCACAGCTCCTTCTCCGCAGGCCTGTCTGCGGGCTTTCTGAGCATCTTCGTGATACCATGCTGACTCTCCCCACAAGGAGCTATCCAAGAGAATGGATGAGGCAGACACCAACCACAGCATTCTTCATGACTTGGCTTGGCTTTATGACTTAGGCTTGGAAGTCACACACTGTCATTTCTGCCTTCGTTTACACAGGTCAGTCAGCTCTACTCACTGTGGGAGAGGCTTATACAAGAACATGAACACCAGAAGCAAGGATCATTGGGAGCCATTCTAGGAGGCTGGCTGCCACACATCTCCACTGTCACTGCTCTGATACATACCACTGCTAAATCATAGGCCAAAATGGAGTCACCTTTGGTAAGCCACATCACCAAACCGAAATGTAACAACTAACCCCTTGCAGTTTCAGCCTCTTCCAGGAGTGAAATTTTAAGCCAGTCTGGAGTTTCCTGATCAACACTAGTGAGGTAGTCTGCCCGATTTCACCTCTGCCTTCCCCTAAGGGAAGGTGTCCTTACCTGAAACAACCCATTCTTTTAACTTCCTATCTTTCCTTCTTTCTGCATGTAAAAATTGTTCATTTTGTACAACTCTTTGGAGCACTCTTCCAATTACTAAATGGGATGTTCCCTGATTCATGAATTGTTTAATAAGGTCAATTATATCTTCAAATTTACTCAATTGAATTGTGCTCTTGAACATTATCATTCTTTATTCTTAGTTACTGAAAACAAACTGTGTACTAGCCACTTTTCTGGGTACTGGGGATTCAATGGCAAAAACAAAGAAAGATAGAAAACATCTCTGACCTTATGATGTTCCATTCAAGTGGATAGAGGCAGATAAATAAGTACACGTCATGAAATTATGGGAGGTACTAGGGAGAAAAATGAAGCAGAGCAAATATTCACATGTCCTCCTCAATATTATAGAACCCGAGTCATTGCTTGGGGGGCAGATGGGTGGGTAAAGCAGCATGGATTTCTATAACACAATCTCAAGGCTATTTTGATTTCAATTCCATTTGTAAAATAGGTAATGCTTTGCAAAGCAAGGCAAATTATTAGGAAAATAATGACACAAGGGTCCCGCACTTATACAGAAGTTAGAAATTAGAAATAACTCCCAACAATAAATAGAGGAGTAGTTGAGGAAGGTGGACAGACCACATCCTGGTTTGGTTCCCCACTGTGCTTTGACTGCCATAATGTTTTCGATTTCACTAGTGTTTAATTTTGTGACTGAAAGTGACATAAAGTCTCCCTTTGTAGAATATTCTTAGATTAAATTATAAAAGGGGCATGTTTTTATGACTGCAGTCACTTTACAGAATTATCTAAGCCTTCTTAGAATTTTTTGTCTCATTTACTCAGATTGTATCTAAAAATATTTAGTATCTGACCTCTTATGAAAAAAAAGTTTGTCAGCCCCTGGGTTACATTATTCCTTGACCTAACGTTCAAACAGTGAGTCATACTTCAAAGATAGAGCTGTTTCAGCCAATAAACAGTCTTACAAATGGATATTTATAAGGAACCACTGACTTGTATGTTGATTTTCATTCATTATTTTCAGCAATTACACATTTCCCCTTTATAGATTTTCATGGAAGAAATCACAAAAGACTATGGAATTGGTACTCCACTCCAAGTAAGTGCTTCAGAGGAATATCTTTTTAAATTTTTTTAAACACTTTTTTATTCAATGATTTTAAAGGATCAGTGAAGGTTGGGGGAGATAGAGAGAAAGAGAAAAGTATCAACCTGCTGTTCCACCCATTTAAACAATTCATTGGTTGACTCCTGTATGTGCCCTAACTGGGGACTGAATCCATAACCTTGGCATATCAATACAATACTCCAACCAACTGAGCTACCTGGCCAGGGTGGAATGTTTTGTACAAGTATGAAATATTCTTTTGGATGAGTCAGAACATACAACATAATGGTGCCCGCATATGGAGCTCTGAGTCCAGCTCAACATTAGATGTTTCTCCCAAACTGTCCCTGAGGCCTCTCAATATTCTGAGGCAAAAGGGCCAAATACTTGGGTCTCTGCTCTTTCTTTGGGCCTTGGTGGCATTGTGTCCCACCAGGTCAGTTCTCACGCACCCTAGTAGCATGCTATTCACCGTTTCTCCAGTCACTCAGCTTCCTGGCATAGATTCTGGTCAGCGATACCAATCTTTGTTACTCTGCATGCTGTCCTCTGTTGGGTGTCATCTTCTGTTATTTTCCACTGCTTGTTCAGGGCCCCCATCAGCTTCTCACCAGCGATGCCTCACATGGCAACTCCTGCAGTCTTGAAAAGCTCTGAAATTCTACACTAGGTATGCTCCCTTTTCTGCTTTGGGGTTTTATTAGGGCAGTAACTCAGTGCACACACTTCTGGCTTGTTTTCATTGGTACCTCTGCTTGAAATGAAAGGGCATCAGGCCCCATTGTCATTAGGGGAGGGAGTGGCAGGGACAGGAAACCTGAGGAGGGTTCAGTGCACCTAGCTAAAGGTGGACCAGGTGGAAAGTGGAAAGCTATTTTTTAAATCGTGGTAAAAAAGATATAACATAAAATTTACCATTTTAACCATTTCTAAATGTGTGGTTTAGTAGTGTTATATATATGCACATTGTTGTGCAACAGGTCTCTAGAACTTTTTCATCTCGAGAAAGTGAAATTTAGTAATCATATCCCCCCTTCACTTCAGCCCCTGGAAACCACTATCCTACTTCCTGTTTCTATGAGTTTGACTATAAACAGATCATATGCATGTAATCATACAGTATTTGTCTTTTTGTGTCTGGCTGATTTTATTAACATAGTATCCTCAACACCCGGAAACTATCTTTGGATAATTACTATTAGTAAAATAGAAAACAAAGGTCATCAGTAAGAGATGAGGATACGGACCGAGGTTCGAGTAGAAGGAAGGTTTGGAATAGTTTCCTAGGACAGCAGGAAAGTAAATAGACTAAGGAAATGCACAAGATCCCACCAAGGACTCGCACAAGGTCATGAACTTAAAGTGAAACCTATCAGCATTATCACATATTATTTTTCCAATCACATCCTACTACCAGGCCCATATATTAGAGAGGTAGATATGACTATAATTAGCATAGGGTTTTATCAGGTAAGTTCAACAGAGGGAAAAAAGGGGAGGGCACTGATGGTAGAAGCAAGGGGATGCTTTTAACAAGATCCAAAGGATAGGGCAGTGAGGACATGACAAAAAATGTGGTATGACCAGAAACTTGTACATTCTGATAGTGTGGGATTATTGGGATTAGCTGTCTCTCACATGGATTGCTGCTCAAGCCTCCTGACTTGCTCTCTTATCCTTTCCAACCCATTCTTACAGCTGTGATCTTGACATGAAAATTAGATGAAATGACTCCTTTCGAATCAATCACTTGAGCTCATCCACATCTTGAGCCTCATTCTCAACCTTTCTTCAGCATCTTCAGAACCTTCTGTTGAGGTTTTGTTCTCTGTTCTACCTTCAAGACTTTGCACATGTTGTTTTCTGTGCTTGGGCCAGTTCTCCCTCATTGTAAACTGGCTTGCACTGATCCATTGGGTCCCAATTTCAATTTCGCTCCCTCCCAGAAGACTTCCATGATGTTCCCCAGTCTATGCTGAATACCTCTTATACATACTTGCAAAGCATCCTGTATTTTCCCATGCTAAAGTCTAATATACCTTAATATTAATGTTTATTTCATCGTTTAGTTGTATTTTATTTCTTTGCAGTTTCTCTTGGGGAGGGGGATGTTGTATGAATAGCTTACTCTATATATGAAGCCTCTGAAATGTTATAGATGATTGGATAAAGAAGATGTGCTACGTATACACAATGGAATGCTACTCAGCCATAAGGAAAGATGATAGTCTGCCATTTGTGAAAACATGGATGGATCTTAAGAATATCATGCTAAATGAAATAAGTCAGACAGAAAAAGTTAAGAACCATACAAGTCCACTCATATGTGGGATATAAAATGGAAGGCAACAAATTAACGAACAAGGAAAACAATGAAAAAACCTCATAGACACAAACAACAGTATAGCGGTTGCCAGAGAGAAGAGGGGTAAAGGGTAGCAAAAGGTAAAGGGAGCCAACTAGATGGGGACAGAAGAAACTTTGACGGGATAGTGAGCATAAAATGCAACATACAGATGATGTATCATTGACTTGCCCACTTGAAACTTATATAATCTTTAATCTTATTAACCCAATGTCACCAAATAAATTTAATTTAAAAAAATGTTAATTCTAGCATAGGAGGTACTTCATAAAAGTGATCCTACTTCCTCCCTCTTGAAAATGTTCTCTAGGCTTCCAGGTCCTCTCACCCATCTGACCACCTCCATGCTCCACGGCCACTCCTCTTCTACCAGACCTCTGGCCCTCTGTTCATTCCCATACCCTTTCCTGAGGTTGTTTTAAATGATCACCTATACCTTGATGACTTCTAAATCTGTATCTCTCACCTGGACATCTCATGGATATTCCAAATTCTTATACCCAAATGTCTAATCTGCATTCTTGCTTTGATGAAAACAGGCCTTATTATTACCACCCAACACCTGTACCCAAGTTGGTTTTTAGTGTATACACCTTTGGCAGATTGTATTTTATAAGATAGTTGCACCAAAATATTTATCCTGCTTCCTTTGTTCTTCTTACAGTGTGACTAACACTGTTCCCACTGAAAGGTGGGTTCTGTGTTTCCTATCTTTGCATCTGACCAGGGATTGTGACTGCCCTGTTCAATAGAGTATAGAAGAAATGATGCTACGTGTCTTCTGAGACTGAGCCATAGGAAAGGCAGAGCTTGGCTCTCTCACTCCCTCTCAAGATACTCACTTTTTGAAACCAAGTATCATGTTATAAAAAAGCTCAGATCACATGGAATGGTCATGTGTACATTTCAGCTGATTGCCCCAGGTAATCTGTTGACAGCCATCATTAACCATGACACATGTATGTTTCAACCTTCAAGCTCTGAGCTTCCGGGTTGAGGCTACAGGCATGGGATGGAAATAAGCCTTCTCTGCTATGATCTGTCTGACTTTCCAACTCACAGAAACTACATAACATAACAAGTAATTATGTTTTGAGGTAATTTGTTACATGACATTAGTTAATAGAGTGTAAAGCTAGTCACTTGCTTAGGTCAAAAATTTTAAAGTCGTTCTCTGTTCCTCTTTTTCTTTTACTATTCAAGAAGTCTGGTTCACTCTATTTCCAGAACACACATGCCTTTGTCCCCTTCTTTTTATCTCCCATGATTCTCCTGATCCAAGTAACCATCATCTATGGTTAAAGCAATCAGCAAGCTCTCTATTGATCTTCCTAGCTTTTCTCTTAATCCTTTAAAGCCCATTCTCCATTCAGTGGCTAAAGAAATACTATAAAAATCTTTATCTGAATATGTCCCTTCCCTGCTTAGGAGATTTGAAAATTCCCTAGATGTTTGAAAATATTGAGAAGTAATTGTGAATTTTAAAAGTATGATAAATAGTATTGTAGTTAAAAGTGTTCTTCATATACATATAGAAATCTTTGTAACTGAAATACAATGATTTCAAATATTATTGTTTCAAAATGATAGAGGGGTGGGATTTAAGACTGGCCAAGAGCCTAGAATTGTCAATGGTAGGTGATAGGAGGGGTCAGTAAAAAGAAAAGAGAGTGTAAGTATCTTTCTTTTTTGTTCCTTTCTCTTTCCTTATTATTATTAGTTTTAATTTAAGGATATTTATTGGTTTTCTTCCTTTTCATTTGTGGTAGCCATGGCTGGCAGGTCCTGAGGTGTTGAGACCAAGGAGACAGTCAGAGCTGAGGTGGTTGGGGGTGAAATATTCCAAGGTTGAGAAAGGGGGAGGGAGGAGGGTGGTTAAAAAATTGACTACCTAAAGGATGAATGAGCATGTAGGTTCCATTGTGGAAATAGGGAAGGCTGGAATGAATTTTGGGGTTTTGTTTGGAATTGGAGACATTGGAGAAGTCATGGGGTTTAAAAAGAAAAAAAAAATATATACATATATACGCATACACATACATACATATATAGTGCATATATATGAGTATGTGTGTATATATATAGCTATCTACAGAAATAGATGAAGGTATGTTATATGTGTATTATATGTATATGCTATATATGTATTGTATGTGTATGTGTGAGTGTGTGTGTATGTGTGTGTGTGTGTATACTTCTTACCTCAATCCAATGAGAGGGTCTAGAAGCAATAATGTTCTAATAGCTATGACCACACTTAGCACCAAATCTTGGTTTTTAAATATAATTTCCCATCCTGGCTGGTAGCACAGTGGATAAGGTGCCAGCCTGTGAACCCAAAGGCCACAGGTTCGATTCCCAGCCAGGGCAACATAAATAGGTTGTAAGCCAGGTCTCCAGTCAGGTCTGTGGCTGGAGGCAGGTGAAAAGCAACCATACATTGATGTCTCTCTCCCTCTCTGCCTCTCTCTCTTCCCCTCTTTCTAAAAATAAAAATTAAAAAAAAATAAAAAAATAAATATAATTTCCCACTAAAAGGAGAAATGGCTGATTCCATGGCTGAAATGGAAGAAGCACAGAGAAGCCTGGAAAGTTTTCAGGGGGCATGGAATAAACAAGAGCTTGAAAATGATGAAAACCTGTCAAAAAGACTCAGGCAGTGTCTCCCATTCACGGGCTCCCACTGACCAAATCTAGGACAATTTGAGCATTCTAAGAAATAATGAGGTAACAAATTATAATCCATTGAATATAACAGGAATCCATGAGTTCACATAGATGTGAATGAATGAATGAATGAATGAACAGGGGAGAAGGGAAAAACTCTTTCTTACATTACAATGAAACTAATAAATGTTGAGGAAATGATGAAATTAGGAAATCAGCACTAGTCAATCACCATGGTAATGATTCAGACATGCAGCATCAATGGATGCTAAAACTAGGGGTGAAAGTTTATTGAGGAATTAGATATTTATATAATCTCAAAACAACTTATTACAAAGGTAAAAATATTAACTTTATGTGGAGAAATCTTGTAGACATAACCTAGATCAAAATTAGTATCACTAGAAATGGGGCAAATTAATTAATGTTATGTGCCTTTTGATGTCATACTGAAAAGAATACAGCATAACTTCTGTGAAATTTCTATGAAAAGGCATAGAATAAGTCTAATTATGAAGAGACATCAAAGAAACCCAAACTGAAGGGCATTCTACAAATAATTGGCCAGCAATCTTTAAAAATGTCTGGGTCTCCAAAGACAAGGAAACACTAAGAAACTATTCCAGATTGAAGTAGATTAAAAAGATGTAAGAATTTGTGCAACCCGTAATTCTAGATTGGATCTTGTGCCAAAAGAAAAAATAATCTTGCTACACAGGATATTATTAGGATAACTGTAGAAATTAAATGGGGTTTCTTAGCTGATAGTTTATAGCAATATTAATTTCCTATAATTTATAGGGTTGTACCATGGATTTGTACATGGGTAGAAGACATATAAGAGTTCTTTTCCTAGTCTTACATCTTTGTAACTTTGAAAGTACTTCAAAATAAAAAGTAAAAAGATTAAAAACAAATAAACACCAGAGGGCTCCAGTGGCTTACCCCTGACTCCAGCTGAAGAAAGCATGCTCCTTCGGCTCTGCCAGCCCCTGCCTTCACCTCCCTTCGCTCTCTTCCCTTGTTGGAACCCCTCCAGCCAAGCCATCTTGATTCATTTCTAAGAACCACACAGTCAGTGGGTTTCCATGTCAAGGTCTGCATTTGCTGTCCTTCCTTCCTCAAAAGATTCCACCCAATCTTCTCAGGGCACCCTCCTCCTTTTCATTCAGTTCTCAGTTCAAATGGGTCACATTGGGTTCTTTTATTTTTTCCATTGCACTTGGGATATCTTGTTTTTTTTACTTGTTTGTTGCCTTTCTTTCTTCAGTAAGTAAGAGTAAGCTTACCGAAGACTTTTGTCTCTTTTACTCCAATATACCCAGCAGCTAAGACATTGCCTGATGCATATTACTTGCTTGTGAAGTATTATTGTCTGACTGGTTTTATACACATTTGTTCAATTAATGGCATATGGAGCCTCTAATTTAGTATTTTAGAACTTTGCTATGACCTGGTTGAAGGGAAAAAAAAAAATTTTTTTAAAGAGAACAGGTCTTGTTGGTGAAACACATTAAGGAAATGTACTACACTGTGCTCCCTCGTGCAGATTCCCAAAGCCTCTCAGAAGCCCTCCTAAAATGAAGTCTGCTCATCTTTGTTTAACAAAGCATGTCTTCACTGTATTGGAAGAAGGGATCCTCTTCTCCATTTGATTTGAGAATATGAAACACTGTGCTAAACTCTTTCTATAGGCTATGTTCCAATAATAGAAGCATAAAAACAAACAAACATGATATCCATGTGTATGTACAGTATATCTATATACTTATATCTATAGCAATATATAGATTTAGACCAATTAAAAAATCTCTAAATGTATCAGGAGCTGTCTTCTCTTATTTGATTCACCCGTGAAACCAAGGGTGGCACATTGTGTTTATTGCAAAGTGAAGCTGCCTCATTCTTGATGTGACATGATCCTCCCTCCTGTGGGAAGCTGTCACTGGCTGCTGTGCCAGAGGAGCACGAGAACAGGCTCTGGATTCTCGCCTGTTGTTGACACTGAGGGAAGAATGAGGTGGTCAATAAAGGATTATTGTGTATCTCTTGGATTCCAGAAAGGAGAACTTAGCTAAGCAACGTAACTAAAATAAAAAAAATTTAAATCAATGTTTTGTGTCCAGTAATTTAGGTAAGGTATACACAATCACAAATGCATTATTTTTATGCTTTTGAATGCCTTTCAAGAATGGTCATTATCTTTCTACCTGTGGGTTATAATTGTACTGAGGACATGGACACCAGTTTAGTATCATGTTTGGCCTCATTTGGTGCTGCCACACCTCTTCCACTCTCCACGTAAAAAGTGGACTACATTTTAAAAATGGGGTGTCAAAAGAAATAATATACCGGTTTCTCCTTCATGAGGAACTTCCCTGCCCTAAATTTGCTTCCCTCACCTCTTTTCCCCCTGAGATGCAGCCAATCTGCCCAATCTACCCTTCCCTGCCACCGCCACTCCCGTCTTCCACACACAGAACAGCAAGAAAACAAAAGAGGTTTAGCATCTTTAAAATCAAAGTCCTGTAAGTTTCAAAATGTCACTAGCTTCATAATTTTTCCCTCCCTTGTTTACTAATAGTTTAAACCTCAGTCTACCCCAAGTTCTCCCCCTCTCCAGATGCATTTCTGTTCCCTTAGTATATTTCCTGATAGCTTCTAATTTGAGAACAATATTTTTCTTATCAGGATCTAATCCAAACCTCAGAAGGCATAAAGTTCAGGTGAGGGCAGAGTCTTCCTTGTCTGCACATTTCACCACCACTGGGGTAGGTATGGCAGAGGTCTTGATTACCGCATGGATGCAAAGCATCCGTGTGTGTATACAATCAAATTAGATTTTTAAGTATATTTTATTGATTATGCTAGTACAGTCATCCCAATGGTTTCCCCTTTGCCCCCCTCCACCCAGTACACTTCCTTCCAGCAGCACCCCCATTAGTTCATGTCAGTGGATTGTGCATGTAAATTCTTTGGCTTATCCATCTCCTATATTCTTCTTAAAATCCCCATCTATTATGTAACTACCAATTATGCTTCTTAGTCCCTGCACAATGTCATCATTCTTTCTCTTTTCCCTCCCAGCTGATAACCCTTCAGATGATCTCCATACCTATGCTTTTGTTTTTCTGTTCTGATAATTTGTTTAATTTGTTCATTTGTTTTGATTCAATTGTTGATAGTTGTGAACTTATTGTCATTTTAATGTTCATAGTTTTGATCTTCTTTTTCTTAACTAAGTACCTTTAACATTTCATGTAATAATGGCTTGGTGATGATGAACTTTAACTTTACCTTGTCTGGGAAGCACTTTACTCTTTTATTGTAAATGATAGCTTTGCTGGATAGAGTAATCTAGGTTGTAGTTTCTTGCTTTTCATCACTTTGAATACTTCTTGCCAGTTCCTTTTTGTCTGCAAATTTTCTTTTGAGAAATCAGCTGATAGCCTTATGGGAACTCCTTTGTAGGTAACTCTCTGCTTTTCTCTTGCTACTTTTAAGCATCTCTTTTTATCTTTAACTTTTGGCATTTTAATGATGATGTGTCTTGGTGTGGTCCTCTTTGGGTCCAATTTATTTGGGACTCTGTGCTTCTTGGACTTGTGTGTACTTCCTTTGAGAAATTTAGGAAGTTTTCTTACATTATTTTTTCAAATAAATTTTCAGTTTCTTGCTCTTCCCCTTTTTCTTCTGGTATCCCTATTATTTGGATGTTGGCACATTTGGAGATGTCTCAGAGGCTCCTCATACTATTCAAGTTTTTTTGAATTCTTATTCCTTCTTCTTGTTCTGGTTGAATGTTTATTTCTTCCTTTTGTTTCAAATCATTGATTTAGATTCTGGCTTCCTTCCCTTTACCATTGGTTCCCTGTAGATTTTTCTTTATTTCACTTAGTGCAACCTCCATTTTGTCCTTTATGTTATTGCTGTATTCAGTGAGTTCTTTAAGCATCCTAATTACCAGTGTTTTGAACTCTGCATCTGATAGGTTGGTTATCTTTATTTCATTTGGTTACTTTTCTGGGGTTTTGTTCTATCCTTAGATTTCAGTCCTATTTCCTTTTCTTCTCAATTTGGCAGCCTCCCTGTGTTTGTTTCTGTGTGTTAGGTTGAGCTGTTTTACTCTCTGAGTAGCATGGCCTATGTAGCAAAGGCACCTGTAAATAATGTGGGATGGAGCTTTAGGTAAGTGCCATGGTGGGGCTACTCACTTCACTGCTTTGTGGCTCTATGTGGGGGTGGGGCTCAGAGAGGGCACTGTGCTGGCTTCTGCCATGTTGCCCAGCACTCTCCCTGTATTCAGTCACTTCACCCACATCCCACATGTGACTGGTACCCTTTCAGTCTCTGCCCTGGTGTTGAATCCCAGAATGAGTGGGTTTGTGTACTTAAGACTGTATGGGCTCTTTATGTGGAGTTTCCTAAAAATCCAGCAATTTCTTTGTTGTTCTAACCCCCACTGGTTTTATAACCACAAGTTATAGGGATCTATCTTCCCAGCCCTGGAAACCTGGGCTATGTTGTCTGGCCTAGGGCTGGGAATCACTTGCTCCCAAGGTATCCCTCCCAATTTTTATCCACCACACATGAATGTGGGGCTGCCTGTGCCCATTCCACCATCACCACTGCCTCTCTGTGCCATACTATGCCTCCTTGCCTCTTCATCCTGTCTCCATGTCTTTACCCATCTGGATGAATATGGCTTCTTTATATCCTTGTTGTTGGACTTCCATACAGTTCAATTTTCTGACAGCTCTGGGGGCTATTTTTTTTTTTGAGATATTGTTGTAATTCTCTTTACAAGGAGGTGAAGCATTTTTAATTATGCCTCCATCTTGATCAGAAATCAGAACCAAGTTAGATTCTGCTACTGTCCTTTGAGGCTACAGCTTCTCACAAAACAGTGTCCACAAATTTAGACTTAGGATGGCAAAATCTTAAGAGCATCTTTCTTCTCCATATGCAGGGGCAGAATGACATGGTTTCCAAATGCCAACACTGAACAGTGTCCCTCTTTGTGATTCAGGTTAGAGAAAAAGAGGAGCAAGTCGTGAAAGAAGAAAGAGGTTAAAAAGAAAAAATTAAAGCCAGGAAGAAAATGTATTACTTAATTAAAATTATTAATTAAGAAGCCCTGGCTAGGTGGCTCAGTTGGTTGGAGCATTATTCCCTACACCAAAAGGTTGTGGGTTTGTTTCCTGGTCAGGGCACATATCTAGGTTTTGGGTTCCTTTCCTGCCTTAGGAGTATACGGGAGGCAACAAATCAATGTTTTTCTTTCACATCATCATTTCTCTCTCTCTTTTCCCTTGTTTTCTCTCTAAAATCAATAAATATAGCCTTGGGTGAGGATTAAAAAAGTATTAAGTAAATATTAGCATGGATCTCTCAGACCAAATACAATAGTTATAGATAATACTTACAGAAACCTTATAAACCTGGGAACATACTTTAAATACTATTTAAATAATTATTAATAGATCTTATTGTAAATGAGGGGGTCCGGAAAAGAAATATGGAAGGATGCTTAATTACAGGTTTCTATTTTTCAAGTTACCCAACTGTCCAGAGATATCATGGAAGAAGCATTTCTGAATATAAACAGAGCAAAAAAAGGCTGTACCAGCCCTCCTCTTTTTTTCCATCTGGAATGTTTTATCCTCACCAGCTTTTTAAATTCACAAATATCCCTGCAAAAGCATCCAACTAAAACCTAGTTGGCCAATGTCTGCCTTATCAGATAGTTGCTAAAAACAATTTGTCTCTAAAAATACATTGCATAAGTACATTGTGAGTGGAGGTATGCTTGGGAGAAAAACTGAACCAAGTCATTCATAATCAACTCAGCAGCCAACTTAGTCACAGGGGAACTAGTTAGTTCTGCTTATTTCCTTGCTGAAGAGCAGTGAACTATCTTGTTAGGATCAGTGGCTGATCTGTTGCTCTGATATGTGATGCAATGTAAAGGGCTCCGCAAATCAGCTAAAATTAGGACATGATAGACCTGCTCGTGGCTTCTCCCCTTTTTCCTCTCTAGTGTAAATCCTACCCACGGCTGAAGGCTGGGGATTTGTTAATCTGGCCACTTAACAGAAACTTTTTTTCCCCATAGGGATTCAAAAGTTCTAGTTACACCATGGATTGGTGGAAGAAAATGAAAGGGAGTCCTTAAGAATTGTTTAGACCATCTAATAAGCAAGGGATGTAAGAATGACCACTGCCACAGTGTTGTGTTATTACCTAGGCAAATCTGTAAGAAAAGGAAAAAGGCATTACAAGTATATAATTTCCCCTTTCTCCTTCAAGCTGCTTTGCTTTCATCCACTAGTATACAAATATCTTACTAGTCTCAAAGTCTGCTCTCAAGAGGAGTATCTACCTAAGTCCAAAGTGGATGGATTTCAAAATGAGGACCCAGTAAGGGCTGAGTGTGCTTCAAATCTTGACTCTGTTACTTACTAACTGCGTCATCTTGGATGAGCTGCCTCACTTGGACCAGTTGTTTTACTTTTGCATGTCAGTTTCCCTATTCACTGGGGCAGGGGTAAGGGTTGAAGAGGGAAGTGAAGGAGATAAAAATAGCTAACTCACATTTTATATCAATGTTCTTCTCACACAATAAATATTTACTTAGTCTTACTATATGCTGTGTACAGCAGAAAACAAGACATAGAACTGGTCCTCGAGAAGCTTATAGTCTCATTAAAACTTTTCAGTGCCATTATATGTACGTCATGCAATTGTTAGGTATTTTCATGTGCATTAATGTCAACCAACCCTCACAACATGAGTGCTATCACTCAGAATCCTGAGTACTCACAGCCTCCACTCCCAAGGTTTGTGGTTGACTAGTTGTTCTTTCAATAAATATTTACTGAAGGCCTATTTTGTGCCAGGTACTGTGCTAGGTACTGCAGATTTAATGGAGAGCCTGTTGCTGAATCAATTGGATTTCTTCTGATTAATATGGTTATTTCCTGAGTTTATTCAAATGAACGTATGGAATATCTTAGAGTGAGGGTCTTCTTTATGGTGTGAATCATATTCAGCAACTTGACATTAAATCTTTGTGTTTTCTATATTCACTAAAAAGGTACATAAAACACAAACTCTTATATGGATAAAGGGAAGACAACAAATATTCATCATGCACCTCTCATGTGGTCCTCCCATGCATTTTCTCATTTAATCTTCACAACAAGGATGTGAAATAGACATTATGCTCAGTTTACAAAAAAGAAATGGAAATCCAGAAGGATTAAACAGAAGGGGCACTTAATAAGTATATTTTTGAGGTTATAGTTTTAAACTGCTGGAATAAAGAGATCATAAAATATAGTGGCTTAATTAATTAAATTAATGCTTATTTCTTAACAGGCCTAATGTGAGCATTCCAGGCTGTCAGAGTAGTTCTACTCCATGTGGTCATTCCAGGACCCAGGTTCCCTTTACCTTGCCACTGACGCATCCTGCATGACCAAATGTTGGTCACTACTGTATACATATTCCATTCTGAAGATGTAGAAATCTTTTCTGCTTACATCCTACTGACCTGAAGCCTGGTTGTATGGCCATACCTAGCTGCAAGGGAGGCTGGGAAATGTGACCTATTCCTGGGCAGCCATGTCCCCTGCTAAAACTTATGATATTCTATTACTAAACATAAGTTGGTGATAAGTATGTAGAGCAGTTTGTAGTCTCTGGTACTGCTAGTAAATGATGAGACAGAAATTCAGATACAGATTTGCTTGAATCCAATTTCATGCCACTGCCTCTTAGACACAAGGGATAAAGAACTCTGGTTTTCCATCCATTTG
>PVIW01000814.1:25668-96264 GCA_004026585.1 Noctilio leporinus
TTTCTGGGAATAGCTCAAACTTCTAGTATAGTAGCTTAGTCTTTAAATTCAGCCACTCCAAAAAAAAAAAAAAAAGAAAGAAAGAAAAAAGAAAAGAAAAGAAAAAATTGGCATCTCCTTGCCAAATACTTAAGAGGAGATATATTAAAGGCAATAGAATGCAGCCAACTATAGGTTTGGTTAAATTTGGCTAATGCAAGAAAAGTCAGTCAGGAAGACTAAGTGAAATGCCTTTTTTTTTTTTTTTTTTAAAGGCTCCTTTTCCTCCATTTCTTCTATAAACAGATTCTTGAAATTATATTTTAGGGTGAAAAGGGAATAAGCCATGTTTGCATATTCATGGCAAAGAAGCAAATAGCAATTAATTTCTTTTTTAAAGGAGTAAAATTACCATTTCCACTTAAAATCACTATCCCTGTAATGTGGCAAGCTCTGTTTTATTTAGTTTTTTCATTTTTAAAGTAAATTATAAATCTCATACTTAATTTTATAATATATATGTGTGTACACACACACATACACACACACACACACACATATGTTTTGTTTTGTTTTTCTTAAAGGAGGTCCTCCAAATTGTTTGAACTTCAGGCTCTACCAAATCTAGACCCACCTTGTTAATTACTGTATTCCTGCAGCCTAGGATAGTACCTATCACATAATACATACTCAAAAAATGCTTGCTAATAAATGATGCCTGATGTTTTATGGAAATTCCTGGTGTATCTTCTTGTTCCTGGGAGGGAATTCCTGTTCTTCTCACATCTGTGTTGCATTTTTCTTTTACATTAATCTTCCTAAAATCTCACCTTCATTCCATCACTTCCCTATTCCAGAAATCTTCAACAGCTCCCACACAAATGAAGAATATAGTTCAAACTTCCTAGCCTGTCATTCAAGGCCTACCACAACATTTTCATCCTTATGACCCACTTCTTGTCTTCATAAATGCCCCATCACAGACAGAGAGACCTATTTACTGCTCTATGAGCATCCTTACTCCTTCCATCCCTCAAGCCTTTGCATTAGCTATTTACACCAGCTAGAGATCAGCTTCCCTCCAGCCTCTGCCACCGGCGAACCTCATCCCTACAAGACCTTCTCCATGAAGGTTTCCCAGACTCCAGCAGACCCAGTATTCTCTCCTTCTTTTGAACTCTCTGTCCAGGCACACAATTCATTCAGATCTATCTTCTATTACTAGTTATCTTTTCTTATATTTGGTCCTGTCTGCCCTTCTGGATTTTATAAGCACTTTTCCAAGGGGCCATATCCTCCTTGGAGCCATCCCTAGTGGAGACAGAGAGATCCTAAAGAGGCCTGTTGGGTCGTATATTTGAAGCCAAATAGGAAGAAATAACAGAATTTCACAGCTTCTGTGGAACCAAACAAAATTGCCAGAAATGTGAACAGAAAAGAAATAAATTATGAAAGAATGGTAATATAAACTTGAATGCAAGTCTCTAAATCCTAAACTCTTCAAGGGCATCTCTATAACAGTTTTTGGAAAGTACCTGGTTTGGGGGAATCTTGCTGCAAGATTGTACCACCAAAGCAACTGGTAACGTGGTAACCGAGGTGCTGGTGGTCCATGGCAGTGATGTGAAGAAAGCTCTTGTCCTTGAAGATGGATGACACTGGCGGTCTTTCATGAGGTCCTGCCTGAGTGGAATTTAGTGTCAGAGCTTTCTAGGTGCAATAACAAAGGAAATAAAGTTTTTTTCCAGAGGAAAGTATGATTTATACTTTATTTTTAAAAACAGTTACATTTTTCCTAAGGCATAATGGAGTCTTCTTCAAATGACACTTCTAGGAACAAAAGTACTTTTAGGAAATGAAGAACTTTTGTTTTCTGCCAGCATCAGGCTTCTTTGTCTTTTGTGTGTGTCTGCTCCAGCGATAGGCAGAATGACAGTTCTTTAGTAGAAGTTAAAATTATAGCCCTAAAAAAGAAATTCACTCAAATACAGTATTTTATTTCAGTTTAGACTCATTTCCAATCGTACTTAATCTGTTCCAGGCTTGTTATTGCTTTCTCTTATGGTTTCCAGGGAGAAATGACATTTTTAGTCTCTTTTGCCATCTATTGAATTGCCCTGGTAATAATAGTAACTAGCAAAATGCTAGTTCTCTAGCACATAGGGTAAGATATAAATATTTGATCTCAGATCATTGGTGTGTGTAATTGTTACCATAGAGAACATCTTTGATTGCTATCCAAATCTGGAGGCCTATTAAATTTTAACTTCTGGGTCTTCTCTATATACCTTAAACTCAGAATATTTCATAGCATATAAGTTAACTCTTCTCTGTTCCTATGACAATCTATTTTTCATCTCCCAGGGGATGAAGCAGGAAGAAATGCAACTTACCTACTGTTAGGCCAGGGCAATTTCTATGTCTATGCATGGCTGGACCTTCACACTGGGACAGCCAGGGAGGCAACCTTGAAGCTAATCTGGTTCCCAGAGCCCCAAAACACTGAGCCCCAAGGGTAACCAACTTAGCCACTGATGACACTTTGAGGTACACAGCCCTTTTGTTTCAGGTGCATAGAGCCTCCTTGTTCCAATGTGTACATGAGATGCCCTGGCTATAAGCTAGGTGCACCACTGTGTGGGAGAGGGGAGAAACTGTGCATGTTCTAGGCGACACTCTCAGCACCCAGCTGTGTGGAAGCAGGAGAGTGGGGTGCAGAGACACCTAGAGTCTCTGCAGTTGTTAACCTAAGTGCAGCTGTGATAGGAGTGGCACAACTGAGCATGACCCATGCCAGCACTCCAGCTGCCTGGCCAAGTGGTTGTAAGCCTGCCACTGTAATAGATCATGCCAAATCTCCTGAAGACTCCGCATATGTCCTTCTATACGCCAGACCAGAGACCTCCCCACTATCAGAACTTGCTGGTCCAGAATCTTCAGGACCGGACACCTACAGAAATAAAAATTACCCAGCCTGTCCTGAAAGTATCAGCTGTGCGAACTGTTTTAATTATATTGACATTGGCTCAATAATTTTGGGACAAACCTCATATTTATTAAAAAATAATTCCTTGACTTGAAATTGAATCCATGACATTTAGGTGCATGGGATGATGCTTCCATCATCCAAGCCATACTGACTAGGGCCTTTATAAATATATTTTAAAAACTGAATCAAAAACTAAGAAATTGGAAAACTATGATTTCACAGTAATAGATGCTATTCATAAATTGTATTTACAAAATTCTAACCATAAAAAGAAAAGATAAAGCAAATGTCCTTAGGGCAACAGGCACTAAGTAGTTATATCCTTCATATAAGGATATATGAAGTTTTTCTTCTTAATACGTACTCACAATTGTAAGTGGAATTTGGCCACTGGCTGACTCATCTCATTATATCCAGATGAATGAAGTACTAAAGAAGTAGATAATCCTGAAGCTTAATTTCATACATCAGTTTCAATGTCTCTCAGCTGTACCCGAAGCTGTTATGGTAACACAAGTAACTGATCTCTCTTCTACCTCTCCTAGTTTTCCTCCTTCCCTTTAATAGGATGGGATATAAACCCTAAATGGATAGAATGTGTGTGTGTGTGTGTCCTTGACCCTGTTGATAAGTCAAGATTGACCAAAGGGTCAATGTAAAAAGCAATCTCATAAGATTTTTAGAAATCAGATTTCTCTTGTTGGTATGTGTCATGTAACTAATTACCTCCCTGGGATTTAAGCTTGGAGAGGCCAGAAGCTCTAGCTAAGACAGTAGGCTCTGGAATCAGACAATATTAGCTATGCCACTTCCTGTTGTGTGATCTTAAGCAAGTGTTTGAGCCCCCAGGTCTCAATTTCCTCATTTGTGTAATGGGGAAAAATTTCAGAGTTGTTCTGAACATTAAATGAGACAATGTCTATAAAATGCTAGAAAAAGGCTTGGCCAGAACAGACTTTTGATGAATATGAGTCATTATTGGTATCACAATGGTCGTAATTCTCCACATTATCTTCTTATTTTTAGCATTAATAATAAAGATAATAGTAATAGCCGTGACAGAGAAAATTTCCCTGGGCATCGACTGGGAAGGAAAGCTAAGAGGAATCTGACTTGCGTGCATGCCCTCTCCCAATTCAACACGTACTGTGTCTGCGGCTGTGACCCAGGGCGGGAAAGGCCCACAGAGTTCCTCGGAGTCACCCAGGGCGTGACATCTGGTCTGTGCCGCCTGCACACTTTCTAATCAGAACACAGAGCTGTTCAGGTGACTGATCATCTGTGGAAACCTTGAACTGTCCCATAAGTGGCTCTATGCATAGTCCTGATTTGTACTAAGAATTAGAATGAGGGAGCTGCTGGACTTTTTAACCTTCTCATACAGAAAACCGTTGCACAAACCTGGGCCCTCCCCCCAAATCAGATGGGATAAGATTTGTATTGTTAATGCATATGTATAATTCTGAGTTAACAGTAGCAATTTCTTTCAAATATTGAACTTAAAAATTTGGGTATAAAAATCCTTTTTTTTTGGTCATTACCTTGTATATGTGGTGGGGGTATGTGTACTGAAATATACTATCTGCTAGTGGAACACTAGCTCCTCCCTCAGATGCTTTTTGTAGATTGTACATTCAGGGGAGGAAGGGGACCCTGAAACTGGAAGAACAAGGGGACTATTTATTAACATGAATCCAGAGAGGTCTGGGAAGTCTGAGTGGGCTGGCCAGGGTCCAGTCTCCAAGAAGGAGAACAGAAAAAGATGAGACTTCGTCAACTACAGTGAAATCTCTGCAGAAAGGCTGAGTTATAAAGAGAATGAGGAAGGTTGAATCTCAGTGCTGAAAGGCTAATAGAACTCAATTAATTTTATTTTTCTCAAGAGGAAACATGGACTCCGAGAAACTAGTGTAAACGAATATATCACAACAACTATGTCTTCTGAGGATGCTAGATGGAATACTAAACTTTTATGACCTGGATGACAGTTCACTCAGAATTACATCCCTTTTTCAGTCTTGCTTCTTTTCCCTTCTTTCTTTCTTTCTCTTTCTTTCTTTCTTTCTTTCTTTCTTTCTTTTAAATTTAGTTAATACTTGTGGGTAAGATACTGTGCGAGGCTCCTTGGTCACCACAGAAAGCAAACTGAGATACTCTCCTAGCCAGCTTAGATATTATGGTAGCAGGGAAAGCTGACAAACTCTTCACTGCAACCTAATTAATTGAGATTTTGATTCATGCAATAATCTGAACTAGTTTGGTTAACATGAGCCCCTAAGAGGCCAATTACCTAGATACATGGACCAAATTGAGTTTCTAAACCTGCTAAACTGAGGGCCAAAAAATCACCTGTGGGGACACACTGAAGGCACAGTGACGTTGGGTGTTGCCTCCGGGTGCTCAGTGGGCATATTTTTTATCAAACTCGAGCCCATTCTCGTTACTTTTCCCAGGAAGGAGCAGGTCTTATGTCAATTCATACACGTCATAGTAGAAACATTCTTTTGAGAAATAGGAAAAACAAATGTTGATTTTTATTTTTGTTTTTAGTGATAGTGTCTCTTCGATTTTTCAAATTACAAAAATTGGCACTAAAAGGGAATAGATATAATCTACAGCTAAGGAAAGTGTAATTAAAACAATGATTTCACAGCATCAATCAAGCTCTTTATATTCCAAATATCAAGAATTCACTCTATAATATTTTTATTATTTTATATCCTGAAATTACCCAAGGCACTGATCTAAATCTAACCATGCGATTATAAATTTCTTATAAAGTCATCAAGTCCTTTACAAATTATTCAGTTATTCAAGATTAAGTGTTATACTGGCTATTATATTCTCTAATAAATCCTATTATCGATTATTTGTACAAATGATTTACACGTTTAACTACTTTTTTAGCCTTCTACTTATTAAGTCTTAAACCTTTAAAAGCTGAGATTAAAAATTGCTTGGAATAATATATTTTACATGAATTAAATGATTCAAAAATAACTGCGAAAGAAGTAAATTCAATTGCATCTACTTAAAATTGCTAAATAAGCTCCATTTACAGGACTTAAATTGTGTTCTATTTTTCATTTTGTAACTTTTACCCAGTACCTTGGAACTATTTGTTTTCCTTAATTACTCGGGCCCCACAGTGGGAATAGGAATAAGATAGTAAAACCATCCCCTGACACACTTATGCAAAAATCTCACACTGGACTTTGCTAATGCATGCAAAACATGTCCCTGAGCCTTTTCCCCTGGCACAGCTCTGCTAGTGATTAATAGATTGTCTTCCTTTGAAGGCCATGACTCTAGTTGAAAAAGATTTAAACCAGGTGAAAATGCAGCAGTCCCCCTTATCCACCAGGGTACGTTCTAAGACCCCCAGTGGATGCCTGAAACTACAGATAGTAGTAAACCCTATATAGACTATGCTTTTTCTTAAACATACACACCTATGATGAAGTTTAATTGATTAAATTAGGCACAGTAAGAGACTAACAGCAATAACTAATAATCAAATAGAACAATTATAGCAGTATATTATAATAAAAGTTATGTGAATGTGGGTGGTCTCTCAAAATCTCTCATTGAGCTGTACCTGCCTTTTCCGTTGAAGGAAGCACTTTGTGGGTCCTCTTTGGTGAATCCAAATTGCCAGCATTACTACTCTTGCACTTTGGGTTATTTGAACACAAGAACACAATGTGGTGACTGATCTGAAAACCAAGATGGCCACTAAATGATCAATGGGTGGGAGTGTCTATTATAGATGAATTGGAGTGGACAATACCAGATTTCACCACGTACTCAGAATGACCCAAAATGTAAATTTTGTGAATTGTTTACTCTTACAATGCTTTCATTTAATACTTTCAGGTTGAAGTTTACTGTGGGTAATTGAAATGTAGAAAGGGAAATCACAAATAACGGGGGGACTACTCTATTTCCCTTGTGCCTAAGAAGTACATGTTCATGAATTTTTAAAGTTTTTTTTAGTAGTATGATTCATTACCATGATAATAGTAATAATACTATGGTTAAAAGTCAGCTCTATCAACTAATTAATCAGCATGTAATATTAAATATTTGACCACCATGTGATGAAACACAATAAATAGTTACTTATATGACAGTCATTAAGACCACAAAAAATTGCAAAGCAAAAGCCAAGTACATTCTCAAAATGGCTAAAATTTAAGTATTCTTTATGTGGCAAGAAGTGTATCAAATGCTTCATGTATTAACTCATTTAATCTCCATGACAATTTTGGAACCCACATACTAGGTATTCTATTATTTTAGAGATGAAGACAGTGGAGTCGCAGAATAATTGAGTAGTTTGCCCATCCAGGATAGCTGTACCCAGGTAGTCCAGCTACGGTGCCAGACTCTTTTGCCATTACTCTATGCTACTGCTTGATATTAACCCAGAATCCCAAATAGCTCAATAGAGAAATTAGGGATCATTTATTCAAGTTTCTTTTTTTAAAAAGAAGGTACATGAGCATTGTTTTTTGAAGCCTGTGAATAAAATTAATGCCACAAACAGCAGTGGTAGGCAGTGTGTATATCACACCAAGAGCAGAAAGGCAGCTTTAGTGTTCAGACTTCAAAAGTTCTGGTCCCGACCAGACTGTGCCTGGGGAGACAGGTGTACCACACCCAGATGCTATTCACCGGTTGTCACCTAGCAACCTTCTGTTGTTTGGCTTTCCCAGTCAGTCTGCCCAAAGGGAAAGAATGTTCCGATTACAGAGGTACAAATATTCTGATCCCTGACACAGTAATATCCTCTTACAAATAAACAGACTGATATTTGCATATGTTCTGCCCTAAGAACTACACACATCACATCCTGCATTACATGTAAGGGGAAGTAGCATACCCCTGACTGGACTTCTCAAGGCACTTGGACTAAACCATTGTGCCTTAGAAGGGAGGGTCTCCAGGAGGCTCCACCTGCCCTCAAACAACTAGACTTGGCGTGTCCTACCCTTGGGTTCCCACCCTGTGTCCCCAGCACTTCAGGCCCTCCAAGTGGGTCATAGTCACAACAGAATCCTAAAAACAACAATAACAATAGATGTATCAAAATTCTGGCATGGCCATAATGAGGAAACTGAAGCTCCTTGTTTAGATGATGCTCAGGGACACAGATGCTGACTAGCACTAGGCCCAAACCCAAGGCTCCTGATTCCTAGTTCAGTGCTGCCGCCTAGTGGTCTCCTATTAATAGCCCCACTTCCAAAAGAGAAATGTTCTTCCCTTCCTCTTTTAGGAAGAAACAGAACACATAAACTGGTTCACGGAACAATTAGGGAGTTGAATCAGAAAGAAATAATATACATATTTTACACTAGTTTCCAAACTAGTTCTTTTGAATATTTTTAGGGATAATAATCCTATCGAAAATTCTTCTAATTTAGCCAAAGTGCCATGACTCCATTAAATTTAAAAGGCCCATTCGAAGATTATTTGGTGCTTTAAAAGGTGAGAAAAATAAGTATACTAGCATTTGAAAACACTGTAGTGTGTGTTTTCACTGGCAAGTCACTTTCAAGGGACACGTAGGACACCTAGAATTCTGCCTTTCTAGACTATATTGTTTGTAAATTTTATTGACCTTCAAGTCTGTGAGAAAGACTCAGATACTGGTAATAAGTGACTGCCATTTAAAATTATTGTTTCTCTTTGAAGTCTTTCAAAGGAATGGACTGTGCCTGATATATGTTCTTTTCATTCTCACCTATGTCCGTGATAACATATACACATGCAAATACCATGTGACAATAAATCAAGTGGAATTCCTGCTTTCAATCTGAAGCTTCAGAGATAAATGTCTAAAATTTCACATATATAATATATTTACACTTGTACATACACTTGTATATACAATTAAGTACTACTGTAGTCTAACAAATATCACAGAGGTATGTGAAAGTAAAGACATTCTGTTCAAAAGCAAACCCACATATTGTGATTCAAGTTAAAAACCTGAGCGTAACCTTGGAAACGGTCTTTCCAAATTCACAAGCCAAGAACAAAGGGCTGATGCTCTATTTCTTCAATTTACCCCAAGAGATGGCAGGTTCTGGTCACCTGAAATTTGGCAAAATATAAGTTTAAGTCAAATCTTACAAAGCACTTGTTATAGCAACGCATTTGAACCCAGGAGGAAACAGCAATTCTGTAAATGTCAGCTCTTGATTGCAATCTCTACAACATGGTCTGGGGACCAACTGTTCCTCACGACAGGTGCAGAAGATGGTGTCACTCTCCAGCATTCCCCACCCCAGGTACCTTTGTTTTGCCCTTTTACCAGTGGGCACAAAAGCTACCACTTACTTTGATGAGTTGTGCTCATCTTCAGGGAGGGCAAAGAGCTTTAGCTTTGGCTCTTTTTCCAATGGCTTGGTTGTCCATAGTGAGGATACCCGGAAGTTTTCAGTTCATACCACTGTCTTTAGACTGTGGGGAAAAAAGAACAGATCAAGCCTCTGCAGGTTCAATTTAGGATCTGTTGAGATGTGTGGGTTTTGTGGTTTTCTTCTCATAAATTTGTCAAAATATGATTTTCTCTGATTTGGAAATAATGGTGTCTTTCACCATTCCATGGGGAAAAGAGATATCCTACCAGTAAGTCATGTTGGTGTTTGCAGAATGCTCTGAACAAAACCTGCTAAAAGCAGAAATGCTGAAAATATCTAATGAAGAGGCTCCAGTGTAGCATAGAAAAAAAATCTAATCTCTTGTTTATATAGTAAAAATCATCTAGGAAACATGAGTTCAGGCTTAGAAATAGGATCTACAAAAAATGTGAAATATTAGAATTCCTGATTTGAAATCTAAACAGAGACTTAAATTACTTCAAATACATGAATTGTTTTGATAATGTCAGAAATGTAGACAATCATCTATTTTACATCTCCATTACTTGGAAATTATAGCAGGAGGTAAATTTTGCAGAGAAAATCCTCCTTACCATAAGCACTACATTTCTTCATTGGTTTACTAAAGGAACAGGAGTATAAAAACATAGCATAGAATTTTAGTGGAGTTAATAATACCCCCTAGTGAATTCACAGAAATCCCTTATACAACTTGCCTTTTGGATGTCAAATAGGTTTTCCCTAACTGCTTTCAATAATAAGAAAATCACCATCTCAAAGGGCAAGCAATTCTGTTTTCAAATAACTTCAATCATTATTCTATTCTTTCTCATTTTAAGGTGAGATCTATCGCCTGGTCCACTCTCCCTGGAGCTATAAAAAATAGAATTTGTTCTCTTTCTAAAGAATAGCCTACTAGCTCTTCAAAGTTCACTCATATTTTGCCTAAATAAGTCTCTCCTTTTTCCCGGTTAAATGTCCTATTTCCTTAAAGCATGTATAACACAATCAATAATCTTTTTTTCCTCATTCATCTTCCCTTGATTGTGCTCAAGTTTGAACTTTGGAAATCTCAAATACGTTCCTATATCTTCAAACCCTTTTCCTCTTTTATCTCTGTTTCCCTTCTTAAAACAAGCAAGCTTGCAAATAAATTCTCTCTTCCTTACCTTCTAGTTTTTATTTATTTGATTTTTCTTTTCTCTTTCAAAGTCAGTTTTTTAAAAAAGGACTTCGCACTCATTTTTCTCATTTCTTCTCTTCCAAAGCCACTGAAGTCTGGCTTCTGTCTTCAAACCCTGCTGAAATTGTTTATGGTGCTATCACTGCTGATCCTGGAATGTGACTTGGCAAAGTGGCCCAAGAACCAGCCTACCTGTCCAGCTGACTTGGTTTCTGGGGTCCAACACTTGCTCATTGTATGACCATGGCAATGTATTTAACTTCTTCAGAGTCTTAGTTTCCTCATTGATAGAACAGGTTGTTGTGAGGACCAAATAAAGTCACGTTCAGAAGAGTGTTCTGGGCCTGGCCCTCCATTGGTGAGCAATGTCTATGGTAGTTATTATTATTGCTCTCACCAGAGGCTGTCAGACTTCAGGGTCATTAGAATCACCTGGTGGGCTTGTTCAAACAAATTGCTGGGCCCCATTCCCAGGGTTTCGCAAGCATTAGGTCTAGGGTGAGGCTGAGAATATGCATTTTTAACAAGTTCTTCGGTGACTCTGATGCTGCTGGTCAAGAGCCATACCTGGAGACCCACTCCACCTAAACCTTTGCCACGCTATATGCACCTGCAGCATGGACATCACCCGAGAGTCTTCCAGGACTGCCTCACCCCTGACCTCCTGAATTTCATTCTGTGTTCACAAGACATGAGGTGATTCTTAGGTGCATCAAGGTGTGTGAAACATAGGCCTGCTGTTAGATATTTCTTGGTCCTTATATAAATCAAATCAGTGATATCTAATGCTTTATTTACCTCTTCTTTTAGATATTCTTTAACTTTCCAGATACAATTTTCTCCCAGTTTTCCTCCAGTCTCTTTGATCATTCCTTCTCAATCTGATTTTTCTGCCTGTGGACTAAAACCCTTCTTCTGGTTCTGCTTTTCTTCTCTCCGAACTTTGCATGCTTGTATTGGTTAAGATTAGATTCAATAGCAAGTAATAATAATGACCCCACCAACACCAAAAGCAACCCAAAACCAAATCGTGGTTTAGACAAGTTAAAAAGCCATTTCTTGCTCCTGTTGAAGTCCAGATGTGGTCAGTCCAGTGTTGGTACAATGACTTTGCTCCACAAAGCTTTCAATTACTCAACTCTGATATTCTGGCTCCTCATCCTTCATGGCATCCACTCCCAGTATCAATCTGTATTACAGCCACTGGGAAGGAGAAAAGGGTGCAGAATAAAAGGGTGAAAGACAGCTGTCAGGTATTTTTTAAAGGAAGGCCGCTGGAAGCTGCCACCAGTTACATCTGATTATAGCTCATTAACCAGAACTCAGTGACTTAGCCACACATAGCTGTGCTAGAGTGGGAAATGTAACTTAGCTAAGCTAAAAAGTTGAGATATGTTACTACAGAAAGAGGGAAACTAACAATCTGCCACATGTCCACCTATCAGCCATCTTATTATACATAGAATACACTCAGGTCCTCCCCAAGAAAGAGGTACTAGTTTGCTAGGGCTGCTGTAACAAAGTACCACAGCTGTGTGGCTTAAACAAGACATTTATTATCTCACAGTCATGGCGGCCAAGATCGAGGTGTTGGTAGAGTGAGTTCTTTCTAAGGGCTAGGAGGGAAAGAATTGTTCCAGGTCTGTATCCTTGGTTTGTACATGATCATCTTGACATCCAGAGGTGTTTTCTCTGGATGCACACTGTGTCTAAGCATCCCCCTTTTGTTAAGACACACTAGTCATACTGGAGTAGGGGTCCACTCAACTCCAGTAGAACCTCATCGAAACAAACTATATCTTCAATGGCACTTTCCAAATCATGTCATATTCTGAGGTATTAAAGGTTGAGACTTCAATGTACGAATTTGGAGGGGGAAACAATTCAATCCATAACAAGCTATAAATCCTATTTTCTATTTAGTTACTGAACCAATTTCAAATCTGGTCTAAACAGGGTGTGGCTGGCATGCTGTAAGAGAAGTGTAGGACATGTTAAAGTCATGACTGCCCATATCTACCAGATGGCTAGCTATTGTGTTTGAGGTGGTTTTCCTTGGAAGGGATTATGATTGGGCTCATCTGTATCATAGATATGATTGCTATGTCTACTGATCATATCACCTGCCTGATAGCCCCCTCACTTTAGTAAAAATGCTTATGGCACTTATTGCTCCCTTTACTTCATACATCTTTCTAGATAGTCAAATGGCATTTTCAGATTCTGTTCAGATACCTATCATCCTCACAGAGAAGTCATCCTGACCCCCCCACTCTAAATAGCCCTTCTTCTTTCCCCATTACTTCTTAGCCCCTTTCCATGTTTTGTTTTTCTTTCTTTCTTTTTTTTTCTTTCATAACATTTACCACTAGCTGAAATTGTATTTGACATGTCTATGTTAATTCCCTGTGTCCCTCACTAAAATGCAAACTCCATGAGGGCAGGGACTTTGTATATTTCACTTATGTCTGTAGCTCTGACACCTAAAACACAATGCTCAATAAGTTACTAAAGAAGTGAATAATTCTTCAAGATTTTATTTACCTTACACAGATCTTGTAATTTATAGGTGAAAAATATTCTGAGCATGAGTAAATGAGCCTTCTAAAATTTGTTTCTGGGATGATATTTCTGAGTTTATAATTGTGCAACCTATATGCTAAGTAAGCATATATTCGTAATGGCTATTTTTGAGGTTTCTCCTGGTTTGAGGATTCCACTCAATTTTCCCACCCTCTCTGATAAAGATGCATCAAACCGTAGGTTCTCATTAGCACAATGTTTTCAAATTATGGGTTATAACTCATTAGGAGCCATAAAATTAATTTAGAACTTGTCACTTTTTTAAAGAATAAATATTGTTTTATGAACTTTCTGTTTCATTTTTATATATCTATGTATATGTGTACTGTGCTACCAAGTAAAATATATTTCTTACTTTAGGTCATGGTCAAAAGCAGCCCCTGCTTTTATCCTCAGGGAATGGAAATACAAGGAGCTTATCCAAATGTAGTTCTTTGGCTATTGTATTTTCACTCATTTCAATTCAGTTCTTTAGAGGAGAGAACAATCAATTTGGTTAACACATTGTTTTTCAAAGCAATCTTTGCAGGGAAAATGGAAATACTGTACAGTATGGGAGATTCGGTCTTACAGGAGTCCAGAGCAGGAAGCAATTGATTTTGACAGTCAAGTTCCCTAAAAAATATGTTCACAGTTAGATTTGGGAGATGCACATATCTAGTCAGCACTCATGAGAAAAACACTGAAAGTTACTTTTGTCTCTTTTACACTTTGGATTAGCCCCAGTCTGGGTGGAGGAATAGTCTTGGACTCTGAGCTACCAAAGCTATTTTACTTAGAGTTTGAGAGCATTTAGATGCATTTTAATATCATATATGTCATATAAAAACCTTCTTTCATAGTTCTGTATATGAGATTCTTCACAGGAATAATCAGATAGTATAGTATATAACTTGTCCTAACACGTCCAGGGGTACAATAACTGTCCTCATCTAAATTTTAGGCACTGTAACTCATTCTTTCAATTTAGAATTATTTTCATTTATGAAGGAGTAGTTCAATTTGTGTCTTCCTATAGTACATATATTGCTTTCATTACCTGAAATTATGGCATCTGTACTTACTAGATATTTCAGGCATATAAATGTATTCCTTTAAAAAAAGACACTACATTAAATATTTCACAAAGCATCATCAGACATTTATATATTTGTATGAATTTGATATAGAAAAATCACAGATGTGAGAAATCCCTTTTCAAACTAAGAATCTTGATTGGGAGACTCTCTAAAATATGGTCAGTAGGTTTCTCATATATGCCCTTTATTATGTTGAGGTATGCTCCCTCTATCCCCATGAGCGTTTATCATAAACAGGTGCTTTATCAAACACTTTTCTGCATCTATTACATGATCATGTGATTTTTGTCTTTCATTTTGTTTATGTGGTGTATCACATTTATTGATTTGCCAATATTGTACCATCCTTGCATCCCTGAGATGAATCCCACTTGATCATGGTGTATGATCTTCTTAATGTATTGCTGGATCCAGTTTGTTAACATTTTATTGAGGATTTTAGCATTTATATTCATCAGAGATATTGGCCTGTAATTTTCTTTCCTCATTGTGTCTTTACCTGGTTTTGGAATTAGAGTAATGCTGGCCTTATAAAGAGTTTGGGAGCCTTCCCTTTCTTGAATTTTTTGGAATACTTTGAGAAGAATAGGTGTTAGTTCTTTGAATGTTTGGTAAATTTGCCTGTGAAGCTATCTCATTCAGAGCTTTTGTGTGCCAGTATTTTGATTACTGCTTCAATTTCACTAGCTGTTACCAGCCTATTCAGGTTTTCTGCTTCTTCCTAATTCAGTTTTGGAAGATTGTATGTTTCTAGAAATTCATTCATTTCACCCAAGTTGTTAAATTTCTTGGCATATATATGGTCATAGTAGTTTCTCACAATCCTTTGTATTTCTATGGTGTCAGTTGTTACTTTTCCTCTTTCATTTCTGATTTTGTTTATTTGGATCCTCTCTCTCTTTATTGCTTGATGAGTCTGATTAAAGGTTTCCTGATTTCATTTATCTTTTTAAAGAACAAGCTCTTGGATTCATTGATACTTCAAATTGTTCTTTTAGTCTCTATGTCATTTAATTTTATAAAACAGTATGAAATTCTCCCCCCCTCCCTAAATTAAAAATGGAACTACTTCTTGACCCAGTAATTCCACCACTGGAAATACACCCTATGAATCCCAAAACACCAATTCAGAAGAATTTATGCACCCCTGTGTTTATAGTAGCATTATTTACAATATCCAAGATTTGGAAACAGCTTAAGTACCCATCAGTAGATGAGTGGATTAAAAAATGGTGATACATTTATAAAATGGAGTATTATTATACAGCAGAAAAAAAGAAGAAATTCCTACCATCTGAGACAGCATAGATGGAACTGGAAACTATTATGCTAAGTGAAATAAGCTAATTGGTGAAAGATGAATACCATATGATCTCACTTTTAAGAGGAATAAAATGAACAAAATACACTAATGAGCAAAATAGAACCAAAGGCATAGAATCATGAAATAGGCTGACAGCAGTAAGAGAAAAGGAAGGTAGGGATTGTGTGAAAGAAGGTAAAGAGGTTAATCAGAGAGCATACATAAAGAACTGATACATGGACAAAGGTATGGGGAATTGCCTATGAAGTGGGGGGTCAACTGGGTGGAGGGGGGGAACGGGAAAATTGGGACAACTGTAGTAGCATAAACAATACAATATTAAAAAAAATTTTAAATCGATGAAATGTTGGCACCAAAAAAATATGATCAGTAGACTCAATGATAGTAGTCATCATTTATTGAATCATTACCACATATCAGTGTACGTTAGTGAGAATTTTGGGCTGCAAGTGACAGAAACCAGGACCCAGCTGGTGTTGGGGCAACTGGAACATGGACTCAGCAGTCACTAGGATGGTCTGTCATTCTTCTCTTGGCTTTTCTCTGCATGTTGCTTTCAGTCTCCCATACTGGCTTTCACTTCATAGCAGGAAGCAGATGTCTACAACTTTTCTCCTCTTTTCTTCTCAATATGCCACTGAAGAGGGATGAAAACTCTCTCTTGACTCAAGTTAACAAACAAAAACTGTAGCCCAAGGTAAAGTTTAAATTACTTCAACAGATGTCCCAGAACAATAACTTGTGGCCAGGATGTGACATATTCTTACTGATCTAGTTTCTGTTGGATAAACAACCTTGGGCCAATCAATGGTGATGACTAGCTGAGATATGTAAGAAAATGGCAAATTTCCCTTTTAATCATATGGCTAAGGAGAGGCAATAATGCATTCTGGGAACAGATGTTATTTTGGGTGGATCAGAAAGTAAACCATTCACTACATGGGCACCATATTAAGTGTCTTACATGCATTACTTAAAAGAATCTGGCCACAGTATGCAAATAACTCTTAAGATTCAGCTCAGTTTATCAACCAATGTTGTCCCACGGTGTAGAAACACAGGTGCTTTGGGGCCCATTTAAGTGGATTATTCTTAAAGAGAAGCCTGATAAAATTTTACCTTCCTGGTCTTGTTTGTTAATGGTTCATGGTGTTGGGAAACTGAAAAACTATGTTTTTTAGATATCATACAAGATCCTGTCAAAAAAATCTGCGGAACAGTTTACCTTGATTTTTTTTTTCTGCATAAGAATGTTGACTACTGACCTGACCTCTTCTCCCCATATGGGCTGACCCTCATTCTCTGCTGAGCCTAACAGCTGCTCTGAAGGTTACAGACTCTTGCTTACAGGCTGCTTGAGCAGAGAGCTGGCTGGCTTGGCCAGCAGATGTCCAGCCTTCAGATGATTGTTAACCCCTTAAGAGCTATTTTAGAAGCCTATGAGGGATATTATTTTATAAACAGGCATTTCCGTTCTAATTCAGTTTTAACTAGTGGGCCTGATGACATTGAAAGTCCTTTTTGTTTTTTCTTTTCTCTCTCTCCCTTCCTCTCCCTTTCTCCCTCTTTCCCTTTTTTCCTTTCTTCCCCCCTTCTCTCTTTCCCTCCCTACCACCTTCTTTCTTTTTCTCGCAATGACTGTTTCTTGCACAGGTGGGATAACAGGTTGAATTTATTTATTTATTTTTTAAGTTAGCTGACATGCCTTTTCCACCTTTATCACAATTCTGGACTGAAGGCAGTTTTACTTTACCCTTCTCCCTTAGCAGCATTTTAATTTAAAAATCCTCTTAACATTAAAAAAAAATAAGCCCTGGCATGTTATAATTTGTTTTAATATTTTTGTTTACATATGGGGTACCATAATTCAATTTGTCAAATGTTCTGCTAGAGACGGAACAAGGAAAAGGTAGATTGTAAGCTGTCATTTCAGGCTGGTGACATACTTAAACATATTGTAATAATAAGAATATGAAAAATAGACTGGATCCTAGAAAGACAAGAAAATTGTCTGCTCTACCAAAACAAGCTGCCATGGAAGGGCTCTAAAATACAAGTTTTATTGGCACCACTTGATATACAAGATAAACAGTGTGTAAAAACTATTTTAGTATGTTCCAATCAAGGAATATGAATGACTCAAATTGTTTATTCAAGTACTTATCATGTCAGGTATGTGCTAGTCATAAAGGTACAGAAGTAAATAAGACTGACACTGTCCTATTGTGATGCAGCTAAGTATTTGGTGCAAGAGCCAAATAATACTGTATTTAATTAATTATAGTTTTTATAAATGTTGTGAAAGAAATATACAGAGTGAAGTGGAAATAGGTAATACAGGCATGCTTCCAAATCTTGTACTTGGGTGAAGAGAAGTTTTAGCGCTGGTTTTCCCAAGGCAGGGACACAGAAGGATGAAGAAAGTGTAAGTCAGAAATTGGCTAGACCAAGAGGCAGGGAAATAACATCCAGGCCAACAGAACAACGTGTGTAAAGACTTTGGGTTGGGGAAGGGCCTTGTATATTTAAAGAATTGAAAGAGTAGTTATAGTACAGTGTAGGGAGGAAGAAGAAAGAGCATGCTCCATGGTGAGGTTGGAAACCCATAATAGGCTTTTAGGTCACATGAAGAATTTTTAAGTTGACCTTACATTAAACTGTATCAGTTAGCTATTGCTGCATAACAAACAAGCACCAAATCTCAAGAGCACAAGACAATGAGCATTTATTTCTTGGTTATACAAGTTAAATGGATTGGCTTGGCTTCAGGCTGCTGGTTTGAAGGTAGGCTAAGGAGTCTCTATTCCACCTGTTATCACCCTGGAGAACAGGCCTAATGGCCAGTGGCTACCTGAGGAAGCTCTTCTCATTCTGACAGCAGAAGCATGCACAAAAAAGCAAACCTGAGAGCAAACAATAGGCACAGCTTCTGCTTGTGTCAGATGGACTAACATCCCATTGATCAAAGCAAGTCACATGGCCACACTAGTATCAATAGGGCACAGAAGGACAATCTTCTAATGGAGGCAGGTGGGGGAGGGAGGGAGCACCTTTTCCATTATAGTCTAATCTACCACAGAAGACACTGAGGAATGACAACCCAGAAGTGGGAGAGATAGATTTAGTTTTAAAAGGACATATTGTGGTGTGTGGAGGAGGGATTAGAGGATTCCAGAATTGTAGGGAAATAAGGAAGAGTATTGCGTTATAATAAGAGAAAGATAATGGTAGCTTGAATTAGGTGGTTCTAATGGAGATCAATTAGATGAATTCTGCTACATACACACACACATATGATAGAAGTAACAAGATGTATTGAGATTAATGACAATGACAAGACCAATACCCTGGTATTTGCCATGGATGGATGTACTAGTCATCGGAATAGAAACAAAAAGACAAGTTTTATGGAAGAAGATGGTGACTTAGTCTTCTTTATAGTTAATTTTGGTCAGGCAGTTAGCTATCTAAGTGAGCTTCATCTGTGTCATCATTATGAATCATATCTTATACACCCAGTACTAATTTTCATAATTTCTCCATAATAGTACGTGTTATGTTTATGTTTGCTAGTAACTAGAAGAGGCTGCAAATAGATATTTCAACAGAAAACAATTAAGTTTAATACAAATATCATTATGGGTTTTGAGATAATTGAGTCTAATCCCTTCTTTTGACAAATAAATAAATAAAGACCCAGGGAAGTATTTTCTTGTATAGAAGCATTATTTTAAAAAGCATATGAATCAATCAATAAATTAATTATTAAATATTTATGGTATGTTCCATACTTTATTAATTTGCATGAGAAATAATTAATAATAACAATGATGACAGTACAATATAAAATATTTCCTAAGTGCTACATGCCAGAAATTTACCAAAAAGTAATTTTTAATGAGTTATCTCATTTATTCCTTATAAAACAAGAGGTTTATGAAGAAATTGATACTTATAATGGTTAGTAAATTGTATAGTGTCCACTTTCTTAACTACATTATTTTGGTCCCTGACTCAGAACATCCAAAAATATGATAGGAGAGGAAAGTATTAAACAAATACTTAGAAAACTATATAAAAACATATTTAAATACTAAGTTTGGGAGCTGCAGACTAGAAACTGCTATAGAATTGTATAAATTGGAGAATTCAAATTATAGAAACAATAATGCAGGCTTTATGTGAAGTCTATTTATCTTAGGATCAAGATGATAATCTTTTATGCTGGACACCCCATAAGGATTGTTGAACATGGTAGAACTTTGACCTTTTTGTATAACTTGCTTGTTGAGGGACACAAATCTTATCAAACTTCTCAGGGTCCCTTGACAAGTTCCTTCTTCTTGCCCAGTATTCCACACACACCAGGGTCTTATCCACTTTGGGACTTGGAAGAAGCCTCTCACTATAGAACATGAGCTCTATTGACCTGAGCAGTTGCCTAGAGAATGGAGGTGAAGGAGTTAGATCCTTCTGAAAGAAACCTGGAAGACAGGAGGCAGAACAATTCTCTCTCTTTTCTCTCTCCATCGACTACTCTAAGATGTGTTTTTCCTTGTTATTCTTGATACAATTTTGTGAACCCTTATTATAACATTATGGTTGGGTTTAAATGTATTTCATCCTATTGGTATATATTGAAATATAAATGAACATACTATAGTAAAATGCAGAATGTAAATTTTGGAAGATAAAATGCAAGATGCTACAGAAATCATATGCTTGCCATAGCTGCTTTGAGATAACATTCCCTGTTCCTCCTGGAATTTTCACTTGTTAGCAATATTTAGTTTGGAAAAGCTGAGAAATATTGCATGGGGGTATATATTTATACTGTTATATGTAAACATTTGTACATTTATAAATATGTTAATTTAAAAACTGTCCCCCCATCTGTATTCTAGGAGGATGTAGCAGAAGTATCTTTCAATGGAAGATTGTTATTTAGTTTGGAAGAAAACATTTTCATAGGCCTTCTGGTTTGCCAAGTTAATAAATCCCAGGGCTAGCCGGAAGGGAAATGTTGAGTCACAAAGGAGTGAAATGCCTTCCTTTAGTGGTGTTAATAGCTATCATCATTCTGCATGGGTTGGCAACTCCTGCAGATTATTATAGGCTTCCTGGTCCCCCCCACCCAGCCACCCACCTTGAGGTTAAGAAAAGAGAGTCTTTGGACTTTAGGCTTTTGTGGCAAGGTTGAGCAACAGCCAGACTTGAACTGACATTGGCTCCAGCAGCACAATGTGAGGTATGAGGAGAGTGCCAAAGGAGGACCCGCATTTCAAGGGTGTGGTTGCAGTGAGCTGGCAACCAAACGTTTGCTCTGCCTTTCTTTCTTCCTTGAAGTTCTCCTCTGTTCCCGAGTCTTCCACGGTGCTTTGAGGGGATGAGGAGAGGTCTGTGTTGGGCAGCAATGTGTATCTGTAGGCTGATAGAATTTTGGGACAGCATATAAGATGATGATGAGGCCACCGGAAATGATCAGGGAAATCTGAGGAGCAGCAGACTGCAATGAGAGAACAAACAACAATGAAGGAATGGGAGCATTTTCTGGGTATTCCCCAATTGTTCAGGGCTTCCTATTTTCTGAGGCAGAGGTGTGTACACTTACTGATTTATATATTATGGATATTGAGTCATCACAGAAGAGAGGGGAATCTTGGGATACAAGTTCCAGGTATATGGTATTATAGATCAACATATGATTAAAGATTAAAACAGGTATGTGGAATAAGAAATCATGGAAGACTAAACTAGGTCTCTGTTTGGGGGACAGTCATGCTGCCCTCTCTGAGGGGAAACTGGGTATACAGGGGGGAGGTGGGGTTCCGATGAAAATGTCTTAATCAGTTGAACACTACAGAGCAAGCAGTGAGGGAAAACAGCGTGTAGAGCAGTAGAAAGATGATGAGAATGAAGGCAGCACTTTCTAACATCAGCTGTAAGGCCATCCCCCTATACCTAGTGGAATCTTTAAAAATCATAAATCTGATCACATCACCCATCTACTTGAAACACTTCCGTAGTTTTCTGTTGCCTGTAAGGTAAAGTATAGAATTCGTAACTTGCCTAGTGAGATTGTCTGAGCTACCACTTATATCACCTTTTAAGACCATCTCTTGTTACTCTGCTCTATGCCCTCTCCACGTCAGCCACTGTGTGTGCGTGTGCGCATGTGCATGTGTGTGTGCCTGTGTATGCGTGTGTGTATTTATAAAATTTCAGTCCCTTTACATCAGGACCTTTGAACAAAGTTTTCTTCCACCTGTATCACTCTTCCTTCACCTCTTCAACTCATCCTTTAAGTATCGGATGAAATGCTGCTTCTTTAGGATGACCTGCCTCAGCTCCCCAGACTAGAGGAGGCCCTCTGGTATGTGATCCCATGCATCTCTCTGCTCCATCTTTCCTGCTGTTCATCCAGCAAATACTTATTAGGTTTGGCATTGTTATGCGTGAGAGATACAGCAGTGATGGCATCAGACAAAAATCCTTGCCCTCATCACACTTGGGATTATATGTTTGCTGTTTGTGTTTTCTATTAAACACAGCTCCATAAGGGCAGAGAATGCACCTGTCTTGTTTATCATTTATATCCCAACATACAGTATTGAGCCTGGAACACTGTAGGTGCTTAGCAAACATTTGTCAAATAAAAGAATAATATTCTTTTGGAGATATACTGGGGCTGATCATATCTGTAACCTGGAGCTTGTGAAATACCTTAGCTGATAGTTTTTGCATTGTCAATGGCATAAAATGATTTGTCAAACTTGAAAGGTACAAAACTTGCTAGGAATTATGATTGATATAAAAATGTAGCTTAGCCTGTTAGGCAGATACATTTCAGGCTCTCAAAGCCAAATATTGATTTTAAATGTTTTAAGAGGATCTCATGTTGAGGAAAGTAGGATGGATCAGAAGCAGGAGCACCATGGTCCTCAGGGGCCTGTCGGGAGCCTTGGCTGGCCTCCATAAAGCCTTAGTGCAGGAAGGATTTTAAAAACGGTCTCTTGTTTCTTTGGGGGCAAGCAGGTTGTAGCAGGTTTAGAATTTTTATTTCTTTTACCTCCATATCAATTAGCATGAAAGAACTAAGTGGGAAAACTAATGTTTGCAATTAGTTTTTAACTACGAATAAATACTGGCTCTGAATGGGAAGTCTGAGGAAATATTTTACATTCTAGACAGTGAATTCCATAAGGATAAGGTCTGTGTCACATTAATTTTGGAGCCCTCAGAGCTGAGCACCAACCCTGACAATAAAAAATGACCTACAAGTACTTTTTTCCTTTCTTGAATGAAGAAGCACAGTCTCTAGAGTGGGAAAGAAAAATCAGTCAAACTGGTTATTTTGGTTAGCGTAGAACCCCAAAATTATTCATTGGCTAAAGTTTTCATAATTTATAGATTATTTTTATGTATAGTCAGAAAAGTAGTCAACCAAAATAAAAATACTTTCATTCAATTGTATTATAATGTTTTGTTTGTTTATTTGTCTTAATTCTCACTCAAGGATATGTTTATTGATTTTAGAGAGGCAAAGAGGGGGAGAGAGAGACAGAGAAAGAGAGAGAGAGAAAAAAAAACCAGTGATGCGAGAGAGAACCAACGATTGGTTGTGTCCTGTATGATACCTGACCAGGGATCAAACCACAGCCCTTTGGTGTGCAGATGATGTTCCAACCAACTGAGCCACTCAGCCAGGGCCATTATAATATTTACTTAGTCTACCTACTTCTATAAGAAAATCTTGCATACAGCAAAATAAATCATATATACCAAAAACCAGAAGAGAAACTATTAAAAGTAGCATTAAGAAACCATTTTTAAGAAAACTCACAGCAATTCAGCATGCCACTTAGCCCTGTGTTTCCTGTTTGTCACCAACAGGGAAACAGGGAGGAATGCAAACTTCTCACTGTCCAGTAGAAGGAACATCTAAGTCCATCAGGAGGGAGAAACAGTTTCCTGGCCCTGGTATCTGAGATAATTCATCACATGAATCTTTGTAAAGAAGACAATAAAAACAATTGGGACAAGATCCTTAACGTCAATTGTACAAATCAAACTGAAAAGATAAATATATATGAAGCCACTTTTTCTATTTTTTTTTCCAGCAGTGGGTGAGCAATGAGGACATAGCATTAAATCATGGTTCTATAAAAGCTATTCCCCAGGGTGAGATGAATAGTTTAATATTTCTCTGGAATGATGTGTCATAAAACTTCATTATGGAGAGGATTAACAGCTGAATATTTGGTATCAGTCCCTGTTCTGTGTATCTCAGAACCCTGGGGCAGTAGGGGCAGGTTAGAAGTCTAGGGCAGGGTGGAGGGTGACTTTGTGGCATTCTTGAGGATACAGGAAGACTTGGCCACATGGGAGTAGAAGGGCCCTCAGCCTTCACCTCTCCTTCTGCCTCTGCTTTAGGTTTTATATTGTGGGGTTCCTCGCTTACTCTTCCTTTCCTTTGAAAGCAAAGTGCTGCTGAGAGATAGGCAAATTTGTAGCATTGTATATGTTCACCAATGGAGCCTTCTCTGACCATACTGTTTAGAAAGTACCCACCTGTCCTGACCCTTTTTCCCTGTCTTGTTTTTCTGAGCAGCACTTACTAAGTCTAAGTTACTATATACTTCCGTTATTTTTGCATTGGTCAGGGTTATAACAGGAGATCATATCCATAAACTGAGTGATCTCAGGACAATGTACTAAAAGAACAATTACCAAAGGTGTAGGTAAGGTTTAGGGAAAGCAGCAAGGGCTAGTGTAGTGCCCTGGGGCCAGTGGCAGTGGTGGGGTGGGGAGCCCTGAATACCCCAGGCCTGCAGGAGAAAAGTGAAAGAGCAGTGACTGGGATTGGGAGAGGAACCTAGAGAGCATAGCAGCATGGAGAGGGCTGCCTTTTAAAAAATACCACAACGTGATTCTCCTCGTGTGCCTCAAGTGCCTCCCGTTGGCCAAACCCAATGGGAGATAAGAAGCCAAGTGAGCTTGTTGGTTGGGCTGCAGAAATGCACAGCACAAGTGGAAAAGGCCAGGGAGCAGCTCCCGGGAACAGATGGAAGATTGCCACTATATTTCATTCGCAGTCCTCCCCCTCCAGCTAGAACCTAAGTTCCACGAGAGCTACAATTTCTATCTGTGTCATTCTCTTCTGTGAAATGCTTGGTACTCTTTAAATTTTATATAGAAAGATAGATATGTTTGTGTGTGCATGTATGTGTGTAGCCTCAGAATGATATACTTAAAATTGTTGTATTGTTAACACAAAAATTGTTTTTAAGTTTCTCATTTGAGGACATGTTCACTGATCTCTCCATAGAGAGAGACACATTTATGTGAGAGAGAAACATTGATTGGTTACCTCCTGACTGTACCCTAACTGGAGATGGAACCAATAATCTAGTTATGTGCTCTGACTAGGAATAGAACCAGGGACCTTTTAGTGAACAGAATGACCTCCAACCAACTGATCCACATTGGCCAGGGCTGTTATTAACAGTTTTGAAATTATTTTCAAACTAGACTTTGAATAACAGTATTTAGAAAATGCTAGGCATTTCCTGCATATTAATGTAATTCAAATCATTAAGTCATCTTAATTTCATGTGTTTCATGGTGCTGAAAACAGCATTATCTCCTTAAGTCCTACACATTTCAACACAGAAATAATCATAGCATGAAACATCAAGCATAACAACAGTTATACTACTCAACTGGTAAAGATATATCATGGAGACAAGTGTTTTGAACACCCTACTGCTAGGGCAAAAGGAAGAGGAAGGTCAGTGATTTATCCGAAATGGACAAATGGGTCATAATGTATTTCTTCAAAGTGATCTAATTTGGTCTCTGACAGGCTGTAAAAATATGTGACTCAGAGTAGAATGTCTTTCACTGACACATATGTGGGCTCTGATGGAGGGGATTCTCTCCCAGGTACCGTGCCCCAGGGGCTGGGCAAGCGCTGAGGTGTGCTTCTTCAGGCATTGGAATCACACAACTTAGGAATTGCAAAGACCAGGAGCAACACCTTGACTCACCCCAAGGAGTCTCCAGGACACTGGCACCTTCTGTCAACATTGGAGGAGCTCAATGTAACATGGCAGGTGCAGCTGAGAAAATTAAGTAGGTCTTCCCTGCCCTGGCAGGCTCTTGTGAGGTCTTGAGACTTGGGCTCCATAGACAGTGCTCCTTTTCAGGCAATTTAGTGATGTATTGAGAGGTCTTCATCAAAGTCAGGGTGGTAGGTTGTATTCATGTTCAAACTGCTGCCTCTCCCTGGGGTGTTGCTACCTGAAGGAGGATTTCACAATGGCTTTCTGTTGATATCAGGAACGGCCATGACTTGCTTTGTTGATGAAGTGGGGACAAAGCTCTAAGAACAAGCTTGGGTTTTGTCAAGTTTCATTTATCTCTGCCTCAGACTTAACGTTCCCCAGAGAGGCTAGTCCATTAGCCTGGGTTCTGGAGTGAAGACAACATAGTGTCGGGCTGAGGCCAACCCACAATAGATATAACTATAAATGCAAAGTAGAGTTATTTATTGTTACTGCAAGCCACCAAGATTCGGGGATCATTTTTTACCACAGCATAACCACATACATCTACTGATACAGGGAAATCACATTTCTCACCATCCCCATTTACCCATCCTGCACAGGAAACCACTGTTATTGTGAGCCACTAAGGTGATAAACACAAGGAAGACTGAGGAGTTAGCAACATACAGTGCTTTGTTTACTGAGAAGCAACTTGAACTTGAAAGTGGCCTGAGCAAAGATATGCTGGTTGTTTCAGGGGCTGCCTAGCTCATGCTGGTCATTTTGCACTTCCTGGATAGTGCATTGGAAGGGGGCCCAGCAGGGAACCATTACAGCAGGACTATGCCCAAGACACAGAAACTACTGACATGTTTGCATTGTAAGTACTGCCATGGTGTAACAATAGCACCTGAAATGGGCACTCCACAAGAAAAAGCATTGGAAGCGGCAGGAAGCGGAAGCATTAATAACTGTCAAGCACAGGGCAGACAGGCTAACTTAATGGGTGATCTCAGTCCACTCGGGGCCTGATAAGTCCTATCACTCTCCCTGTGTACAGTCACTCCTCTTAGGAGACATATAAATCACAGCCAATGACCTAATAAAGTAATAAGGTTTGTCTGAGTTTTGACAATGGAAAATAATAGAGGGACTCAAATTCAGAGGTAGAGAAATAGAAGGCATTTTAAAACTGCTTTCTCACTGGAATAGAGGAAGTCTACAGATAAACAAAAAGTTATGCTCTGTCTACAAGCTGTCAATTTTCTGAAAATACCCACAAATCTATGACACTTTATAGAGCTACAGAAAAAGAGTCAGGGTAAGTGGGAATGTTTTCAGTTAGACATTTTCTCTATTAGGTACTTGAACTGTCTCTTTCTGGCATAAAATGATTTTACTGGAAATTAAATTTGCGTTTACTTTTACCTGTACTTTTATTGTTTTTTTATTTTGCACTGTCACAAAAATAAACCAGGGAGATCTAAATTTGAATCCCGCCTCTGCTTTCAAGACCCATGACTTGGCATAGTAATTTTCTTCATTAGTGTTGCCGTGGGGAATTAAACAACGCAAGGTATTAGGCTATTGGCATAGAGCCTGACACTTAAGGGCTCAATCTTCGTTACCTTCGTTCTTTAATCTTTTGGAAATGTTTAAAGGTGGGAGAGGATTTATGCTGCTGGTGTATGTCAGTCCTAGTAAGTTGGCAAAGAATGTACACTTGACTATCATTATAATGAAAAAAATAGGTGACTACTAAGTATATCATCTGCTCTATTAGGTCAACTGCATGGTCTACCCTGCCTGGTGTTCTGCTCTAAATATCTATATTAAATTTCCATGTGGCTGACTGCTGGATATGTTTTAATGACAGCTTTCCTTACTCACCAGGAGCTGGTAATTTGAGTTACTAGTTAACACTTAGTGAATTCAGTAAGTATTTGAGCCCCTATTATGGGAAAGGCACTTGGGTAATTTATCTGAAGCTGTCTTTGCTTCTTGCTTTCCCATCTCCTCTCCATTTGACAGAAGGAAAAGTGTTGCTATTTCTGTTGTACCTGTATTTTCAAGTCTATCCTTTCCAGATCCTCAGGGAACTTGTTTTGTCAATTATTTCTTCCTTTGTTTATTGTTAGTCTCCTTTCTGCTGGATCCTTCTCCTCTGCTGGGGCCAAAAAAAAAGAAGAATAAACAAAACTCAAAAAATTCACAGGAGCACCTTTCATGCAAGCCAGCCTCCTTCCTCAGGAAGCCTCAGAAATACTGCAGCTCAGGGCCAACCAGCCCAAAGAGCATCAAAGGAAGGGTGTTTGGGGCAACAGTGAGGATAATTACTCATATCTGATGGAGCTGGACCTCTCTCCTCTCCCCATATTGGGCGGCCAGTAGCAAGCAAATTGGTTGCCTCTAGATCAGCAATTTTGAACTGGTATTCTGCAAGAGGCACTGTGGTGTGCCACACGAATTTTTTAAGCATGCAATAGCTAACTCTTTAGTCAAAGGCACTGACCTTTTTTCCCTTGGGTTGTCAAATAAAAAATGACACCAGCCAACACAACAATAGCTTCTGGTATGAATGAATCAAAATTATACCTATGTTTTTGTCAGATGGCCAAAAATATATTTTTTGGTGTGCCACAGAATTTTAGTAATTATCACATGTGTGCCATGAGATGAAAGTGGTTGAAAATCATTGTTCTAGGTTAAAAGAGGCAATAACCTCTCCTTAAATAAACTGAATGAAATTCTTGGTGCTGGTCTAGCATGAGCTGTGTGGGTCTAGAAAAAGAAACAGAGTTGTCTGGAATTCTACAACAATTCTGGGGAGGAAAGAGGAGTGGGAACAAGAGACTTCAGTGTGCGCTCGTAGCACACACCCTATGGAGCTGAGTAGGCATTCTGATGTGAGAGGCACACAGCTGGATGCAAGGGCTGAAGAAGCATAGGGACTTCCAGGGTACACAAACTAGCCACCATATACTCTGTCCTACTGAAAGCTGGACTCCTCTTCCAACCAGAGGAGGCAAGGAGTTACAGCAGTTAGTTGTGGTTTTCAAACAGACCCAGTATTGTCAGTCTCTTTTCGTACAAATGAGGAAAATAGTTAAGTAATGGGAAAGGGTCAAATGCTCTATCACTGGCTATTTGCTTTGTATTATTTAAAAATCTAATATCTGATTTCTTATATACAGTTGACCCCTAAACAATGCCAGGGATTAGGGGTGTTAGTCCCTTGCATAGTTGAATATATGTATACAGCTTTTTATGTATTTTTAAAAAAGATTTTATTCATTATTTTTAGAGAGAAGGGCAGGAAGAGAGGAAGAAAGGGAGAGAAGCATCAATGAATGGTTGCCTTTCACCTGCCTCCAGCTACGGACCTGGCTGGAGACCTGGCTTGCAACCTGGTTACGTGCCCTGACTGGGAATTGAACCTGCAACATTTGGGTTCACAGGCTGGCACCAAATCACTGAGCCACACCAGCCAGGGCCCTAAATATAGCTTTTGACAACCTTAAAACTTAACTATTGGCCCTGGCTGGTGGCACAGTGGATAAAGCGCTAGTCTGTGAACCTAAAGGTCACTGGTTCCATTCCCCAGCCAGGGCACTTAACCAGGTTGCAAACCAGGTCTCCAGCCAGGTCCGTAGCTGGAAGCAGGTGAAAGGCAATGATACATTGATGTTTCTCTCCCTCTCTGCCTCTCTCCCTTCCCCTCTCTCTGGAAATAATAAATAAAATATTTTTAAAAAAATTAACTTGAATTAAACAAACAAAAAAAACCTTAACTACTGATAGTGTACTCTTCATTGGAAGTCTTACTGATAACATAAACAATCAATTAATACATATTTTGTATGTTATATGTATTATACACTGCACTCTTAAAAATAATCAATAGAGAAAAGAAAATATTACTTAAAACTCATAAGAGAAAATATATTTATAGTACTGTATGTATTTACTGAAAAACTGCTGCAGATAAGTAGCCTGGTGGAGTTCAAACCCATGTTGTTCAAGGATCAATTGTGACAGGTTCTAAAGTGACAGTCTCAGGCTATTCAAGATAATACATATAGCATATAAGCCATTTAAAATTATAAAATAGTTTATAAAATAAGTCATATTCTTTATTAAGATAACTTGACTCCTTATAGCCTTTGTATTTCCATATTCATCTCAGATTCAGCTTATTTTTTAACGTCACACTCTTCACCTACTGATCCATTCTGTTGAACTTGAGCTGTAATGCAAAAAGTAAATGCAAATACAGAAAACACAAACAACATGCAAATAAGGCAACTATATGAATACTATGCAAATAACATGGAAAAAAGCTCCTTTTTAAAAGTAGAATACACATGTGGCAGTTGTCATAGTTTGAATCTGGAGGCAAATGACTTACTACCAGCTGCTCAGTACAGGGGAGAGAAAAGAAGTCTAACCTGTCCAGCTCCTTCAGACAAGCTCCTGTAATTAACAGAAATCCACAATAATGGAAATAATGTAAAAATTCATTACCTAAGAAGAACTATGAATCAAATCACTAGGCTCAGAAAAAAATAACATCAATGGGTAGTGAAATGGCACTTGATAAAATTCAACACTAAATTTCATGTAGTGGGAGGGCCTCATGCCAGACTCATTGTGTGTAAAAGGAAATGGGGACTATGGTAGGTTCCCCAAAATATCAAGGTAAGCTTTCAAAGCCATGACACCTGTCAAAACTTTATAATTTATATAAAGTGGCTTATTTGGGGTGGTAAGGGAAGATGAAACACTTGAGCAATTAACATGTGGTACCATACTGCTTGTGTGGAGACTCAACCTGTGATATCCCTCAAGTTATGTCTTCACAGAAGCAGAGCTGTGTGGGGGGCACTGTGATGGGCTGCCTAGAGTCCCCTTCAGTGAAATGCTGGTTTGCTCCATTTTCTTGGAGTTTTGTTGGCAGGCAGAAATATAATTTTATGTCCAGCTAAACTATTACTCAAGATTTACTTTAAAATAGAGACACTATTCAGGTACACAAAAACAGTCTTTTGTCCATAGACCTTTGTCTAAAGAGCTTTCTCCAAAGATTAACAACAAAAAAATCTGTAGGAAAGAAGTATGCTGCCTAATTGATGAACACATTTGTAAATTAATTAATGCCAGTACACAAGTAAGGAAAATTCAGTATATAATGAAAAAGTTATAAATGTATTATGAGGAAAAACATACTGAACCCTTTATATTTTTAATAAATAATTTGATCAGACTAACTCAAGAAAAGAAGGAAAGAGAAGCCTGGTAAATATAAAACATACAGTATGACATAAGTAATTCCAAATGTTTCAATAACCAAAATAAGTATTACTGGATTAAACTCAGTCATTAAAACACCAATAAAGGATTTCATAAAATCAAGCTACTTGCTGCATATAAACATGCTCACAAAATAAAATCATGAAGTAAAGTACACAAGGATCATAATTGGAACAGAACCTGTTATGGCAATGTTGAAGTCACACAACAGAGGACGTACTAGTGGGACGGAAGCAGACAATCCACAAGAGAACATAATAATCCTGAGCAAGTAAAGACTTGCCAGCATAGGCTTAAATTATAAAAAGCAAGCAAACCACAAAAAGAGGTAGAAGAATCCACAATGATAGTTGAATAATTTTTTTAAAAAGCCATCAAATAAATAATATATGGTTCACTTAATTAAGATTTTATCATATACAGACATGCAAACCACACACAAAACCTTTTATCCAATATATGAAGACTGTTCTTTTCAAGCGTAGATAAAACATTTATAAAAATTAAACAAGTTTTCACAAATTTCAAAGAATTATTATTGCACAACCGTGTGTTTTTAAACTATAATGTAAATAATTAGAAAGTAATTTTCTAATAACAAGTAATAGTTTAAAAAACCCCAACATTCCTAAATAATCCATGGGTTAAAGAAGAAACTACAAAGAAAATGATAAAATATTTAAGACTGAACAAAAATACTCCACTACATTTCAAAATTTATGGTTTACAGCTACAATATTTAGAAGGAAATTTGTAGTTTAATGTATTAACTTATAAACAATTAATATTATTTTCATTAAATGACTTCATGATTTAATTAAAGAAGCTATAAAAATGAAATAGTAAGCCTATGGAAAAATGTAAGTTCATAATAATAAGAGAGAAAATGAACAGGGAAAACATGCAAAGAAAAATCACCAGCAACTGGCAGGACAGCTCAGTTGGTTAGAGCATCATCTGAATACATCAAGGTTGTGGGTTCAATCCCAGTCAGGGCACGTACAAGAACCAACCAATGAATGCATAAGTAAGTGGAACAACAAATCAATGTTTTCTCTCCCTTTCCTTTCTTCCCTCTCTTTCTTAAATCAATCAATAAAATAAACTTTTAAAAGAAAAATTACCAACAGAATGATTAACAAACTCAAAACCTATTTTTTGAAAAAGTCAATAAAATATATATCTTTAAGAAAACTGACCAAATTCAAATACAAAAATAAAACTACATCCATGTGCAGACTAATCAACTTTTTTGCCAATGAATTTAAAAATAAATAAAATGGACTTTTTTTCTAGATAAATACTCACTAAATAAATGGTATCAGTTTTAACAGCTCTACTCTTCTTTTAGGTCACAAAAGATGAGTTTTATGAAGGTTTCAAGGAACAGGTAGATAAACTTTTTCAGACAAGAGGAAAGAAAAAGGGGAAAAAGATTCAATTCATTGTATGAGAACAATATAACCTTATACCCTCAGACTATGTAATCAACTTACTGATAAATCTCACTATGGATGTAGATGCAAAATTAAGAAATAAATTATTAGAAAACTAAATCTAGTTGGCAGTATTTAAAAATAGTAATCATGAAGAATATTGAGCTTATTTACATATCAAGGATAGTTTAATATTGGAAAAATCTATCCAGGTAAATTTAATGCATTGACTTATTAAAAAAGTAAAAAATATATAAACATCTTAGTAGATAATCATAAAAATATTTGATAAAATTTAAGATTTAGTTATTATAAAAATATCCTGCCAAATGATGAGTATAAATAATCTTCTTAAATTCAATAAAGGGTGTTCCCTAAATATCTAGAAACAGAATAACATTTGAGACAGTTTAAATGGTCATCAGTTGGGGAATGCATAAATAAATAAATGAAGTTTATTCATACAGCAGGACATTATAGAGCAGTTAAATTGAATTACCCACAGATAATAACTCTTGAAAACATGGGCAAAAAGGAGCAATGTTTGCATGTATGATGTTGAGGGAGCAAGGAAGCCATGACAGGTTGCAGAAAAGAGAAAAAGTTATTTTTTAGGAGCTGTCATTGGGCCAGAAAGGTTAGTGCTGTGAATGAAGGTTTAAGAAGCCTAGAGCAGAGGCAAACCCTACAAAGTCTAGGAGACCATAGTAGAAAGCTTGAATTTTATTCTGGTTGAAGTGGAAATCAATGGAGGTTTTAGGCTGAAGAGAGATAACTGCTTTATGTTTTTAAAAGATCATCATCTGTTTTAGTCAGTTCAAGTTGCTACAACCAAGTACCATAGGTTAGGTAGCTTAAGTGACAGAAATTTATTTCTCACAGCTTTGCAGGCTGGCAAGCCCAAGGTCAAAGCCCCAGCAGAGCTATGTCTTCCTGGTTTTCAGATGGTCATGCTGTCCTTGTGTCCTCACATGGCAGAAAGCAGAGCAAAAAAATCTTGGGGTCCCTTTTATAAGGGCACTATCGCATTCATGATGGCTCCACCCTTATGACCTACTTACCCCCCAAATGCCTCACCTCCAGAGACTAAAACATTGGGAGTCAGGATTTCAACATGTGAATTCGGGGGAGCACAAACATTCAGTACAGAACACCATCTCTCTCCTCTATATCTTACCCTGCTGGTCAATAATATTTTTTTTTTTCACCAAGATTTATAGCACTTACATCCTATTCTATAACCAGACATATCACCTATGCTTTATCTGTAGGTTGATTTGAAAACTGCAATCATTCCTGGCTGGTGTGGTTCAGTGGACTGAGTGCTGGCCTGAGAACCAAAGGGTCTCAGGTTCGATTCCTAGTCAGGGCAAATGCCTGGATTGCAGGCTGGGTCCCCAGTTGGGGGTGAGTGAAAAGCAAACACACATTGATGTTTCTCTCCCTCTCTTTCTCACTCCCTTCCCCTCTTTTTAAAAGTAAATAAATAAAATCTTTAAAAAAAAAGAAAATTACAATCAATCAACACCACATATAATGTGTATTACAATTATATAAATATATTCCATGACAGATTGGGTAAGCCATCTGCTAAATTTAACTATAAATGGGTATTTGCCCTTTGTGAAGCAGTCCTAACACTTTCTAGCATTGGCGGGATATGTGGGTAGTTCTGTCTAATGTTGATTTTTAGTATCGGTAAAACACCTTTTATTTGCTGTATACCCAAGCTGTCTTTAGAGCAGTGCTATCGGTGTAAAGTAGACCAGAACTCAATCAAGCTTTTAGTGCTAACTTCTGCTTCATTTCTTTATCATCCACACCCTCTCCTGGACCCACCTACCTTGAGACTCAGTCTTGCCCATTCCTGGAATTATCTTTTCAAACTATCAACTAGTTTGAAGAAAAGAGTATTATGAAACATTTCAAACACACACAAAAATAGGATAGTACACTAAATCTCTACATACCCATCATCCAGAATCAATAATTAGCAGAATTATGTAACACCATAAAATGTGTTCTTTTTTCTTTGCTAAAGTATTTAAAAATATAACCCAGGCTCCGTATCATTTCACCCCTATATTCTTCCATACGAATTGAGGTCAAGCTGTTCAATGTCATCAATACTTTTCTAGTATGGATTTATTCCCTCAGTTCCCTACTTACCAAATGATTTCACAGTAATCTCACACATTTGATATTCAAATCTCTAATTAAACTATGTAAGATACAAATTAAGTGAATCCGTAGTTTGTGTTCACCCCAATATCTGGAAGGAATACGTCTACACAATTTTAAAAAATGGGTCAGTGAGTCAGTGGATGTGCAGAGTAATGGGCCAGCCAGCCGGAGAGGCAAGGAGATGTAGCTGGGCGGGCTGCTTCTCCAGCTGGCTGCTGCAGGGCAGGTGGCTCTGCACCCCTCCCTTCCCCAGTCGGACCATGCGAACACCTGCCCAGCCCTGCCCTCTCCTGCACTGTATCCCCTCAGCTGTGCAGCCACATGCTGCCTGCCACAATGACACCATTCAAGACCAGCTACAGTCCCACCTGCTCAGGGAAGTCTTTCATAATCACAGCTGCCACTTGGCTCTGAAGCACACAATGCATGGGTTACTATTTCACCCATACATCTTGTCTTCTCAGGTAGATGGCAAGAACATTGAGGGTAAGACTGTGCTTAGCCTTCTAACATGTAACTTAGGATGCCCAATAACGGTGGCACAGCTAGTTCTAAATATTTATTACGGAGCAAATGCAGCCCCACTTGAGTTTTCATTTGGCCTGAGGTTAATTTTTTTTCTGCTCAAAATCAAGTCATAAGAGAGAAGAAAAATACAAAACCCTGTAGAGGCATTTCTGTTTAAGAATATAGATGAAAGACGGGGGCGTGGGGTGGGGGGTGGGGGGAGTTGACATCCGCCCACTTGTTCAACCTGCCCTACAAGTCCCCTTAAACCCTGCCCTGTCTACTGAACGACCTACAAACGCTTTTTTCTTTTTCTTCCCTTGCACAAATGACCAGGGCAATTGTCTGTTGTTGGCACGTATTGTGGTATGAGCACATGTTTAAGAATCACAAAACTGTAGGAAATCAGCCCCTAACCCAATCTTTACCCAAAACAACAGGCTCATTTCTGAAGCAGCACCATGGTGCCACCAAGTGGACAGTTTTTGAAAAAAATTCAACTCACCGTGAACTGGCCAATCATTTTGGAATGGGAGCATTTGTGGCCAGCTTGTTTCCAGAACTGCAGACCTGATACTCTGCATTCATATAGCTTGGATGCTTGATGAATCCCAGTAATTGCTTCAGTTATGTTTCTTGAACTTTCATCCTGTTGAACTCCTAGTTGAGATTTTTCTTTAAGAAAATTCACAATGAAGGCATGGGCACTTACCTTTTATTTTACTATATTTTGAGAGACAATAAATTCCTCATTTTCTCTGTGTACACTTTGAAAAGATTAATTCCATTTCCTAGAGAGGTCTAGTTAAAGGGGAAAAAGCTTGCTTATGCAATATGCATTTTGCTTATATGTAGTTTTGGTGTTTGAGATATTCTGGAGTTCATCTTACATCTTATTATTCAGAACATCAAACAAACGGTGCTGGGACAATTTCACATCCACATCCACATACAAAAACTGAACCTCAACTCTTACCTAGAAGCATACAAAAAATTAGCTTAAAATAGATGTGGTAATCACAAACACCCCAAGTTTCCATTAACTGCTCAATCTAAGAAAATCCTTAAAGAGGCAAGACAACTGTGGTACACCTAATTCTTTCCTCCTCACCCAAGGCAAAAGCATCTCACCTGCATTTCCCTTGGTAGAAACCCTATAAGATGACCTTCTTTCTTTAAAAATAGTATTTGATTAATTTAATATATAAGTGTTCTAAAAGTCTATCTTGGCCCAGTATAACTTAGGTTAGTGCGTATTTTTGTTGTATATGAGAGGACTGGAACATCTTCAAATTTATGTATCACAAGCAACTCACAACATGACTGTGGGAGGGGGATAAGGAGGGGAGCAGGGGAGAGCAGTGTGGGGAAATGGGATAAATGTACTACAACAACAATAAAATCAAGTTAAAAACTAAATAACTCACAGAATGTAGGCAAGTACACTGGACTAAGCAGGAAATCCAAGGTCTAAGCTCAGGTCTGTTACTAGCGCCCAGTGACCACATACAAGACACCGAAGATTCTCTCTCTCAGTTTCCACATTTGTAAAATGAGGTAGTTAGTAACTCCCCTTTAAAATTTTTATGTATGTCTGAATTTTCCTTGAAGAGCATGTGTTATGTGCTGTTAATAAGAAAGTTGAACAGGATCCCATAGATTCCCACTCTGTCTCTTGTTCCATGTTTTTCATGATTGTGTGTATTCAAAAGTTGGGATCCTTGAAATATGTAGCCCTCATTTAAAAGCTATTATTTTTGAGATAGATCATCAACTTTAATGAATACTTACAGAAGATTTCTGAGCTATATCTTTCAAATCTGCTAAGTGCCCATTACAACAAACACATTTCTCGAATTTTTCCCAATTTCAATCCATTTAAATAAGAGTTTAAGCACCGTATGTCCTAAATGTGCCATTTATAACTACCTCTACCATTTTTGTAAAATAACTCTACTATTTCTGCAAAAGCAAATCTCAGTGTCCTGGATCTTTGGCTGCCATGCCATGGGATTGCACAGAATCTGAGGTGTACAGTTTCTGTAAGGAAGCATCAAAGTGTAGTTGGGGAAGAATTGGACAGCAGCCCAAGCTTTGGATTTCGGTCCGAAGCTATCACCCGCTCAGCACCCGATTGTGGGGAAAAACACTCACTGAGTCTGAATCTGTGTTTTGTTACCTATAAAATGGTGATAACAAATCCTGCTTAACACTTTCAGCTGCTCGAAGGTTCAAATAAAATAAGGTTCAAGGTAACATGCTGGAAACTTGAAAGGGTAATGATGATTGGAATCTGTCATCTAGCAGGAAGAAGCTAAGGAGGCTGGGAAGGTGAGGGATACAGGAGAAGGATCAGGGATAATTTAGAATCAGAAGCAAAAAGCGATGATGCCTCCGATGCAGCTCTGAGGACTGTCAGCTCTTTCTGGCCCCTTTCCCTCTTGAGGGAGTGAGGTGAGGGGACGTGACATACAGTGCAGATAACAGGAAGAAAGAGGACTTTGGACTCATAGGCTAAGGATCCATAGAAAAATAGAAGAAGGGACGGAAGAAATAGGGCAAGAGAGATGGGGATGAAGTGAACACTACATTGTCATGTGGGGCAAGCCAGACACCATGTGTATGCTATCATTTTACACTCAGGGATGGCTTCTGGGTTCCCAATGGAAGAAATAGAACCTTCAATTGATAAATATAAAATAATCATTATAAAGGTGAAGCAAGTCAAGAATGAGAACTCTTACAATAAAAAAAATAGGAAGACCGTATTCTTAAAACATTTTCACATTGTACAAGACAAAGAAAGGGTGTGAAATGTTCCAGATTAAAGGAGGCTAAAGAGACATGACAATTAAATGCAATTCTGATATAAGTTGAAGCCCAGACTAGAGAAGACCAAAAAAAAAAAAAAAAAAAAAAAAAAAAAAAAAAAAAAAAAAAAAAAAAAAAAAAAAAAAAAAAAAAAAAAACACAAAAAAAACGATGTAACTAGGTCAATTGACAAAGTGGAATATGAATGGCAAATGAAATAAAAGTACTATATCAATGCTAAACTTAAACTTACAAAGTTTTAAAATTGTAGTATGGTTATGTAAGCAAATACCCCTATTTTGAAATATTTAGGACTGATGGGCCATGAGGCATATAATTTATGTCTAAGTTGTTCAGGAGAGGAAGAGATGGAGAAGGAAGAGAGGGTGAGCAAATGAGGTAAAATGTTAAAAAAAATAAGTGATCTGGATTAAAGGTCTACAAGGTCTGTCCTGAAAGTATCAAGCCAATGTCAATATAATTAAAACAGTTTGCTTGGCTAATACTTTCAGGACAGACCAGCCAAGACTGCTGTTTGTGCTACTCTTATTTGTGCAACTTTATGTAAATTTGATTTTATTTCCTCATAACAAATTTTTTTTAAGTAAATCAACGATTTTCATGAGGTCCTCTATTCATTAAATATTCTCATTATTATTTTAGCTATCATAATAACATTTCACATTTGCATGACTCCTAAACATTTACGAAGTACTTTAACATATTGCATTTAATTCTCATTATGTAACTCCATCTTACAGGTAAGGAAAATGAGAATTAGAGACTTCTTCTCAGGCCTTGGCTAAGTCATCTTTGTTTTTTCACTGGCCAGCCCCATGAACAAATGAGGAAAGGCAGGGATAATGATTTAACTTGCCTCACATCACAAACCTAGAACTGCACAGGTGGTACTGAGCCTCAGAGCGCAGTACCTTTTTACCTCTTTGCAGCTATCAACTTCCATAAAACACACCTAAATTTTAGATCAGGATTAACCATTACTTAATTACTTTTTGATGATTCTCAAGTCGCATACTTTTACAGTGCCTCAGGCTAACTTTTATGTATGCCATTTATCATAGCTAAGAGAAGTAACAGCTGAGAAAAATGTTAATCAAATCCTAGAAGAGTAAGGCTACCCTTGGAATAAATGCCAATATATTGTTTTTTACAAGTAATACTATTTAATCTAATACAGACAATTACTTTATATGGAGCATAAATACACAAGAATGCAGAAGATGCTATGAAGATACCTATACTGCTTATTTTTGTTGACAAAGCTTGCCTTTCCATAATATAAAATTTTGTGTATTGTTATTTTGAGCACTTCAAAAATTTTTTATTGTTCATTTTCAGAATGTTCTCCAGCTTCATTTTCAGCACTTAAATAGAAAATTCTAGACCGTATTACCAGCAGCAGAAATGTTTCTTGGAACTGGTTATTATTTCTCTTTGTTTTAATCAGTGCCAAGCATTTTTCTGACATTTGCTGAACCTAATTTCTTTTAAAGTGCAATAAGTTATTTTAAACAAGAGCAACAGCAGCACACAAATGAACAGAAGTGCAAGGAATGAGAATGAATCCTAAACTGCTGGTGCTGGGAAGAATTACCTGGTCTAAGTGGCCCCATCTGGGTGATGAAGAAAATCTAGTATCAATGGTGACCCTGGGGAAACCTAGTGATTAGGCCCACTTTCAGGACTGGGCCTTTAGTCAGCCTGTATTGACCCATCTTTTATTATGTGAGTAATGAATCTAATTCTCAATACTCATGTGTAGAGAGATGTGTTACAGTTGGGAAATGACAAAGGTATCATCTGGGGAGGAGAGCTGGCCATTTGACAAACTCTGAAAGGTGATTAGACAAGTGATTGTTACTTGTTAAATCAACTCAGTGAGCAGTCCTTCGGGACAAAGAGACATGATTTATGACTCCTTAATCTGCATTCAGCTCTCCATCCCTTCTCTGATATGTTGTATTTCCCAGCTTGTCAGTGCATTAAAAACCAGATGCAAGTTGATTCTTAATGCTTAGATAAAAGAAAATGTTTTAAGAGTTATCCTCATACAGATTTGCATTTGCATAATTTATCTTCTCCTGTGAGTTATTAATTCTCCATGAGTGCTCAGTTTGGTAGATTAAAACCTCATGCTAATGTGAACAGACAAGCCTACAAGATTCATTTTAGGGAGAGCAAATTTACTCCTTAATTATTCAGTATTTTTACTGAGCACCTACTATATGTCATGGATTGAAGATTTAAAGGTGAATAAAGCTGACATCCTGCTTTCATAATTGGAGAAATGATTCTAAACAAAAAGCGAGGTGCACAAGGAAAGGATGGGGTGAGCATGAGGTTCTATGGAAAATTTTTGATAGGTTTCTAACCTACTCTATAACTGTTTTGTGGATCATGGATGGTTCTGGGGAATAAGATAGTTAAGCAGAGCACTGAAGGGCACAAAGTTTGGCCAGAGTGAAAGATTGGAAGGGAAGAGGAGAATTCCAGGTAAAGGAACTAAAATATGCAAAGACAAGGACACAAAAGAGAACAGAATAGACTTTGGGGACTATGAGAAGTTGGTATAGCTGGAGTTAAGGAAGGAGAGACAGATTATGAAGGTCCTCAAATGCCATTCCAAGAAGTTTGCATTTTATACAGATGGTTATAAAATAACACTGAAGGGTTTTAAATAGACATAAAATGACTGAGTGTATAGGGAATAGATTAGCATGTGGGTAAGTCTGGAGGTAGGGTTGCTAGCAGAGATAGTATTGAAAAAATACAAGCTGAGATAGCATGGTGGACTGGAGGGCTATGAATCAAATCACCAACATAGTGCCCTTCTTACAGTGGTGTTCTTTGGATCCAAAGTTTTCAGGAAAAGAAGAGATGAAGTGGAGAAATTTTGAACTGATCTGAGTCCTCTGGCTTTTTAGGAATTGTTAACTCATGTCATCTTCATTTTTAAAGAATCACACAATAACAGTGGTGTAGTCTAAATAATAAATAATGTAATTTGATAGAAGAAAAATGTCACATTACTCAACACTGAAATACTCATTACTGCCATCTAAGTACCTGAATGGTGGGTGAAACATGTTAGGGAAAATATCAGAGTTGCCAACTTTCTTCAGTAATTGCTATTATAACCTTCACTTTCATCTTGTGAATTTTACATGGCATATGTACAAATAAATTTATTCATAGGTTAAAGCTAAAAAATTGTCCCTTTATTAATTATTAATTTTAGAATCAAGAAGACTGCATCATACTTATTTTTGACATACCCAATGTCTCAGACAAGGACTGTCATATAGTAAGTGCTTAATAGTTGGTTGAAAGTCAAGAATTAAAAACATACTAACCAACAGTTAGCATTGCCCCCAACAGTCAATGAGGGTTCCCTTTTCTCCACATCCTTGACAACAACTTGTTTGCTGATTTATTGATGATAATTGCCATTTTGACAGGTGTGAGGTGATATCTCATTGTGGTTTTAATTTGTATTTCTCTGATGATTGATGTTGAGCATCTTTTCATATATGCACTAGCCATCTGTATGTACTCTTTAGGGAAGTGTTTATGCAGGTCTCCTGCTCAATTTTTAATTGAACTTTTTAGTGTTATGTTGTGCAGCCACTATGGAAAACAATATAGAGGTTTCTTAAAAAATTAAAAATGGAACTGCCTTATGACCCAGTGATTCTACTTCTGGGTGTATATCTGAAGAATCCCAAAATAGTAATTTGAAAGAATATATGCATCCATAGGTTTGTTGCAGAGTTATTAATAATAGCCAAGCTAGGGAGGCTATCCAAGTGCCCATTAATAGACAAATAGATTTTTTAAAAAGTGGTAGGACATATGTACAATGGATACATATTATTTGGCCTTAAAAAAGAAGAAGATATTACCATTTGTAACAGCATAGATGGACCTAGAGGGTATTATGCTAGGTGAAGCCAATCAGTCAGAGAAAGACAAATACCATAGGATTTCACTTATATGCAGACTCTAAAGAACAATATAAATGAACAAACAAAACAGAAACAGACTCGTAGAGACAGAGAACAGGCTGATATAGATGGTTATGAAATAATACTGAAGGGTTTTAAATAGAGGGGAGAGGGATTGGTGAAGTGGGTAAAAAGGTGAAGGGATTAAGAAGTACAGGTTAGTAGTTACAAAATAGTCATGGGGATGTAAACTACAGCACAGGAAACATTGCAATAGCTATGTATGGTGCCAGGTGAGTGCTGGAAATATCTGGGGGAACACTTTGTAAAGTATATAGTTGTCTAACCACTATGTTGTGCACCTGAAACTAATAGAAAATAATATTGAATGTAAATGGTAATTGAACAATAAAATGAAAAAAAATACTGATCTAAATGGATTTTCTAGGTTTTCATAAAAATTCTAAGAAGTTTCTTGAAAATCAAAGAAATATGAATTGGAAGTAAAATAAATCAATACTGATATTCATTTGGGATGAATATAGCTTCAGATGTGTTTAGACAATTTATCAAAACAAAACAAAAACAAACAACCCCCCCCCCCCCAAAAAAAAAACCCAGTGAGAATTAGGTCGGTGCAACTGTATGAGAAATTTATTGTTTGTAACTGAGATCTATTTGAAGTGAGATGGGCTGAGTAGTTTTAAAAATGGATAACAGGAGCTGAGGGTTTAATGGCACTCCAGAATTTTTTTCTCATGGCTGGGACTATATGAAGAAGATCTTCTAATTCTTCCTAATGATCAAAAAAGATGATTCTAGACTAAGGATAGTGAAAGACTTTAAATGTAATAGTTGGAAAAACCTTATACGGGTACATACACCTACTCATCGTGTCCAAACTTTAAAAACAAATTATAATATATGAATATATATAATTATAACATAATTACATAAACATTTTAGTTTTAAGAAAAATTGTACATATACTTTTGGAATGTTAGTATCTATTTTTTCTAGTCATTTTGAATGTTGATTTTATAATATGAAACCTTTATTTTTGCAATAAAGGCAAAACTTGGCAGCAAGTGGAATGCAATTTATACACCTATATTCTTATACAACAGTACAGTAATGAAATTGTATTATGCCAACCAAATTCTTTACTAAATGCATTTTCTTGGCTTTTTAAAAATTTGTATGTTAGTCATGTAGACAAGGAAGCATATTTTTATAGAAACTCCTTACTAATATTTTATAGAAATCAATCCCTACTGTACTGCACTTTACACACAGAACACCTGCCTTTTGGTTTGTTATTCCAGGATGCTATTTTTGCTATCATAGGATGTGATTTTTCTCTAGTTTTAAATTTAAGTTTCATTCATCTAAAGAGCTTTTTTACATTTCTTTTCTCTGTTGTCCCAACTGTACCTTAGTTTATTTAGCAAGCGTTCTAAGTAGAGAAAATGGAGACATTGATTCAGTGGAGATACTGGGACTTTCATGCTCCTGTTGGTGGCAGCACCACCTTTGCTTTCTGTGTCCTGTGGACGAGGGCTTGAATGGGAAGGAATCACTACCACACTGAGCATGTAGGGGACTTCTGAGTACAGAATGCTAAGAGCCAATTAGGTGAGCAAAAATGAAACTAGCATGTATATGTACACTAAAGCAACCTCATTTTAAGAAAACCAAATAGACTCACACACACGCACACACAAAATTGGTTTAGGATGGTGTATTTGCATTAAAAAACCCCATAAAATCCTTCAAATAGTGAGCTATTTGATTGCATCTAAATATGAAATCTAAATGGTTTATTGATTTTGACACTGGAATTAAGAAAGTTTACTTACATACAATGAAATACACCAATTTTTGTATGAGACTAGAATGGTTTGCATTTGGTAGCTTTTTGAAGTTCTCAGAACCTATTACTGTGCCTTATGTCATTTGCATCTACCAATTATGTACAACATCCCTAGAAGAGGAAACATAACCTAGTAAAGAATGAACCTGTGACTTCTAATCCAGCACTTTCACAAAACTCCATTCCTATAAGAGTGTTCTTTGTTTTATTTGTTTCTATAATAGAAGCATATGTCTATTGCAAATAACGTAATTATTTGGACATCTGCATGTATTAAAATATTATTGCATTTAGTTCAGTATATTGAGATATATATCTTTTAAACTCTTTTTAAAAAACTTCCTCACCCAAGGGCATTTTTTCTTTGCTTTTTAGAGAGAGAAAAAGAAAGACAGAAACATTGATTGGTTGTCTCCCATATGTGCCTGGATTGGAGATTGAACCCACAGACTTTTGATGTAGGATGATACTTAAGCCAATTGAGCCACACCAGCCAGGGCTATATTCAAAAATTTTAAATAATGGACACTTAAAAAGATTCTTTTATTTGCAAATGTTTTAAGCTGAGTTATTATACCCACAAGTGGTAAATTTAGAATTGATGCCAAACTTCTGAGTAAATAAATGAATATTTGGTTAATATTTCATCCTAAATCATAGAGAACTAATTTGACATTACTTCTCTCTATAGTAAAAATCATTCTCTCATCAGTTCAAGCCATGCCCATTGATTTCTTTTGAAAAAATACTATAAACATGCTTTTGATCTCATAGTTTAAAGAAATATGCATACTACATAAGCAGAATGAATAGAAAATTATGGTCAATAGCACCACTTTGATTTAATAAAAGGAGCAGAATATAATTTTATTCTGCTAAGAATAAAAAGCAGGTGGAGAAATGCAAAAGCATTGGGCATTCAGATGATATATCTCCAATAGCAGCTCATGAAGCTGGGTTATTTTTAGATTCAATTTAACTAACGCTTTGCACATAGCTGGGGCTCAATAGTACTGACTGGTCAGTTAACTGACTTTGATAAGGTATTGATTTGGCTGGTTTAGTCCTTATCTGTTTTCTTATTTGCTACCTGGTGGGTCCATGTCTTAAACTAGCTACCACCTACAGGCTAGGCTTCTCACTTGAAAATAAACTTCTAGCTGTTCTTTTGTTTTAATTTTTGAAATGTCCTTTAAACAGTTTTATGTTTGAGCAGCAGAGATGACAAATTGTGACTAGACTTCCTGTGAAGGAAAGGGGTAACTCCCCTGGGACTATGAGGGACATCAATATCATCAACATAGGAAGGCAGAGCAGGGGAAGGCCAGCCTGCTGATTTTAGAGGCAACTCACTTCATTTGCCACCTGATGTCATCTGGGCAGAATTTGTTAGCCCAAGGGAAAGTGAGAAGTGACTGATGTGGCCCTGTGCCTCTGAGACCTAAGGTGCTTTTGAACTATCTGTTTGTCAGTCTGCCCACCTTTCCAGGCTCCTAGCCACCAGCCTTCTATTTAACTTCGGCTACTCTGAGGTGATGACCCATTTTCCAAATCCATTTCCATCTCCACGTCCTACTAGCCAAGATCAACATTTAATTTCAATAGGAAGTTCGTCAGTGAAATGTTAAGAGTAACAAACCAATTTACACCAATATGTGCAGTAATCTTTCTAAGGGTATTTTCATTTTAGAAGAATCCATTTTTAAACCTAAAAATGAAGTTATAATAAAATTACAGAATTTTATATCAGTAAAGTTGTGTTTCAACCAGGAATCTTCCAGGTACTTATTTAGTGGAAGTTTATCCTCATTCTTATTCCATCGAGGTTGTCTGAAGAAAGAGAAACAGTTTAGTGGGATAAAAGCTAATGATTTGCTTATCAACTGGCGCCATGCTTGGTCAAGTCCTGCTTGTGCCTGACAGCCCTATAAATGGTTGAGCTGCAACGTGTTGTAGTCAAGACAATTTTAGTAGTTTAATTTATCACCTTCCTTCTCTGATATGAACAGAGAAGGCAATTAATGCTGTGGAATTTGCATCAGAGAGATATTAAAGGCAGCCTCTGTCTTTTTCCAGCTGCACAGTCTTGGACAAGCTACAGAACCTCTCTAGGCTGCAGCTTTCATATTAAACCCATGTGCTTGATGTTAGTAATTCCTGATCAAGATAATTCTAAAATTAATAAAATTAATATGGAAGAAAAAGTGTAAAATATTGCCAAGAAAATTGTGAAAGTAAACAAGCAGTGAAGGGGAACTTACCATTTTAAAACTTCCTGTATAGCTATCAGCTCAAAGATGAACAAACTGGTCAAGAAACAGAACACAGAGCAGAAACAAATTCAAATATTCTTTAAATAAGAACTTGGTAATGCTTACACTGCAACTTAATGAGGAAAGGAAGAATTACCTCATATACAGTGTTAAGGTAATCAAATTCGCCTGAAAGAAAAAATAGACTTGTAATTTACAATAAATACAAACAGAATGTTAGAATATGATGAACAAGATTTAAAATCTTTAAAAAACCCCAAAAATCTAAGGGTAGGGCACAGGCGTTCATGGGCAAGATGGGAAAATCCACAAATCACAAGAAAAGGAGATTTAGCTATATAAAAACCTAAAATTTCTGAATGGTGAAGGCACCAACACAAGGTTAAAAGAGAAATGACAGTTGAGAAAGAATATTTGCAGCATATATGATGAGGTGTTAATTTCCCTTAAATACAATGACTCCTGCAAATGGATAAAATACAAGAAATGTAATAGAAAAATAGGCACACATGATGATCTAGGAATTCTCAGATGAAGGCTACAAATAGCCAATAAACGTTTGAAAAGATGATATACCTAAGTGATAGTCAGGGATTTATATATTAAAGAAACAAAGAGATATTATTTTTCATGTATCAGAGACAAAAATTAAAAAAAGTCAAATCTACTTTGGCAAAAAGGTAGGGAAAGCTGATATTTCTCAGGCACTATTGATGAATGTGTGCTTAGCTAAAACATTTTTGAAAGTCACCTGGTAATATTAAAGTTAAGTATATTTATATCTTTGACCTAGAAATGCCATGCCATATCTAGGAATCTACCTTACACAAACAAAAGCACTAATCTTATGGAAAAAGCGGAGCAAAACTGCATATTGCTGCATTAAAAAATGAACAACCCAAACCATGGTATTACCCTGAATATCCACCAATAGGACAAGTATTGACTAGATTATTATTTATTTGTATTATAGAATATTGTGCAAATATTTATATAGGTCTTTAGCAATTGATTTAGAAAAATGTCTATGACATACTGTGAAGTGAAAAAAGAAAGGGGCTAAGTAATATGTGTAATACAATTGGATTTAGTACAAAGAAAAATAACTATGTTTGTCTAAATGTGACTATATTATTGTGGTATGTGTAGGTTTTTGAAATAAATTCATTTGAAATGAATCTTTCCATACCTTATAGAATGATTCATTTCAAAATGTTACAAGCAGAGAAATGGAATTGGTTTGGGGGAGGAGACCACTAATTTCTTATATCTCTATATATTGCTTGAATTATTACACAAAGTCTTCGTTACTCTTATGGGTCAAATTGTGGCTGCCACCCCAATTCAGATGTTGGCCTTAACCCCCAGTATCTCAGGATGTAATCTTATTTGAAATTAATTGTGAATGTAATTAGCTAAGCTAAGTTGACATCATTCTGGGGTAGGCTTCCTTCTGACTGGTTTTCTTAAAATGGGGAAATTTAGACACACAGGCAGACACAGGGAGAAGACAGTCACAGCCTAGGAGAGCAGTCTGGAACGGATCCTTCCCTGACAGTTCCAGAAAGAGCCTCCAGAATTTTGAGACAAATTTCTATTGTTCAAACCACCTGGTTGGTGGTCCTTTGTTATGGCAGCCCAAGCTAACGAATACAATGTCTGTTAAAATTAAAGACCAATACAGTATTTTTGAAAAAGGTGAAAAGTAGAAAGAACTGCATTTGATAAATGTATTTATTCAAGAAACATTTACTGAATATCTATAAAGTGCCAGGTATTCTATACTAATTAGTTTATTTAATCTTTCAGAAATGCCAGAGGATGAGAATTAGCATCCACATGTTACAAAGGTCAATAATTTCTTCAGTGTCAGTGAGCACACTGTGGAGTGGGGAATGGCTGAGGTCAGCACCTATGCTGCGCCTGCTTCTCTGTGCTGAATCCCACTCCCTGCTGCTTGATCTCTTCATTGCCCATTTCTAATCTTTAGTGAGCACACAGGAAAAAGTTAGTTTTCCCCCTCCCTGTGACTATAATATTAATAGGAGGCACAGACCAAAAATGCCAGAATGACATTGCCCGTAACAGATGATACCAAAGTGGAATGGTTTTACACAATCTCTTCTTATTGTGTTGCATCGAAGGGAAAGGCAGTGAACAATGGTTATGGCCTTTTTTTGGTTGTGCTCAACATTTCATGTTCATTTTTATCTTGCCAGTTGTCGAAGCTACAGAGCTAAAATACAGGAAGATGGAAGAAAGGAATACTTCAGAAGTCATCTGACTTAATCGTAGATAGGCTCAATGACATACTTCAGAGTTTTATCAAGAATAAGTCAAATAGAAAATAGCTGTGACCTTGTGATACAGATGTTAGACTTTCCAAATCTTTTAGCATAGGGCAGGAGGTTTCTTTGTTGCTGAAACTACTTGGAAAGGGTGCTTTGATCACCTTGTCTATTAATTCTAGTGATGGCAATTATGCATGCTGGATTCTATCATTTATAAACTTTGCTTATCCTTAACATTCAGTCCAATTATCATTTTCTATCATATTCTCTCAGGTCAAGTTGCTGCACCCTCTTCTGTGCATCAGCAACACATTTTTACATACAGAATATATAACGTATTCTTTTTTTTTTTTCTTAATAAAGCTGGCAGGGGGTCAGGGTATAACGTATTCTTAACATGCATCAGAGTCTCTTGCTGAATTGTAAATTTATTACGGTTTGAGACCCCTCAGTCTCCATGTTCAAGAGGATGTCAAAACTTGCCAGGTAAAAAGTGACCAAGGGAACAGAAAGAGTTACAGGCATGGATGGGGTGGACTAGAAACGGGCTGACAACACCATCATCGTCTGCACCTGAGACCCCTTCATCATTCCTCTTTCCCACATGTACTGCACCTCCAGTATTATGATCATAGCTCCATGGTTTGCAGGCCATTCGCTCTCCAAATGCACATTCTTTTCTTCCCATCCCTCTGTCTCCTCTCTCCCTGGCAAAATACAGTTAGTAATAGTATCAGTGCCATTGCTAGTATGCTAATAGCTAACACACAGCTTTTATTGTGTTAGGCATTTCTAAGTACTTTACATGTAATAAATCAGTTAATCCTTAAAACAAATCTCATAGATAGGTGCTGGTATTATCCCCATTTAACGGATGATAAAACTAAAGCACAAAGAGGTTAATTTGCCTGAGGTCATATAGTTCATAAATGGTGGAGCCATAATTCAACCCAGGCAATCTGGCTCCAGAGCCTCTGCTCTAAACCACATCTTCTTGACCAAGGAAATAATATATTTCTTTTTCTTTTTAAGACTTAAAAAAAATTTTTTTATTTATTATTTTTGGAGAGAGGGGAAGGGAAAGAGGCAGAGAGGGAGAGAAACATCAGTGTATGGTTGCCTATTAACTGCCTCCAGCTATGGACTTGGCTGGAGACCTAGCTTGTAATCTGGTTATGTTGCCCTGGCTGGGAATCGAACCAGCAACTTTTGGGTTTGCAGGCCAACACCATTCCACCGTGCTACCAGCCAGGGCTATTTCTTATACATATATTTCAAAATTTCCCAGGTAAAAAGTGACCAAGAGAGCAGAGGGAATTAGAAGCACAGGGTGGGCTAGAAATGAGATGACAAATAAATCACCATATACATATACATACATATACTGTACATATACATATACACATACATATAAATGTATGAAAATATAATAAGTGTCTCATTTAGTCATGAAATCGTGGTGGCCAAGGTTTTTTCACCGAAAATGAGCTGCTTTTTCAAGTTTTTTGTAGTTTGTTTTGCATTGTCTTTGCCCTTTTTCCATTGTTCTACAACTTCTAGTTTTGATTTCACTAATGAGGAGGATAAATTTAGTGCACCTGAAAAGTACCCTGTGCGTAAAATCCATTTAGAGGTTTACAATTTCCTCTAGTTATCTGTAGGAGTTTTACCTATATCTAATGTGAAAACAATTTCAGTTTTTTAATGGTGACTAATGGAAAGAAGCCTTTCCAAGGTTTTTTTTTTTCATTTTTAAAATTATACTTTATTGATTATGTTATTACAGTTGTCCCAATTTTTCCCCCTTTGCATTCCTCCACCCAGCACCCCTCACTCAGGCAATCCCCACACCATTGTTCATGTCCATGGGTCATGCATATAAATTTTTTGGCTACTCCATTTCATATCCCATACTGTATATCCCCATGGCTATTGAGTAACTACCTATTTGTACTTCTTTTCCTCTCACCTCATCACTCAATCCAACGCCTCCCATCTGGTAACCATTAAAATGCTTTTCATAGCCATGATTCTGGATCTATTCTTACTTATTTTTTAAAAATATATTTTATTGATTTTTGCTATTACTGTTGTGTTCATTTTCTCCTTTGCTCCCCTCTGCCCAGTATCCCCATTCCCTCCAGCATTCCCCTGCCTTAGTTCATGTCCATGGGTCATGCATGTAAGTTCTTTGGCCTACTCCATTTCCAATACTGTTCTTAACATCCCGTGTCTATTTTGGACCTACCAATTATGCTTCTTAATCCCTGTACCTTTCCCTGTATTCTCCCTCTTTCCTTCCCCCTACTAGCTGATAACCCTCCAAATAATTTATGATTCTATTCCTGTTCTGGTTGTTTGCTTATTTTTTAGGTTCAGTTGTTGATAGCTGTGAATTTGTTTAATTAATTAATTAATTTACTGAATTTGTTGCTTTTTAATGTTCATAGTTTTGATCTTTGTTTTTCTTAAATAAGTCCCTTTAACATTTAATGTAATAATGACTTGGTGATGATGAACTCTTTAAGTTTTATCTTGTCTGGAAAGCACTTTATCTGTCCTTCAATTCTAAATAATAGCTTTGCTAGGTAGAATGATCTTTCATAAGGAAAAGTCACTGTTATCAGCTTGGGTAGGCCTGTAAATTAGGTGGGACAGAATCTCAGGGGATCTCCAGGGCAGGACAAACTGTTAGCCAGGCTGATGGAGTATTAGATATGGCATCTGCCTGCCTGCTCTGTGGGGGAGGGTTTATAAAAGGGACAATGGCTCCTGCCTACCTTTTTATCTGGGGGAAAGCTGCTCCCAGCTCTTGACTTGATGCCAGACACTTCAGTTCCTTCCTGTATGTCCCTGGTGCCTTTCAAGCTGCTACCCCAGTGCTGGAGCTCAGAGGGAGTGAGCCTGAGTAAGTCTATGTATATGTTTTTTAGGAGGAACTGCTTGGGACTCCAGAAGTTTCATCTACTGACTCAATCACTGCTGGTGTTTACAGCCAGAAGTTATGGGGACTTATGTTCTGGGCGCTGGCTCCCTAGGCTGGGGGCAGGTGCTGGTGTGGGGCTGGGACTCTTTACTCCTGAGATATTCCTCCTAAATTTTGATCCACCTGGTGGATGTGGGACCAGCCTATTCCAAACGTCTGTCCCTCCTACCAGTCTGAATAGACATGGCTTCTTTAATTCTGTAGCTGTCAGACTTCCATTCAACTAGATTTCTGACAGTTCTGTGTGCTGGTTTTATAGTTTAGTTGTAATTTTGATGTGGTTGTGCAAGGGGGCAAGCTATGTTTACCTATGCTACCATTTTGACTGAAAGTCCAGCATTTGTTTTTATAGTCCAACAATTCTCTTCCTTTTCATGGCAAAATAGAATTGGTTTATAATAATATTTGATGTGATTGGGTAATTGCTGTAATAAAATGGTATAAACACTGGAGAATCAATGCTTCTGACACTTGACAATCACACATGCCACCAGGGGAGAGTGGAAGTCTGTGGCATTCAAGAGTGCAGTTACTGCAATCTGCAACTAGTAGCCATGGTCTACACAATATGTTTATAGAGAAACAAGAGTATCAGTTAATCTCGGGTTAAGTGGAGTTGATTAAACAAGTGCTAATGCATTTTATGTCCTTTGAGGTCTCATTCAGTTCTGCCCTCTGCTGCAAGCCTTCTCTGGCCATCACCCCACCTGACACAGAGGTAATTTCTTCCTCTTCTGTGACTTTAAAGAATGTTGGTTATTTCCTATCATATACTCATAATTTTTAACTGTAGTTTTAAAGTTTTTATTAATAAAATACACCTAACATAAATGTGCTATTTTCGCCATTCCAGTGCACAGTTCAGTGGCATTAAGTGTATTCATATTATTGTGCAACTATCATCGTCATCCATCTCCAGAACTTTTTATTTAAAGATCTTTATTATTTTTAGAGAGAGGGAAAGGGAGAAAGGCAAAGAGGCAGACAAACATCAATGTATGGTTGTCTTTTACCTGCCTCCAGCTATGGACCTGGTTTGCAACCTGGTTATGTGTCCTGTCTGGGAATCAAATCAGAGATCTTTGGGTTCACAGGCCAGTGTCTATCCATTGTGTCACCAGCCAGGACCTCAGAACTCTTTATGTCTTGCAAAACTAAACTCCATCTATTAAACAGTAGCTTTTCACTTCCCCTTCCTTTTGCTCCTAGCAACCACAATTCTACTTTCTGTCTTTATAATTCTGACTAATGTAAGTACCTCATATAAGTGGAATGAGACTCTGTTAGTTTCTTTGTGATTGGCTTATTTCACTTGGTGGTATGTCCTCAAGGCTCATCTATGTCCTAGCATATGTCCGAGTTTCCTTCCTTATTGAGGCTGAATAATATTCCACTGTATGTCTAAACCACATTGTATTTATCTGTCCAGGGACATCTGGGTTGCTTCCATGTTTTAGCTGTTGTGAATAATGTTGCTATGAACACGTATATACAGCTAACTCTTTGAGACCCTGCTTTGCATTTTATTTTTTGGTATTACATTAAAAAAAAAATTTAAAGTAGCTCATTAGAATGTGAACTGAATTTTACATCTTTAGCACATTTCTGGACACATAATAATTTAATAAAGACTTGTTAAATAAAACATACTCAATAAATAATTGGAGGTTTTATCTAAGACCTAGATTTATGATTCTATCTGTACGGAATTTGTATCCTGAGAAGTACTCAAACCTGAAGTAAAGTTGATTTGTGAACTTAATGTAATTTTTGTCTTAAAACACTGTGATTTTTATCACTCAAATTTCCTTTCCTTCTTTTTCTCTTCTTCCACTGCATGTTTTCTCCCCAAAACAATGAGGTCTATTTCATTTTCTAACTGTAGATTCTTATATTTCAATTCTAGGTGGCAGAATTTTCCTATGAAACAACATTAACCTATTAATTCTGATGTCTATTCACAAAGGAGTCTAAGTCTTTAGAACATAAAATGTCATATTTTTACTTAGTGTTTGATGCAGACCTTTTCGATAGCTGCTGAATGTTTATGTCAGCTAACACCATCATTACTTCCATTAAATGATTCAAATTCCAATAGCTTTTAAAAGACTGCATGAAACTTCTGTAGGGAGAGCATACATTTTAACTTTTTTAAAACAGAAATGCTTTGAAGCCATTGGTATAGGCACACCACAAACAATTTGGTGAAAAAACATTTCAATAGAGAAAGGAAACCACACTTTGATGAAGTTGATCATTGTCAGGGGCTGTTTCAGCTAAACTGCTGACCTAGTGAAGTCTATGTTGTTAGTGAAGTATTGTTAATGACCTTTCAATAGAATGAGTCCTACATTTTTTTCTCCTTCACTGCTATTATAAGGAAACTATATTTTCATCTTTAGTCATAACATAGTAACTTTATTTTTACAATAACTTCCTTTATGTACTTCTTTTACTATTATCTGCAAGTGACAATTCAAAATATAGACTAAGAGAATGCAAAAGGGGGTGGAGATGGCCAAGGTATACAGTAGTTTTTAAAAAATTTAGCCCTGGCTGATGGCACAGTGGTTAAGGTGCTGGCCTGCGAACCCAAAGGTCACTGGCTCGATTCCCCAGCCAGGGTACATAATCAGGTTGCAAGCCAGGTCTCCAGTCATGTGCATAGCTGGAGGCAGGTGAAAGGCAACCATACATTGATGTCTTTCTCCCTCTCTGCCTCTCTCTCTTCCTCCCTCTCTAAAAATAATACATAAAATATTTAAAAAATTTTATTGTTGTTGTATTATATTTATCCCATTTCCCCCCCACTGCTCTCCCCTGCCCCACCCTTCCCATCCCCCCTCCCCCAGTCAATCCCTCATGTTGCCCATGTCCATGGGTCCATCCATTGCTAGTTCCTTGACTAAACTGTTCCCCTTCTTTGTCTCTTCCTCCCCCTCCCCTCTGCACACTGAAAGTCTGTTCCTTGTTTCCATGCTTCTGGTTCTATTTTGCTTGTTTGTTTGGTTTGTTCATTAGTTGGCATACAGTAGTCTTATATTTATGAGATGTCTTCACCAAGAAAACCAATTTTTTTTTCTTTTTGCATTTAGATTGTGGTTGCCTTGCCATTTTTCCTATTTTTGTTTAATTGGGCTAGGACAACATCCTTATTTTTATAACTTTACATTTTATTATTTAGTAAACAATGTTATCTTGTCATATAATCATGTTTGTAAGGGTAAAGGTCTGATTTTGGTAAGCGTTATGGCCTCAGTTAAGGAAACAAGTTGTGCTGGATGACGCGGTGACAGAGTCCTTTGGAGAGCTCCCTTGTGGTCTCACTACAGAAAACTGAGGAGGACTGTCTGAAAATAGCCTTCATTTCTTCAGTCTCAAACTAAAATTATGTCAGAAGATCCCATTTGTTTTCACTGCAAACATACCAATCTAGAAAACAGTAGTATGTATGGTTTTTGTCAGGAGTATCCCAGGGCAACAGCAAACTAGGTCATTTTCCTGCATTGCTTGTTCTACCTGCCTGCTGATGCTGCCATTCCCATCCCCAAACACACACACACCCTGCCCTACAGAGGAAACAGGACAATTTATTCAGAGCTCTCATTCTACTTGGAAGATGGAAAATCAAAAATTAATACATAATATGTGTCAGGCAGGAATAAGTACTCTGAAAAAAATTAAATCTGAAAGAGGGACTGGAGGATCATAAGAGCACATGCGTATACAGATGGGCACTGATGTGTGCATGCAGCCTATGTGTGTGCATGTGTGCACTTGTGTACATGGATGTTGGGAGTAATAAGGTGACATTTAAATCAAACCTAAAGAATAAGAGGAATGAGGTCTTCAAAAACACCTTTAGACTTGAGCGTGAGGGCAGCTTTTCTGGGTTCTTCTTGTTTGAGAGACCCGTGTTTTATTAATACACAAAAACAAATTATTCCAGGACACAGCTGCCCTGTTACCTGAGATCTGGCACAGCTACAGAGTGACCCTAAACATCTTGTCTCATGATGAAACTGCTCAGACCCCAGGAAAACTCTTGTTAGGGATCTCTTGTGCCGTGACCTCTAAACAAAAGGCCACAGTGTCCCAGTGCTGTAAGGGTGAGTGAGCTGTGCTACTGTTCATTGGGAGAGGACAGGAGGAACAAAAGAGTAAGGTAAAAGAAATATTAATTGAATTGTCAAGTTTTCCCTCTTAGAAGACAATAGATTCTTGCATAATGAAAACTCATTTTCCATTAGGGCTAAATGTCGATTTACTTCCTTCTCATGTTCTAATTTATAGTTTTGGAGATACAAATTTATTCAATTTTTTGCACTGACAATTATATTGACATTGAACACTAGAGTTGTGGATTGTTTTAGATGTGTACAAATATTTAGTACATTTAAGTAAGTTTTCCAATATTTCATCTTTAATGAATTTTATTAAAATTTTAATAATAATTAGCTTATATTTTGCCTTTTAGTTTTACTACATAATGTTGAAATTTTGATAACTTCTTTAAAAACCTGAAAAATAATTTTAACTTATAAAAGTGGAATTTAACGTTTTCATTAAAATGTGTTCAAATTTTATGAGTTTTGAATATAATTATATTTTATTTTTAACTCTTTAGGTCAATAATGTCAACAAAAGACATTATGTAAAAATCAATTATAAAAATAGTGATCTTACTGTCACGAGAATGAGAAAAAGTTTAGTGGATTGAAACATAATTTGTGAATTATGTATTTTATTACTCATCTAAACATTGCTTTTTTAGCAACAGAAAGCTAAACATGCATAAAATTATTAAATTTAGTAATTTTCTATTTTTGTCTACTATATCATATAATAACCAGAGCTTTACACTAAAAAACATCCCCCCCGCCGTGAGAGTCTATTTGTCAAGACAAGAGAATAGAGTACATTTTATTAATCAGTTTGTTGTCTTGACTTGTCATTTTAAATAAAAGCCTCCACTTTTGCTTTTGCCATGAGCTCTTGAAATGTTAGGGGTGGTCTAGAACCTGGCAAAAATCTGAGGCAAGACTATTTTGGACTGAGAGAAGAGCAAGTACAAAAACTTTCATGTGAAAATGAGAGTGGCCTCTGAGAATCAGCAGAAGGCAAGTTTTAGCTAGGCTGGAGTGAGCAAAAGGTAGGTGGAATAGTAGGAAGCAAATGAGACAGGTAGGCAGAGGCCAAATAATCTAGGTGTGCCGCCATAAGAAATGCATCATTGCCAAAACTTGGAAGCAACCAAGATGTCTTTCAGTAGGTGAGTGGTATATAAATTATGGTACACTCAGAAAATGGGCTATTATTCAGTGCTAAAAAGGAATGAACTATCAAGCTAGAAAAAGACAAGGAGGAAATGTAGATGCACATTAGTAAGTGAAACAAGGCAATTTGAAAGTCTACATACTATCTAATTCCAACTATATGACATTCTGGAAAAGGCAGACTGAGGAGACAGTAGAAAGGTTGGTGGTTTCCAGGACTTAACAGGGAGAGAGGAAAGAACAGGTGGAACATAGAAGGTCTTAAGGGTAGCGAAACTATTCTGTAGGATACTATAATAGTGGGTGCCAGATATTATACACTTGTTAAAATCCATAGAATGCACAATACTAAGAGTGAACCCTAATGTAAACTATGGACTTTGGGTGACTATGATATGTCGATGTAAGTTCATATGTAACAACTATACAACTGTGGTATGGGATACTGATAGTGGGAGATGCTGTCGGTGTTGGGGGAAGAAAAGGTTATATGAGAACTCTCTATACTTTCTGCTCACTTTTGTTGTGAGTCTAAAAGTACTCTAAAAATAAAGTATTTTTTGAAATCATCTTTTTGGGTATCACTGTTCTGTAGTTCCTAATGTCAGTGTGTTGAACTAATTGTTTCAGATACATAGATGTACATGTATGTATATGTATGGCAAAAGGTAAATCTTGGAATGGGAAGTATGTCTTTTCTAACATTCATTGGTATCATTTTAAAAATTATATCAGAAAAAATGAATTACATATGTATTTTTAGTGTAGTAACTACACCTTGGAATGTTTAATATGGGAATAAAAATATAAATTCCTTTAAGAACTGATAAGTTTAGGGAAACATTTAGAAACAATTCACTAATAGGCTTTATATTTATTTTCTAAAGAAGAAGCCTGCAGTATCACTCCAATCTCTCAGGTGGTACCATTTTACTACCCATGTCCAGTGCCTTAAGGTCCCCTTAGTCTCCACAGTTCTTCTACCTTGCATCTGATTTTACTCAAGTCTGTGTAACTCGCCTTTTTCAGACAATATCTGTTCTGGACTGTGGCCTGCTCTTGACTATTACATGCTGGAGAATCATGGATATTATTGGGTAAGTGCATTGTGTCTAAATTAAATGGGTCTTCTCTAAATGATGTTTAAATATACAGCAATAATTCTGATGATAAAAATTCCAAGTACTCTGGCAGGTTGGTGAGGTTTTTAGGTAGCCTAGAGGTTTGTTGTATCACTATGATTGGCTGGCTCCTAGTGCTGCCTACTTTGATATTACCATCAAAAGGTAAGTGCTTTTAGCTCTCCATTATTAATAAAATTTCATTGGTTTCTATTTTTAAATTGCTTTGTTTTCTTTAGCAATAAGAGCAACAAGTATTAGTAAAATAATTGTCATTATTTCCATCCCTGTTAGTTGAAGAGAATAGTCAAAGAGAAATGACAGCACTTGATCATGGAACTTAAGAGTCCAGAACATTTTTTGTTTGTTTTTAAATGTCTTTGTTTTATGCACTTAAACATTGAAACTAGCTTTCTGAAACCTGTGAAGTTTTTCATCTATTTGAAACTTGTCTAATTTTATAAATATGAAAATGACATCCTAGTAACTTCTGAATGAGTGGATGGGGCAGACTCCCAGAATTCAAATCATTAATCCGAAATTAGCAGTTAATAATCTGCTGAAAGTTCATGACAGCACATGTCAGCTAACTAACTTGGCAATATACTGCCTGAATTTCCTGAATAAATTTTCCTCTTTTGTGATAATCCAGTTGTAGAAAAAAGAGGAACTGGTAACATTTCACATATAAATGTTATCATATATTGCATATGTTCATATATAACATATATGAATAATACACATACATATGAGTAATATTTCATTCATATGTAGTTTATCCAGAAAAAATCCAGCCATTATTAATATAACAAGAACAGTTTTTGCAACATTGCTGTAGCCTGACAGCCAAGGAGAGTGGACTGGAATGCACATGTGTGAAGAATGATGACTTCACTGTACTAGTCAGTGGGGGTGGTAGATGCTGTTGAGTGAGCAGGTGTACTGTGTGGCCATCACATTCAAAATTATTGAGTGAATATTGCAACAAATCTACATCAAATTTTGCATTAAGCTTAATCATTCCTCTGGGGAAACTATTCAGATGGTTCAGAGGCCACAGCTATGGCAACTGGTGACTGACAGCTTCAGCATGACAACATACTAACTCATGCATCAGGTCCTGTGAAGAGATTTCTGGTGAAACATCCAATCACCCAGGTGACTCAGTCCCACGACAGCCCAGATTTGGCATCCTGCAACTTCAGGCTTTTCCCTAAGCTAAAATCACCTTTGAAAGGGAAGACATTTTAGACTGTTGATGAGGTTCAGGAAAATACAATGGGGCAGCTGATGGCAACTAGCTAGGAGAACTGTGTGAGGTCCCAAGGTGCCTACTTTGGAGGGGACTGAGGTGTCAGTGTCCTATGTACAATGTTTCTTGTATCTTCAATAAATGTCTCCATTTTTCATAGTACATGGTTGGATACCTTCTTGACAGACCTCATATATTCATGAGATGCGGAATGTGCAAACAATATTGCGGCTTTATCTTTGGTGTTGGGAACAGAACTATAAAAGAGCAGAAGTAAAGACAGAGCCTTTGTCCTTAAATAATTTATAACCCAACTAAGTCAATTCCAAAGAAAAAACCCAGAAGGTGAACAAGCACACAAATATTTTTACTGGTGCATACCCTTGCATTTTCCCCTTCTTACCCAAGCGGGAGAGTGATGATGCTTTTAATGTTAACTTACCAACAAAACCATGAAGTACAGTGCTTTCAGATCCCAAGTTTGTGGCTTGCACTGAATCATTTGAACTGAAGTTCACTGTAATAATAGACTAGGCTTATCCTGATGAGCCAACAGCTACATGGATAAAGAGTCTGATGAAAGAGTCCTATATTTACACAAGTGGTTCTGTGCATGACATCATACTTGGTGTGGTTAGGTTTCACTCATTTCAAAGCTAGAAACATCTGTCCTATCCTAAAGGAACTAGAGCATTAGAGGAGAAAAATCTTCCTGTTTTACTTAGAGAAAATGTACATTTCAGCATATGAACTGCAAAATCAATATGAAGGGTACAATACATTTCTATTCTATGAGCATTAAATACCCTGATTATTTCTCTGGGCAGGAGATTTTCAATATCTAAAAATAATTTTAGGTAGTCCCCACAGTTGTATAACTTTCTATTCTAATTTATTATTTTCTGTTGGAAAGCAAATTTGTCTGTTGTAACCTACAGATGTGTTACAGGGCTATTTCATACTTTTTCAAAGCCCTGCAATGATGACATTGATATAGTGCTACTACTCTGTTATAACCTTTGCATATTATTTAAGTGTAACAAATACTTCATTCATTGCTTGCCCTAAACTTTGCATTTGGTGACATTCTTGCTGCTGTGTTAATATCAGGTCTATTAAGCTGGACCTCATGGTCCATTACCCTTTCTTTAGATTTGACCCCATGAAGTTTAGGGGTCTTGAGCACACTGTGAGAAAGCAAAGGGTTTCACTCTCACCCACAGAGCTCATTAGGACTTTATAGAAACACAATAAATACTCACACAGTACCAACACTGCACTGAGGGATGCTCACCAGACCCACAGCCTGGTGTCGGGAGGTGTCCATTGTTCCCTTTATCCTGGCCTGCACAATGATTAGCCTGCTCATTGAAGAGAGTGCTCATTTGTAATCTGGCATCTTTTTCTTTGCAGGAAAGATGCACTTGCTTGTATCCTAGCTTTGTGAGAACTTTTCTACCTTTCTGTGTCCTGATGCATATCTTAGTACATCTCCTTAAAATTTGGATTGAATAATTTAAATCAACTTCCACAGTTAATGGAAGTTAACGAAAGAATTCCAATGAGAACTGCTGAAAGCAATGTTTGAACTGGAGGTCTTTATTCTCTAATAAATGACACTGTAATTCATGAATTCCATTTGCTTTATTAAATACAGTTTTATAATGCAGGTAAATGTTATCAGATTGACTTAGAGAAGACTTACTACAAATAGTGCTTTCTAAAATAATTTTTTATTTTGTTTGTTTTTCATTGATTGTATTGTTACAGTTGTCTCAACTTATTTTCCCTTTGCTCCCCTTTACCCAGCACCCTCTCCCTCCGGCAATCCCACCCCTAGTTCATTTTAAAGTCTAGTGCGTATTAACTCTGATATACCTTCTAATATTTAAAAATTTTAATAGTGAAGAGTTATGTCATTACATATACCAACATCTGATTATGCCCAACCACTTTCAGGGCCCTGCAGGCAGTGTAAAATGGGATTTCTATCCTGATGTAGAAGCGGCTTGTTACTGTGAAGTCCTTTGCTCTAGGGATGGCTTTTATGAGCTATGCCTAGAGACTCTAAATCTACTGTTCAAATTAATCAGATTTTCTTGGGTAAAATGCCACTGGAAACCTCTCCAAATACTCTTTTCCTTATTCTACTCTGCAGATTACTTAATGAAAACGCTGGATTATACAAAACAAAAGGGGTTTTCCACATATGTCTGTCAAACATTGGTGGTTTTGTTTTTGTTTCTGAAACAAGAAAATAAAGGAATAATTTTATTTTACAAAGTCTGGAGGAGTCACTCACTGCATAACTTTCCAAAATAATTTCACTGAAGGCTTGGGAAAAATATTGGCAAGTCAACAATTTCCAACCTAAGACCATGGGATAAGACTCAAATTTAAGCCATACTTATTAGCTTCATTTACCAACCAGCTAGTACTCTTTTTAAAAATATATATTTTGAATATTTTTAGAAGGAGGGGAGGAGAGGGAGAAAGAGAGGGAGAGAAACATCAGTATGTGGTTGCTTCTTACACGCCACCAACTGGGGACCTGGCCCTCAACCCAGGCATGTGCCCTGACTGGGAATCAAACCAGCAACCTTTTGGTTTGCAGGCCAGCACTCAATCCACTGAGCCACACCAGCCAGGGCTTACTCTTTAAAGAGAAATGTGACTTAGTACAGGAATTATCTTTACTTTGGCAAATGCCAAGAACATTCACTAATCTTTTACTATGTGTTAGGCACAGCACTCTACTATTCATATTATAGATACAAAAATGGATAAGTCTTCTCTAGGAGTCAACAGTCTGGTGCAATAGAGTCAAGTAACCATCTTACAACAAAGTAACAGGAACTGTTAATGAAGTCTGGATTGTTGGAGAAGGGGAGAGACAGGGGACAGAAAAAGGAGAGAACTAAACTTTGATCGAGGAGAATTTCCCCAGGCAGTTAGTGGGAATAAAGGTATTCTAAACAGATTGCACAGCATGAGGAAAGATATGAGGTACAGAAGTTCATTGTATATTTAGTGAACAGGTTGTATGGTATGCCTGAAATATAAAGCTAGGAGTTAGGGAAATGATGAGGAATGTGCTTGAAAAGTAATTTGATGCTAGAGTGTCCAGGGCTCCAGAGAGCAAACAAAGAAGGAATCTGATATTTCTTCTGGTGACTATGAAGGATTTTAAGGACCCACTGAAGCAAGTGAAGGAAATCATTAATATGGTCAGATCAGTGCTTTAGGAAGATAATTAATAGCAAGGTGCAGGATAAGTTAGAGAGTAATTCATGCAATGATAAAGGCTATTGCAAGCAAGCATTCATGTAGGCAATCCATGATGGCTTAAACTAGGAACGTGGAAAAGGACAAGCAATAATATATTTAAGGGACACTTATGAAGTACAGTTAATATAATTTAATGATGAACTGCATATGTAGTTGAAGTGAAGGATGAGAGAAAGTACAGATAAGCCTATCATCTTTAGACTGAGTTACTATAAATAGTAATTACTAAGAGCAAGTTTTATTGAGAATATAAGGTCTGTCTGGAAAAAGTCCAGCCATCGTTAGTATAACAAGAATGGTTTTCATGACATTGATGTAACCTGGAAGCCAAGGAGAGTGGACTGCAGTGTGCATGCATGGGCTGTGATGACTTCACTGTACTAGTCAGTGGAGGTGGTAGACATCTTTGAGTGAGCATGCATACTGTGTGGCCATCACATTCAAAATGAGCAAGTAGAGCAACAAATCTTCATAAAATTTTGCATTAAGCTTGACCATTCCTCCATAGAAACTACTTAGAGGATTCAGAAGGCCATGTCTAAGGGTAACTGGTGATTGGCAGCTTCATGATGACAACATGTCAACTCATGCATCAGGCCTTGTGAAGAGCTTTTTTTGTGAAACATCAAATTACCCAGGTGACTCAGCCCTCCTACAGTCCAGATTTGGCACCCTGCAACTTCTGGGTTTTCCTCAAACTAAAATCACCTTTGAAAAAAGGAAGAAGTTTCAGGCTGCTGATGAGATTCAGGAAAATACAATGGGGCAGCTGATGGTGACTGGGAGAACTGTGTGAGGTCCTAAGGTGCCTACTTTGAAGGGGACTGAGGTATCAGTGTCCTATGTACAATGTTTCTTGTATCTTGTCTCTATTTAATAAATGTCTTTATTTTTCATATTACATAGCTGGGTATCTTCTGGACAGTCCTTGTATAGTAAGTTTGGTTTTGGACAAGCAGAGCTGGAGACACAAAGGAGAGGCATTTATTGAAAATATAAATCGAGAATTCATGAAGAATGTTAAGTGAAGTTTGGGGATCAGCTTCACAGAAGAGAAAGTGTAGGCCATAGGTGCCAGTGAAGTCATTGAGGGAGGGAGTGCAGGAGGAGCCGACAGATTTCCTGTTGCACTGCATTTCCCAATGACTTAGAGGAGAAAAAATTTAAGGCTACCTTCAGGCATAGTAGGGCAGAGTGACATGAAAGATGACTAATACCTACAACTGGCTCCAGAGAGGGAAGAGATTATATCAGTGTCAGATGTTAGTCATTCCTGTAACAGAAGGAGGAGATGCAAGCACAAACCCTTGAAGGGATAGTAGGAAAGTTGTGCTGGCAAAAGAAAATAAGAGCAAATGAGCCAGTATATAGTACTAAAAGAAAATGAGCCAATCCACAGTGCTATAGTGTTTAGTTCAGTGGCTCAGATGGTGTAGTCAATAAATATTTGCAGAAGGAATGAATGAGTTAATAAAGTCATGTTGACAACTATACTGCAATTGGACCAATATAAAAAGCCACCAGCAGGATTCATAACAACAGTAACAAGAACACCCCAGGTACTTTAGATTAAAGAAGTTAATGCTTTGATTATTTTCTTCATAAGAGCATATTTTCCTATTTTTCATACAAATACAGAAATTGTTAAAGTGTATAATCATATGGAATATTAGAGTTAATACTGAAAAGATTATAAAAACAGTAACAGAAAAAAAGTTGGTATGATTTGATGTAGAAATGTAACTGATAAATATAATGGTTAAAGAAAAATGGAAATGATGAAAGGGTACTCTTTAGGAGGTATTTAGAGAAATGTGAGCTGAATTTTTCCTTTTACATCATGAAAGAAGTTCTTTTAAGAATAAAAAGATGCTCCAATTAAGTACTTCCAGCTTACTTATATGTAGAATTTAAAAAACCAAAACAAACAAAAAGACTCATAGAAATGAAGAACAATCTGGTAGTTGCTGGAGGGAAAGTGGGTTGAGGGATTGGTGAACAAGATGAAGGGGATGGTAGCCAAAAATAGTGTGATAATTTTGCATGATGACAAATGGTTACTAGAGTTACTGTGGTGTTTACACCATAGGATATATAAATATCAAATCACTATGTTGTATACATGAAACCAATAAATATTTCAACTATACTTTAATAAAAAATCATCCCTAAAACCCCACTTCTGACTTGCAGTGGGCAGGTAAACACTACTACTCCACTATTAAGGTATTAGAAAAGACTTCTTTGCCTTTTAAATTGGAGTCTAAAATAACTAAATATTCACCAATTCAATACTTTTTCCTGAGTATTAAACCTGCATACAACACTGGTCAAACTGTTATGGGTGTGGCAGGGCAAACAAAAGAATGAGGAGGACTTAGAAACAAGTCGACTGTAGTTTATACCACCAGGAAATTGGGATTGTATTATGTTTGCTGGGTGGTGGTAGGTCATGGGGAGCAAGTGCCAACCAATACTAATCACTAGGATATGTAGCTATTATAACAAATATGGTTACAGTCCAAACAAGGAAGGAACCATATCTTCCTTCTTTGAAAGAATCAGCAAAACTTCTCTCAGAGGGCTTCCAAAACCTTCCAAAGAAGAAGAAAAAGATCAGTAAAGCCTCTTTAGAGACAATAGGATTTGCACTAAGCCTTAAAGGAAAGATGTATACAATTTTAGTTAGTGGGCAGCAGGAGATAGGGTAAGGCAGGTAACTTGAGCCTGGCAATGAAAGAAGTCTGGCAAGTTCTGGAAGGGGAATGAACCAATTGAGCCATAGAAGACACTTGAGGACTCTTGAGTCTCTGACTGCTCATCACACCATCTTACTCAGCCTCACCCTTCTGCATCCTTTGGCTTTGGGTCAGGCAATGGCTGCTTGGGCTCCAGCCTAAGAAAGAGGTGTGAAGGTTCCCCCCAGCCTCTTCTTATGCTTCACAAAGCTTCAGATGCTCTGAGATGATGCCAGCACAAGGTTCTGCAAGCCAACTTCTTCCAGCTGTTGGAAGTAGAATTCACTGATGCAAGTCTGAAAACCTCGGAGGACCTGAAACAAAAAAGCACTCACTAGAACGGGAAGGCAGAATTTAGTTAACCAACATATGCTGGAGGAGGAACTCCAATATATCTGACCTTTCATGGCTTTCAGAGTTTGAAAATAAAATTTGTCTTTGCATGAAGGTCTCTCTTTTTTTTTACTGGGAAGCAAAGTTTTTTAGGTAAGCTTTCTAATGCCGATGTGGTGCGCCCTACTTACAGTCCTAGGGGCAGATCTGACTTAGTCATTGAAACTCAGCTGTTTCTAACTGAAGGGCAGAGTAGCCCTGCCATGTTTAAATGCTGGACTCTTTTTCATTTCCCAGAATTTGGTATAAGCTCCTTGATGACAAGATCTGTATTTTATGCTTCTTTATATTGGCTACATTTGATTTTATTTTGCTTAATACATGATGTTGTGTTGATTAGTCATCTTCTTTACTCAATTATTTAAATACATAACATTGAAATAGAGAAGACTCAGAGAAAGATTTTCACTACCCCTTGGGGCTTTTAATGGTTTAAATGGAACTTATTTATAAAAATATAAAATTTAATACATACTTCACTATAGTCAGAAAGTGAAAACAATCCAAATGTCCATCAACAGATAAATGGATAAACAAAATGTGGTTTCTCCATAAAGTGAAATATTATCAGCTACATTAAGGCATGACATTCTGATACATGCTACAACATGGATAAGCCTTAAAAACATCAGGCTAAGTGAAATAAGCCAGGCACAAAGGGCCACATCTTACATAATTCCATTTACGTGAAATATCCAGAATAGACAAATAGGCAGAGTCAGAAAGAGGATTAGTGGTTACTAGGCACTGGGGAGAGTGGGGAATGGGAAGTGAATGCCTAATACATGAAGAGTTTTCCCTTTGAGGTGATGAAGAAGTTCTGGAACTAGATAGTCATGATGGCTGCAGAACATTGTGAATGAACTTAAGACCACTGAATTGTACACTGTAAAATGGTTAAAATGGTAAAATTTATGTTGTGTTTTACTACAATGAACAATAAATTATAAAAAGTAATTTGTGATCATTGTAGTAAATATATCCCCCCCACTAAATTAAATTCTTTGAGAGTTAGGGTGGCTAGATAAAATGCTATACTTAATACTAAACTAAAATATTATTCATTATTTATCTAAATTTTACATATAATTGGAGGCTTATTTTTATTTGGTAAAGTTGGCAACCTATTGAGAGTGGAAATTTTATTTTTGTCATTGTTTTATGCTAAGTACTTACAACACTTAGGACAGTGTGTGTCTTAAACATGGCAGGTCTTTAACAAGTATTTGTACCTTGACTTAATTCAAAATGACATATAAAAATAGAAACTATAGAAAAAAGAAACTAGAATTATTTATAAATCTACCAACAAAACAACTTATAGGATTTTTGGCTAATTTTGTGCTGGCCCTTTAAGAGGTCTTTTTTGCATGTATTTTTTTTTCTTGGTTGTTATCTTTATTGTAGGCCAACTGCATATCCTACTTTTTCTTGCTGCTTTCAGGATTCTGTCTTTCTTTCAGCCCTGCCATTTTAATTGTGATGTGTCTTGGTGTGGACTTTTTTGGATACACCTTGTTTGGAACTTTCTGCACTTTCTAGGCTTGTGTATCTTTTTCCTTCATCAGATTAGGGAAGTTTTCAGTCATTATTTGTTCAAATAGGTTATTGATCCCTTGCTCACTCTCTTCTCCTTCTAGTTTTCCCATGATGCAGATGTCATTGCACTTCATGTCATTCCAAAGATCCCTTAAGCTTGCCTTATTTAAAAAAAATTCTTTGTGGGGAGGAGGACAGAGGGGAGCAAAAAGGGGATGGATGTAATACAACAACAATAAAATTAAATTTAAAAAATTCTTTTTTCCTTTTGCTGCTCTGCTTGGGTGATTTTTTTCTACCATGTCTTTCAAATTGTTGATTTGACCCTCTGCTTCACCTGACCCATTTATTCCTTCTAGTGTATTATTTATTTCAGATATTGCAGTCTTTATTTCTGATTGGTCCTTTTTATGGGTTTTATGTCTTTTTTAATGCTCTTAATTATCCTTATAATCATTACTCTACATCTGATAAATTGATTGCCTCCATTTCATTTAGTTCTTACTCTGAAGAATTCTCTTGTTCTTTCATTTGGGGCATGTTTCTTTGTCTTTCCATTTTGGTTGCTTCTTTGAATGTGTTACTATGTATTAGGTAGATCTGTAAAGACTCTGGTACAGTCCTATGTCAGATGCTGCCTATGATGGGCCCTGGATAACCTGTTTGGAACTATCAGTAATCTACAGCTTATGGCTCCCTCTGCTGGGCCTGGGTGTGTGCAGATAGAACCAAGTTGCACACCAAGGCCTAAACACCAGGAAGAGTCAGCTAAAGTCTAAGATTCCAGAGATCCTCCTTTGTGGTTAGGCTTAATGACTAAAATAACCTCCAGCTGAACTCAGCAGCCTGACTCAAACTGTACAGGGTGGGGCAAGAGGGATTCCTGCAGGTGGGGCTATTGCTTCCCCTCAGGCTGATGCCACTTCAAGGGGAGTGCTCTGCCTGAGAAAGATAATTTCTGTAGTATGGGAAATGACTCAGCACAGGGATCCTGATAGCTGTTCCTTCAGTTCTCTCCCCAGTGCCACCAACTCCAGACTCTTCTCACATGGCTCTTGTCCACTCTGCCCTCCCTCTGCTGGAGCCCAGGGTAAGAGGCTAAAACAAGAGTTTGTGTGCTGTCCCTTTAAGAGGCTCTCTGCGACTTCCTGGTGGATAGAACCCTTGCTGCTTTTCACAGCTGGATGTTATTTGGATTACTTTCCCAGTTCTGGGGCTCTAGGCTGAGGATCCCAGCTTTGGGTTTAGAACCCCCACACCTCTCAGGCAGACCTCCTACCCAAGTTGTTGAAATATCCCTCTGGCAGCTGAAGTGCCTATGGAGCCCAGCCAGCCCTCTTGTACCTCCACACTTCCTACCAGTGTCGTAGTGATGTGACAGCTTCCATCTGTCCTTGGTTATAAGGCTTCTCTCTAGTTAATATTTGGTTGGTTATTCAGGATGTTTTTTTCCTATACTTTACTTGTAATTCCAATTTGGTCCTGGGATGAGGTCAGTATAGCATTCACCTACTCCACTACCATTTGGGTCCTCCCCTTACATTTTCTATTGATGAGTTTAACATAACATCTGTTATACTACTAAGCTCTCCTAATCAACATAAATTTTAGAAGCTGAACAATGATGTATTATTTATATATATAATAATTTAGTTACCTATTTTCATATTGTCAAATAATGTTTTATATTTTTTCAATGTTTTATAAAATATCCGTAAACACATTAGTCTTTTAAATATTTATTTTTGAGCTCCCTAAGATGAATTAATAGGAGTTACTATGTCAAGAAAAATACATGCATTAATGTCCTTTGGTCTGCATTAAAATATTAATTTCCAAAGGGTCAGGTTAATAAACATTTCTACCTGTGATGAAGTCAAGTTCTCCTTTTACTGCTTGGGCTAGTGCTTTTATGACCATTTAAAAGTTTTGCTAATTTGACAAAGGAAAGACAGTATCCTATTGTTTTAACTTATGATATTAAAACAAATTAAAATGAAATATTCCCCTATAATTGCCAGTCATTCCTTCTTTTGTGAATAGCCTTTGCTGATTTACTTAGTGGAAAGTCTTACTGTTATCATTAATTTGTATGCACTTCTTATATAGCAGAGATATGACTCCTTTACCTACCATTCTTTTAATAAATATTATTTCCAGTTTGTTGTTAAATTTTGATCATTCCTTTTGTGAGAAGGGTCTTATTAAAGGATAATATTGCTGGTTTACATACTCCTGTATCTTATAATTTCCTTTGGTCTGAAATGCTAGCAGGGTCAGCATCTCCTCAGTCTCTCAGTTTCTGGGAGAGGACAAAAGGAAAGAATGTAGAGGAAATGCAAGAGAATTTGGTCATTGGAGAGCATCACTATCCAAATACCCTCCTTTCCTCCTTTGTGGGGCTATGTCTTTAACAGTCACCCACATCCCTGCTCTATCTATATTAGGGTATGTAGCCTTATTGTCAAGGCCCAGTCATCATGCCTGACTTTTTCCAATTTTTCATTTTTTTAAAGAAAATTCACTGCGCTGTGCTGATTGATGTTGGTCACTTTGATACCACAGACAAAAAAAATCATGGCACTTATACAATGAAAAGTTTAGTGCTAGAGAATTCATGTTAAGGTATGGTTACCCAGAATGCCTTATTCCTAAAGTTCAGGACTGGACTTTAGGACACCAAACATGATGCTAGAACCAACTCACTGTTCTGTGACAACAGACCAGTGTACAAGATAATCATTAAGATGTGGGGAAGAAAATATAAATCTGCTTACACTAATTATAGATCATATGTTAAAGTTATTATTCATTTACTTTATAGTCCACATATTTTAGTATATAAATAAGCATAAATTAGAGGAAGTACTAACATTTTTATAAGAGTGCACAGATGCCTTAGAAACGGTTGTAAGGGAGACTAGAAAGTATAACCATTGAGCAAATGGGGCATCAAAGAAAAGTACAAATGAGAAGCACCAAGTAAGGCCCATTCACATTTTACTAGTCCTCTGTCACAGAATGACATCCAAAAGGTTTTTTCGTAAGATATTTTTTTACTTCTTTTTAGAGTATCTGATGGAATCTAATTGTACTGAGGAGACTTAAACAGGGGGTCCAAACTCTGCCAATAGTAAACTGTCAATGATTTTACAGTAAAATACTTTATAAGCCCAAATGGAATGATGTTAATTCAACTCAGTTTTATTTCTAAGAAATAGCCTGCTTAGCAATTAAGGAAGCCAAATAAGCGAACAGTTAGGGTTTGTGGGATAGAAGTTCCTGGTATATTTGATAGTACATTTCCTTTTTTTTTTTTTTTTTTGTATTTTTTTAAAAATTTTATTGTTGTTGTATTACATCCATCCCCTTTTTGCTCCCCTCTGTCCCCCTCCCCACCCACCCATTCCCCCCAAAGTCAATCCCACCTGTTGTCCATGTCCATGGTTCCTTTATACTAGGTTCTTGTCTAAGCTGCTCCCCTTCTTTGCCTCTGCCTCCCCCCTCCCCGCAACCCCTTTCCCCCTGACCACTGAAGGCCTATTCCTTGTATTCATATACTTGGTTCTGTTTTGCTTGTTGTTAGTTTTGTTCATTATTGTCCCATAATGGGTGAGATCATATGATATTTGTCCTTCACCGACTGGCTTATTTCACTAAGCATCATACTCTCCGGTTCCATCCATGTTGTTGCAAAGGGTACAAGTTCCTTCTTTCTTTCTGCTATATAGAATTCCATTGTGTAAATGTACCAAAGTTTTTTGATCCAATCATCCAT
>PVIW01000814.1:96364-390049 GCA_004026585.1 Noctilio leporinus
TAGTCCAAGTAGTGGAATTGCTGGATCAAAAGGCAGTTCCATTTTTAGTTTTTTAAGGAAACCCCATACTGTTTTCCACAGTGGCTGCACCAGCCTACATTCCCACCAACAGTGTATGAGGGTTCCCTTTGCCCCACATCCTCGCCAACACTTGTTGTCTGTTGATTTGTTGATGATTGCCATTCTGACAGGTGTGAGGCGGTATCTTATTGTGGTTTTAATTTGCATCTCTCTGATAACTAGTGATGTTGAGCATTCTTTCATATGCCTCTGGGTCCTTTGTATATCTTCCTCAGTGAGTTGTCTGTTCAGGTCCTTTGCCCATTTTTTAATTGGGCTGTCTATCTCCCTGGTGTTGAGTCGCATTAGTTCTTTATATATTTTGGAGATCAGACCCTTGTCTGAAGTATCATTGGCAATTATGTTTATATATATATATATATATATATATATATATACACACACACATATATATATATATTTATTTTTTTTTAAGATTTTTTATTTAATTATTTTTAGAAAAAGGGGAAGAGTGAGAGGCAAAGAGGGAGAGAGACATCAATGTATGGTTGCTTTTCACCTGCCTCCAGCCACTGACCTGACTGGAGACCTCTCTTGCAACCTTGTTATGTGCCCTGGCTGGGGAATCGAACCTGCGACCTTTGGTTTCACAGGCCAGCGCCTTATCCATTGTGCTACCAGCCAGGGCCATTTCCTTTTTTAAGTTACTCAGGTGAGAACCAGGGAAATGGTAGTGATGATTGTGTATAATCTATACCTTTGGCAGTGCTCTGACCAGCTCACAATGATCCCTTTACTTCTCTGCCTTCCTTCCCACTGAAGCTGGGTCCCAGGGCCACTTTGAGAAATATGAACTTACTCTTCAAGAAAAGTTTCAATATGATGGGTCAAATCTTCATGAAGTTAGGGAGCAGAGGAAACTAATAGCAAAGAGAAAAAGAAATAAAACACAGAGAGAAAGATCTGAGAGATAGGATTATAACTTTTCTAGATTCCCATTTCATTACCCATTAGCATCTTCTTCCATGAAATTCTGAGAATTCCCTGAATCATTATGTTCTTATAATACACTCCTCTTTATTTCTGTTATTTTTAAAGCTAGTTATAATCGGGTTGTTATCAGCAACCAGAGTCCAAATGAATACACTACTTAGATCTGGGGCTTCCCAGCTTTAGAGTGTGGAGGAATGTGGTTGTTAAAGTGGTCAAAGTCATTGGCTTTATCCTAATGACAGTTACTTTTCTGATATGTTGCACGGCTAGAGTTTATTACCTGCTATTGGCCCATTGTATTGTCTTAAATGTGTCTATGCTTCTGTGGGAAAATTTTTCCACCAAAGCCATAGGCTACTGGAAGTTTCTGTTTGAAGTAGAGGAATAGAGATTTGATGGAGGCTAGGCACAAAGACATAAGGGGATTCTTTGACAATGGCCTACAGGAAGGTGAGAGAGTATCCTTCCAAAGAGCAAAAAGTGCCTTACGGCAACTGGAACCTCAACTTGGGTCTGATTTAGATAAATAGGAAATTACTTTGCAATCAGAATACCAAGGTCTGAACATACACATTTCATGTCTGCAAGTAAGAGATTCTGCTTAACTCATCACCAGACAGCTGCTCACATGGCGTGATTCAAAGGTTATTGCAAGGTTTCTCTCTCCAAAAACAATTGCCTCACAGAGTACATCACCCACTCCTACAGGAAATTCCAACCTTCTTTGATCAGACAACTTAGGGGGTGCCAGAAATTGTCCCCAGAAGGTTAGTGTTAAACTACAGATGTCATGTGAGACCAAAGGAGAATCCTTAGGGTTCTATCGATCTTCTCTCATTGTAGGACGGCAAGCATGGGTTTATTATTAGACTAACAAACTGTGGCTTAGCAAACTAGAAAAGAGGTGGGGATGAGAGCTAAGTGTGGGTGGGGCATTAAGGTAGAATGTTATCAAATAACTTGGGGTAGACAGGAATCCTCAGGGCCAAGCATGGAAGGCCAGCACAAACAGAGCCCACACAATGACCCCATTGTGGTTGGGATGCTAGAGAGATAATAAAAGAGACCAGGGGACAGCATGAATAAAAGCTCTGAAGAAAAGCAAAATGTCTCTATGACCTCAAAGATTTATCTTGGCTGTTTTGTCAATGAACTAGCTATTTGAAGAATTTGCATTAATACTTGGAATTATTCTCCTGGGTTCCTCAAATATCCACTATATTTTATCTGTGAGAATATAAGGATCAAGTTATAAATGACTACCTTTGTTCTTCTGTTGCATTCCCCACCCCCTCCAAGTATTACCTTATCCTTTCTTGAAGAGGATTCGTCATGGCTAAATACATACACATTTCTACAGTAGGATTGGGTGGGAACAGATTTATGCTCCTACTAATTCACCTTTGCCCTGAAGTTAACCCTGAAATGTACATGTCTTTGGACTAGGGTTTCTAGATTCAGTGAAAACATCAAGTTAAATTTGAATTTTTAAATTCAAATTCAAAGCTAACTCACTGTTCTCTATTTTATCTTGCCATCCTACTTTGGAACCAATGAGAAATGTCTTTTTTTTCATACAGGAACTTGTCATATTTATATAGAAAGCAACTAGAACTAGTAATTGAAGATTCAATTTACAAAACAATTACTGGGCACTTCCTCTTTGTGAAGTGTTGTACTACGCTGTGGGAAAGTCAAACATTATTAAAATATGATCACTGTTTCTCATATGCTTATAATCTATGGGAAAAGCATATGTGTAAATAACCATCAATAATACAGGGCAGAAGGAAATGTGCCAGATAGACTGTATATTTACACTATAGAGGAAGAGGTCATTACATTTGAGAAAGAATCTGGGTAGGATTCGAAGAATATGCAGGATCTCTGTCAACAGAGACAGGAGCTTCAAAGGGCATCCTAGGCTCAGGGAACAGAAGTTTGAGCCAAACCTTGGAGGAATGAGTACTCACGGTCCATGTCTGAGAAGTGTTGAGTAGACTAGTATCTGGAGCACAGGATGTGCAGAGAAATGAGGTGAAGTTGATGCTGAATAAGGTAGGTTAGGGCTGGATGGATAAGGGTCTTGAATGTTATGCTAATGGTTAAGGCTTTCATGATCAAAGGAGTAGAGGCATAGAAAGAGCAGAACGTATTCAATGCTGGAAAGAGCATAATCCATCCTGTTGTTTAGAATAGCAAATTCCTCAGGATATAATGATGGACTGGGAAGGCAAGAGGTTCATGGCATAAGGTTGGTTTAGCGGGGTTATTGCAAATATTGCCTAATGAAGAATTATACTCATGATTTTAGTAAAAGTTAACAACTCTTTAATGTACTGAAAGGCCTACTTTCTGGTTATTAAGTGAAGCAAGAGCCCCTTCAAAGCCCCTTCTGTTGTCCGTCCTGGGCTCTGAGGTCACATTTGGCCCAGACTTGTGTTTCTCTCCCTGTAGCTGGCAGCTCTGTGGGTTGCAGGTTACAGCACTCCCTTATGTACCAAAGAGGTGCACAACACAGTCTGGGCAAAACAAATATCCTTTACTTTTAATGATTGAGAACCTGGGCTCACCACTCTCTTCCCAAAAGTGAAGGGAAGTGCTTGTAATGGTTACAGGGACTGGGAGAGGCATAAATAAATAATTTACCAAGGACTTCTTCCTGCTACAGATTTGTGACTTTGTGTTATTTATAGGAAGGATAATTTTATTTTACTATTACATGTATAATTTCAGAATAATGATAATGCTATCATCACTTAAATTATCTTTATTGACATTTATATCTGTAATTCTGAGAGATAAAATAGATCAAAGTCCATAATTATAACTAAAACTCATTATCTATTCTTAAACACTTCACATAAATTACCTCATTTAATTTTCCCACTAACCCTATGAAAGGATAAGATAATACATTTTAAAGAATCAATACAAGAAGAACAATAAATAAACCATAAAGTTATTAAAATTATAAAAGATATGTCATAGATATGCAAATTGTTTTTTAAAATGCTATTTTCACTCATTTGATATCAATTAAGCAAAGATAACACCAAATTCTGGTTTCTATGTAGCTTCATGTACCACTGGCAGGATGAAAATTAGTAAGACCTCTGGAAGTACAGTTTTCAATAAGTAAAATTTTCATAACATGATATAGAGGAAATTTGTGCCATTAGAATAACTATATGTATATGATGGGGTAGGGATGTTTATTATAATATTATTATTAGGAAATAAAAGACCTGAATGCTTAACAATAAGAGATCTGTGAACTTTTTTTTTTTTTTTTTTTAATTTCACTGTAAGGGTATTTAGTTAGGAGGATGGAAATTGATGACTTTTTGGTTATTATTTAATTTTCTTTGGAAAAGGGGTATTAAAATATTTTTTAAATGCTACTCATGTACTTAGGCACTACAGATTATGTAATTAGAATTTTAAACATATTTAAATATCAACATATATTTCTTTGTAATCTAATATAGTCATACAGTGGAAGAATAAATATAGCTTAAAAGTTTAGCAGTCAATCTGTCTTTTTAAACAGCAATCAATATTCTTCAGAATATAAATTTAAGGAACTATTTTTATATAGTAAATCTTGTATTTGAAATCATGGAAGTCAGCCCATGATAAATCTTGTCATAATATTAATGACTTTTTCCTCTTTGAGTCTTTTCTCAGAGACTGGATTCAGGTTGTACTGAACCAGTTTTGTTTTTCTTTTTAAAATTTGTTCTATTTCTGAATGAGAAGAAAGAGGAGCACCTAACCAATCTATCAACTCATTTTTCCCTGTGTAAATGGTAAATTAAACACCAAATATATACATATGATCTTAAGTTCCACTGCTGCTTTAATATGCTCCTGTTGATCATTAGATTTTTTTTTTTTTTTCAGTCCAGTAGGCTGTCTAAATTTTTCTATCCACCTGACAGTCAAAAGAACTCCTGGTTTCTGTAGGGATTAAGTTAGGAAGCAGTTTTTAACTACAACAAATTGAAACGCTTGCACAAGGAAGTGTAGCTTTTATAAGTGATGGGAAACTTCAAATTTGATTACAAGCAACCTTTGGCTTCCTATCTGTCCCACAATAGGCCATGTTGTTAAGGGCAATTTCCATGCACAGCATGTGGGTCCCATTTTTTCATCCTTAGACATGGTTGTTTACTGTTCAGCACTGTTTATGCATTTTAATCAGGCTTTTTCAGCCTCCCTTAATAAATCACTACAAAGTGAATGTACCAAAACAAGAGCTATTATGCAGTATTGGTTGCCCTTACACACTATTTGCTGCCCTGGAGTTTTACTTAGTACCCAAATTTAAAAAAAAATAATGACAATAAGAAAAAAAATCCATAGTCAACAGCATTATATTTAGAATTGCAACATTTCAGGCTAAATACCCTCTTTGAGCTCCATTCTTTAACAGTAGGCGCCTGACTTTAAAATTCAGTTCAAGCAAGAATGACTTAACAATTGGAACCTGCCATCAGTCCTTGGGACTGAAAAGTCTTTTTGATGGGATGAAGCTGACAGCCTAGTTCCTGCTTGGCAGGCATTCACATGGAATGAGGCTGTATTAGTACAGATAAATGTTTAGACATTCAGGTATCTTACTGCCTGAGAAGAGTATTATTGGTTAAGGCAATGGTAGGCAGACGAAAAAGTAGTTTTCAGCCATTTATGCCTGAGCGAGAAAAGAAAATGACTTGTTAGCATCATCTGGCAAGAAGGCAAAAGAAACAGGTTGACCTATCTCTCTCTTCCTCTTAAAGCTAAACTTTCACTTTTTAAAAGAACTAAGAAAAGTATTTTTGTTCTTCCAAGAATACTTTCTTATTGTTAAGTTAAATGCATTTTCTTAAATTTTGTTTCCAGCACCAAAGACAGATTATTATAAGCTATATTATTTTAAAGTCCAGGACAGGGGTAAGAATTCCCTAAAGGAGAAAGAAGGCAAGGGGCATGATAAAATGTAGATTTACATTTTAAAACACAGATCTTAAATGACAGCACTTAGAATTTATATTCAATGGTCAATAATGACATTTTAGAATAGTCACTGGGAAATGAATAAATATGCATTACACTTTGAGATTTCAGGAAGAGTTCGCCAAATGTAGGAATTATAGGAGAATATATATTTTTTATTTTTAAAGATTTTATTTATTATTTCCAGGGAGAGGGGAAGGGAGAGAGGCAGAGAGGGAGAGAGACATCAATGTATGATTGCCTTTCACCTGCCTCCAGCTATGGACCTGGCTTGCAACCTGGTTATGTGCCCTGGCTGGAAATCGAACCAGCGACCTTTGGATTCATAGGCCAGCACTTTATCCACTGAGCCACCAGCCAGGACCTGAGCCACTAGCCAGGGCCATGAGATATTTTAAGTGAATAGATGATCCTCAAACCAAGTAGTTATTTGGAAATGTCTAGGCTAACCTATTCTGTGAAATATCTCATATTACCCTTTGACATCACTTTATAAAGTCCTCTGGAGTCCGAAGGAATTCAGCAGAGGCAGGTGCTAAGCATAATTCCTCACAAAACCAGTCAGCCCAAATGCTATTTTGGTTATGGTGTGGAGAAAATATTTCATGAGTGAGAAATCAAATTGTCATGCGTTTAATTAAGAAGTAGGATAAGATAAGGTGCCGGCCTGTGAACCCAAAGGTCACAAGGTTCGATTCCCCAGCCAGGGCACATAACCAGGTTGCAAACCAGGTCTCCAGTTAGGTCTGTGGCTGGAGGCAGGTGAAATGCAACCATACATTGATGTCTCTCTCCCTCTCTGCCTCTCTCCCTTCCCCTCTCTCTAAAAATAATGAAATAAAATCTTAAATAAAAAAAAAAAAAAAAGAAGTAGGATAAGAATTTGAGAAAGTTTTCAATATGAAAATGACAGGCACACTTTTGCAGGTGTTCTGATTTTAATTCCTGCATATCCAATGCAGTAGTACAAAGTTATTCCACCTGAAAAATATGGGTTTGCATTTAATTTACAAGTTTTCGACACTGTTTCAAAATGCCCATAAATTCACTCTTAACCTATTCCTTTTTGCTTGTAAATTTTTAGTCCTTAAAAAATTTATACATTTTTAACCCAGGTTCTCAAGCTTTGATTTCTTTCTTCATAATACCCTCTTTGCTACTGGTTATCTTAGGGACAAAGTAACCTGGAACAAATTGTTAATCTTTTACAATAATTTAGTTTTTCAGTAAATTTAGTATAATTCTCCTTGTTTCTTAGTCCATAGTCTTTTTTTTTAAAGATTTTATTTATTATTTTTAGAGAGAGAGAGGGGGGAAGGAAGAGAGGCATCAATGTGTGGTTGCCTTTCACCTGCCTCCAGCTACAGACCTGGTTAGAGACCTGGCTTGCAACCTGGTTATGTGCCCTGACTGGGAATTGAACCAGTGACCTTTGGTTTCACAGGTTGGCACCTTACCCACTGTGCCACCAGGCAGGGCTTAGTCCATAGTCTTTTGAGGCATAGGCTGTTAACTCCTAATACTAATTTGCCCCATCCTCTTTAGAGAATGAACACTAATTTCAATCGGCACATTTCACAAAGGTAAAGGACTACATTTCTCAGCTTTTCTTGTGGCTAGGTGTGATGCTGTGACTATGCTCTGGCCAATAAAATGTAAGCAGAAATGTTGTGGATACTTTAAGAAGTCTTCCTAAAAGGAAGGAAGAGTGCTCTTTCTCTCTGACCCCCTTGCTCACTCCTAAATCCAGTTGCTTATAATACAGATGTGATGTTGGAGATCTAGCAGCCATATTGACCTTAAGATTAGAATCACATCCTGTAGATGGCAAAGCAGTGAACTGGATCTTGAGTCTCTGATAACTTTATGGAGTTATCATTTCAGTTCTGAGCAATGTTAGTTTTATCTGTTATACACAGCTGAAATAATCCTAATGGATACACTCCAACTCAAGTATAGGAAAAGTTAAGAAAAAATGAAATTTGACATTATTAGCAGAAACTGTTAAAAAAAAAAAAAGTCACAAGAAAAAGAGACAGTTTAACCCAGCTGGAATTTTTATACTTAGCAATTTTCCTTTTGGGTATGTGTTTTTGATAGCTAAGTATCTTTTTGAATCTATAAATGTTTACAATTTGTATAAATTCTTCCTACAGTCTCTGGTAAAATCATTGGTTGACAAAATGTCAGATTATTGGCATAAGACTTTGAACTGAATGCTACCAGACACTGAGGAAACATGTTTGGGACTTGGGTTTATATCTGACTTGATCAATACAAACTATTTTCTAATGGGTTGGTTTGGACTAGTCACACCCAAGGAAAAACATATTTTCCAAAAGTCATAATAATCAAGATGATATTATTACAATTATTATTACTAACATTAATTGAGCACTATTACATGTAACCACTTTGTTAAGCACTTCACATATAACTTTAATTTTTTAATGTGTGAAATAGACATTATTATTTTCATTGTATAGTTGGGATCAAAGTGCAGACAGTATATCACTGGCTTTGGGAAGTGGAAGACAAGGCAATTTAGACACATTACAGACACCTGAAGTTGAAGGGAACACAAAATCTTTTGTTGATCAGGTAGTAAAAAATTATTGCCCCAAATCCAAAAGAATACTGAAATGTTAATTTAATATTTGAGGAGAGGGTACATAAGAAGAAAGGAATGCTTTTTCCTGTTGGAAATTGAGAATTTGAAAAAGGTGGCTGAGATGAGTGCTTCTCACAGGTGCATAGGGTAGGAGTACAAAAGTCGGAATCTAGGATCTGTCAAGTTTGGAATGCAGATGGACCCCGAAGAGCTACATTTTACTAATAAAGATGAAAAATAAGTAATCCTGCCCTTACATCTATGTATTCTGGAAAGCCTCAATTCTTGAAATTGAATAAAAGTAAGTTTAGATTGCCTGGCAAAAGCAAATGGAAAGTCTTTTCCAGAGAAAGCTAGTATTATCTAGGCCTCAAATCACTTCACAAATTTAATATGATATGTGGTACTTAATCCAAAATAATTTTATACATAGAAGACTAGTTAGCATTAAAAAATCAGTAGGAGTTTCATATTAACTTAAAATATGAAGCATCATATATTAAAGAGTTTATACATTATTTCATATATTAAATTAATAAGATACTGGTTTTAAAATAACTTGCTTGCTAATTTCAAAGCGATAACTTAAAAACTTAAGTTGACAGCTAAAAACTACAAAAGTTACATAGCACATTTGACTTCTCTAAAAAACCATTATCTGAAGAGAAATTTTATAAGTGAAATATACAACAAAGTTAAGAAATTAATAGATGGATTTAAAAGCATATTGAATACAAATGAAGAGAGATGCAATGAACTAAAATAATTTAGAGGAAAATATCTAAACTTTAAATGAAGAGGTAAGAAAAAATGAGAGGTAAGAGAGAAAAGTGAAATGAAACAAAGGAAAGAATGGATTATCTAAATCTACATTTAACTGGCGTGCCAGAAGGAGACAACAGATAAAATGGAGAAAAGCAATATTTGAAGAGATAATGAAAGACTTTTTCCAAAAATTGCGTAAAGACAACAAATCACAGGTTTAATTAAGATATTATTTAACTGGATTCAGGATAAATAAAATTATATCCACATCTGGATATATCATAGTAAAATGGAAGAAAAGAACAGAAAAGAGAAAACACCCATTAAAGAAATAAAGGTAATCCAAGAGCTGGTCTCTCAATAAAAACAAGGAAAGACAGAAATCAAGAACATAAAATCTTTAATGCACCAATCTCAAATTCTTTACCCAATCAAAATATCTTTCCAGAGTAAAGATAAAATAAACAAAAGTGGAGAGAAATTATTACCATCAGATCCATAATAAATGAAACCTGAAATATATTCAGGAAGGAAGAAAATGATACCAAATAGAAAGTAAAAGATTAAGAAAGGGGAAAATAACAAAAATGGTAAAAATGTAGGTAAATGTAAACACTCATAAAACAATAATTATCATGGTTTATGCAGTTTAAAAGTATATACAATTGGTATATATGACAATGATAACATATAGTTGGAAAAAAAATTAATGCTGAAAGTACTCCAAGGTCATTTCGATGGCCTTAGAAGAGAGTAAAATCATCAAATAAAATTAGACTTTGATAAGTCAAGTATACATGTTGAAATCTCTGAATAATTACTAAAAAAAACAATAAAAGCATATATAACAAATTTTCAACCTGGAGGAAAATACAAAATAATAAAAACCAAATCAATCCAAAGAAGGGAAGAAATCAGAGAAAAAGTATGTAGAAAAGATAAGACAAATAGAAAAGCTGAGTAAAATGGTGCATTTTAATTAAAGTAAATCAACATTTACATTAACTATTAATTGATTAAATTATTTCAATTAATAGGCATAGATTGTCAGGCTGGCTTATAATATCCAACTATGTATCACTGAAAAAGACACTTCTAAAGCATGTATGCTCCCTATTCAGAAAAGCTACAAGTAAAAAGGTGAAAAAACTCATTTTTGCAGGAAGATAAAATAATTATAAAAGTATATAAGTTTAATAATGTGATCATAGCTGCAGAATGCACACTATTATTTTAAATCATATACAGAATGTTTACAAATATTGACCATGTACTACCGAGCCGTAAAGAAAGTCTCAGCAAATTTCAAAGGATGTTTTCAGACCAAAAGCCAGATAAGCTAAAATAGTGATAAAAAGATAATTTGAAAATCCCAAGAAATTAAGCAATTAAAAAAAAACATAAATAATCCATGGGTCAGAGGAAATCTACAACAGAAATTAGAAAATATTAATTTATAATAAAAATAATAAAAATTTAAAACTTGCTGTAAAAGGAGTACTTAGAAAATATGCAGCTTTAAATGCAAATACTTGAAAAAGAGTCTAAAGTTAATGATCTAAGTATGTATGTCAAGAAGTTAAGATAGTAAAATAAACCTCAAGAAAGTAAATAGGTAATAATAAATATAAAAGGAGATATTCGTGAATAGAAAGCAAAGAGACTGATTAAGAAAAAGAGATTATATAAATAAATAAATATATATTTATATATTTATATATATGTTAAATATATATATTTAATATATATTTAATAATATATTTAATAATTAAATATATATATATTTATATATATAAATATGTTAAAACTAAAAAGGGCACATTTAAAAAAAACATGCAGACATTAAAAAGAAGAGGATGATATAATTTTTTACAAATATATTAAAATGAAGTAAAACAGATAGCTTTTTGGAAAAATATGTTTAGTCCAACTGATCCTAATAGAAATAAAAAACCTGAATTCTGAAAATCTGAATTTGTCATTTAAAATTTTCCTATAAAGAAAGCTCCAGGTCCACATGGTGTAACTAGCAAATTCTAAAATACATTTAAAAAGGAACTACTTCCATCTCTGCAAAACTCTTCTAGAAAACTGAAAAGGACTTTTTATGAATTTATTTTATCAAGTCAGCATATTAACCCAAATACTGCCAAAGACATTATGAAAAAGGAAAATGAAAAAGATGAATCTTACTTATAGACATGGATAAACACAGCAAACAAAATCCAGCAATATTCAAAATGGCTAATAAATTGATTACATCATAAACAGTTGGGTTTCCAGGAATTCTAAGTTGATCCAGTTTGCAAATAAATTAATGTAGTTTGTCACATGAACAAAATAATGGAGAAAAATTATATGACCATTTTAATAGGTAAGAAATATTCAATCCCCATTTATAATTTAATAAACCCTTTTAGTAAATTAGAATGGTTCACTGATAAAGGATTCCTAAAATACTCTATAGATATCATCATACTTGTGAAATATTGGAAATTTCTCTTGAAATGAAAAACCAGAGAAGAACATCTGCTATCATTGTAGCTATCCAACATTGCACTGGAGAGGATATTAAGATATTTTTATATGCAAATACCAGAAGGCCCAATTAAACATGGGTTTAAGGAATGAGGAAAATTTTTATCTCCATAACAGGAACTCTGGTGAAAAGCTCCCATATTTTGCCCAGTAACTGGTGATGTCATGAGGAACCCAAACACTAGCTGGTCCTAGGGCTTGTCCTTTCTCAGTTCACAAGATGGCTACCATAGCTTTGGGCATGAGATAGAACAATATTTGGCCAAAGAAGAATCACATTACTTCTCATTCTTCATTTAACAGAAAGGAAAACCTATCCTAGAATATCTCTGGCAGATATTCTTCAAGTCCCGTTGGACAGAATTGCATCATAAGTCAGTATCTAACTACAAGGGAAGCCAGGAGAATAGCTGGTCATTTTAACCTCTGTAGGGGGTCTGAAGGTTCTGTCAATGGGAAAGAGAGCAGAATGTGTAGAGAATGTCTTTTGTATAAGGAATAGTAATGTTTGCTACACACATCTGAAGTATCTCACCCAAGGTCACATTTCTTACAAATGATAAAGCTGAGATTTGAACCCAGAATGACTCCAGAGACCACACTCTGAATGCCCATCCATTCTTAGCCTAGTTTATGACTTTGAAAACAGTGCACTTTGTTTATTTTTTAAATTTAAATATTTTATTGTTTATGCTATTACAGTTGTCCCAAAATTTCCCCTTTGCACTCCTTCACCTAGCCTACTTCCCCACTCCCACAGTTAATTCCTATACTGTTGTCCATGTTTATGAGTCATGCATATATGTTCTTTGACAAAAACAGTGCATTTTAACTATAACTTCTCCACCCAGAACCCCTAACATAATCTGGATACATTGATTCTCAGTGCCGCTCTCAGTCTTTGTTGTGCTCTATTACAATATTCATGGCAATTAATTGACAATCATTAAGAAGCTTAAATAAGCTAAAACTCATCTGTTTTCCACATAAAAAGTTTTAATTTCACATAGAATTCTTTTAGAAGTAAGTATTTATAACATTTGGGAATTCAAAAATCAATCTATTATGAGTGTTTTGGAGCATGTGAGAAAAGCTCATCAACTTTGAAAAGCAGTAATATGCATACAAATCACATAAAAGGTTTATAATAAGATTAAGTATCACTAAGCAGAAAAAGAAACACAAAATAAAAGGACACATTTAAAAATAAAATGGGCTCGTCTTAAAATAAATCTTTTCAGTAAAATTAAAACAGTAAAATATGCTTTTGTAGGGAAAAAAGTTTTAAAATTGTGAAATCATCATATTTTCACTTCATAGTATATTTAAACTTATATGTGTACTATTAAATTACACTATTATAGAAAAATTATACCTATTTTATCACCCATGGTATTAAAATCAGATATAGTTAATTTTAAATATACTTAGTTTTAATTATATAAAGAAAAGTTATTTTAGTGGTTTTAAAAAGATTTTTAATTTATTATTTTTAGAGAGAGGGGTAGGGAGAGATGCAGAGAGAGAGAGAGAGAGAGAGAAACATCGATGTATGATTGCCTTTCACCTGCCTCCAGTTACAGACCTGGCTGGAGACCTGCTTGCAACCTGGTTATGTGCCCTGGGGAAGCAAACCAGCAACCTTTGGGTTTGCAGGCTGGCGCCTTATCCACTGTGCCACCAGCCAGGGCTGAACATTTAGTTTTTATACACATGTGATGTGTGTGTTTGTATGTATTTTGGACTGGCAAACTGAATAACTCTGAAATTAAGTTACCCTTGGTTCTGATCATTACTATGAGATCAAAAGGTATTTGGCCCCCATACCCCATAGTTTCATATTTATATTTTTTAAAAAGAGCATGTCAAGCCCTGGCTGGTGGATCAGTGGATTGATGCCAGCCTGCGAACCCAAAGGTTGCTGGTTTGATTCCCCAGTCAGGGCATGTAACCAGGTTGCAAGCCAGGTCTCCAGCCAGGTCCGTAGTAGCTGGCATGTTAAAGGCAACCATACAGTGATGTTTGTCTCCCTTTCTTCCTTCTTCCCTGCCCTTCTCTCTAAAAATAATGAATAAAAATCTGAAAAAAAAAAAAAAAAAAAAAGCATGTCAATGATAGTTTTCCCAGTTTCCTGCCCAACCTGGGCAGTATTCTATTTTTACATCTTGTGTGGATACATCCATAGTTCACAAATCAAAAATTACTATTCACAATTCTATGCTATCTATCTTCCAATGTCACTAGCCAGGCTTGTTTAGGATTGGAGAGAATATGGTGGAGGCATCAGGACCACATCTAATTGGGTCTTTTATGGGTACTCTACCATCATAGTGGATATAGTGCCTTCAGGGTGAATAAAGGGAGAATTCAATTAATTACATTTCTATTGACCTTTGATGACAGTTCTGGATATGAAGGAGAAAATGAGCAACCCAATATTTGCAGTTTAGGAGGTCAAAATCTCTTGTGGAAGAAATAATTATTTATAAATGAATAGGTAACTGGAATATATGTTAGGCACTTCTAGAGGTATGTGGAGAGATAAATACTGACTGGGTAAGAATACAGGGAAATTTCTTAGAGGAAGCAGGAGAGAGGTGTGATAAAGCCTTATTTTGCAGAGACATCAGTTTGGAGCAACTAATGTGTCTCGGGGTGGGAAGTTTTAAATTATATATGTAGAGGATTTAAGGGAAGTGTGGCTGAGGTCTGATTGTAAAGGCAGGGCTCAAATTCTCTATTTCATCCCTCTTATGTCATATGTACCCACTGAAGTCATCACAAGAAGTCTAAACCCTTAAGGTGTTCCTACAGTGCCTGGACACTTACTGTTACTGTACATTCAATAATCTAACCAAATCCCACCTCTTGTTGATACTCAAACCCTTCTACTATGCCTTCTGGAATTTCTCTTTGTCATGAGCAAAGTCCCCTCTCTCTTCAAATTTCTTCTTTGAACACTCCCACCACCTACTTTTTCTAATCTCACAATCCCCTCAGAACAGAGCATCAGACTAAACCTTCTCAAGTGGTGGCTGCCCCACCCTCATCTGGAAAACCACTGGGCAGGAGGTGAAAGGTCTTTTACTCCTTTTTGTTGTTTCCCAACAACCATTTCTAGTTTTGTTTTTTTTTAAGCCTTTTCCTTTAAAGCATTGTTTGTGTTATCACCTTTTATTCCACCATAGTTTAGGTATCCATAATCCTTCTGATCACGTCTTCTCATTCATTTAAGATATTAGCACATCCCTTACTGTGTTCACATGATTACATATGACTCAATGACCTATCATCATTCTTGGTCATTTCTATTTCCACAGGACTGTTTCATCTCAAACCCTGAAACTTCAGTTCCTCCCTGGCCTTCTTCCCTCCTGTGATAGTGTTCTTCACTCCACCCTGTCAAACTGCCCTGGTATCACTGGCCATTACCAAAAAAAGTAAAGACTGAAATATCAACTTTTAAGGTCCTTAAAATTGCATTTTGCCAAATCTAATAGTTGATCTTTTTTTTTTTACAATTTCTATTTAAAAGATATAAATAAAAACTATGCAGGAGAGTTTGGTCTAGAAGAGCTTTGCTATTCAGTGTTATCCATGACCAGCAACATCTTTTATCACCTGGGTTATTATTAGAAACGAAGACTGTCAGGCCCTGTCCCAGTGCTTGGGCAACCTCTCTGAGCCTTAGTTTGTTCATCTCTAAAATGGGTAATAATGAATTCTTGATCCTCATATTATTCGATCTTGCTGTAGAAGCTGATTGATTCTTCCTCCTCCATTCCTTACTTGGTTTCTGGGATATCATAAGGTCCTGGCTTCCCTGTTATGACCTGTGACTCTTTGTCTATTTTGCTAAATTATCTTCTACTTAATGATGTCTAAATGTTGAAGTGCCCATGCATGCCTTTTTACTGTTTTCCTAACTAGTTTAAACACACACACATTATAAATTTTTCCAAGATGTGATTCCTGGAGGTTCTGGGTCATCACCTCTAGCTTTAGGCAGCGTTGTCTATTTCCCTCTTCCAGGATACAGATATTATAGTTTTCTATGTAGGCTATGACATGAAAAAATTGGAAAGAACTACCCTGGATGATCTCACCCAAATGCATAGCTTTTATTATTTTTTGTTTTTTAAAATATTTTATTATTTTTAGAGAGAGGGGAAGGGAGCAGGCAGAGGGAGACAGACATCAATGTATGGTTGCCTTTCACCTGCATCCAGCTACAGACCCAAATGTATAGTTTTAAGTATCAGTTTTATATTGATGATTTCCAAATTTATATTTTTAGCTTTAACTCTCCCATGAATTCCAAACTCCCTATATAGCTAATAAGCATCCCAAACTGAAAATACTCAAAAGTGATCTCACAGTATTTTGTGGCATCCAGGTAAAATTTTAAAAGAAGTAACCCTTCCTCAGCCAGGGCACATAACCAGGTTGCAAGCCAGGTCTCCAGCCAGCTTCTGTAGCTGGAGGCAGGTAAAAGGCAACCATACATTGATGTTTCTCTTCCTCTCTGTTTCTCTCCCTTCCTCTCTCGCTGTGGAAATAATAAATAAAATCTTAAAAAAAAAAAAAAGAAAAAAAGGTAACCCTTAATTTCCAATCCACAAGTAAGCTATAAATGATATCGTTTCAGGCTATCTTCCCAACATCATTTCCAATCTTTTCCCAGCTAAACATGCTCCATCCCCACTGGCCTTCTTACTGTTCTTCAAAACCATTCAGTGTGCACTCACTTCAGGCCTTGTACTTGCTGTTTCTTGGCTTCTAATCTACTTTCCTAGATATTTTTATGACTTGTGTCCTCACTTAATGTAGATTTTTACCTGAATATTAATTATTACCTCCTCAGAAAAGCCTTTTCAAAAATCCCAACCAAAATAATGTTACTCAACATCGGTCTCCTCATATGGCTTAATTTTTTTCATAGCAGTTAATTGTACCTGCCAGCACAATTTATATTTATTTTTTGGCATACAGATGCTCAGTAAGTTTTCATTTATTTAATGAATGATGGCATGTTGGAATGTATATGACATATTGACATGGTGGGATCGTTGGAGACAACAGAGGTAAAAAGCCCAGCAAATGGCTGAAATATTGATACTTTTGCAATAATCTGGTCAGAGATAGGAATCAGTGCTAAAATAGTGCTTTGGGAATAATTTTCAGAGGAAATTAGAAAAAAACTAAAAAAAAAAATAAAACCCAAGAAGAGTCATTTGGATGCATTCTTAGGAGTAATAAATAGAATGAGGTCCAATCGGTCATGATGAAATGACATTCAGGTTGTTGATTATTCATTTTATTCAGCATATATTTACATAGAATCTGAAATATGAGTGTACACATTTCTCTTCATGCACATGAAGCCGTTTATTAATATAAACAGAACTGACTGACCCAGCCACATTCACATGGAATTTATTTAGGTGAGAGAGGATAGGCACTAAATTTTAAAAAATGATTTGATTACACTTAAAGAAAATCCTCAAGGTACTTAGAAAGTGACTAACTTGGGAGTCTAATCTTGGCTGGCTGTGAGATTGGGGAATTCAGGGAAGGTTTCCCGAGGACAAGACATTCAAGCTGAGACAGAACAGGCTAGTGCACACTTTCCAGAGAAGCTGGAATAGAGAAGTGGCTTCCTGGCAGCAGGAATAGTATGTGCAAAGACTTAGGACTAGGAAAGAACATAACACCCTTGAGGAAATGAACAAAAAGTAGTAACATAAGGGAGGCTGGCAAGGTTGCCAGGAGTCAGATCATTGAGGCCTTGCAAGAACATGTTAATAATTTTAGATTCTATTCATCTTTAAAAAATGAAAATAAAAACCATTGAAGGGTTTTAAGCAAAGGATTTATATGACTAGATTTATACTTTATGAAAAGATTAATCTGGCTCCTAGTAAAAAGTAAAACATTTACATTTTTGGTAATTTAAGGACTCCAACATAAAACAAAAGCCCTACAGTTATAAAGCAATAAAAATTACAGGATAAAATGTGACATATTCATTTTAAATACATAGTTTGGATTTTAGTTTCAATTCCTCAATTTGCATCTTCCCAAGACCTCATTTCAGCAGTGCTGGAAAATTGGGAAAAAATTAGTCACAAAGTATTTCTAGAGTGATACATATTCAAGTCAGATAATCATTGATTTCTACAAGATACAACTCTATTAAAAATTACTTTAGAATCCAAAATTGCAATGCATAAGAAAGCAATCTAACAGAAGCAAAGTTCATACGACACATAAACAATAGGCATATAACCATAGGATCTTCTAACAAAATTATTGCTAGAACCCATAATATAAATATTTTAAAATTATTTTAAAACATTTCAAAATAATTAAAACATGGGAAAAGATCAGTATATTATTTTAAATGGCCAGGAATATGTGAAAGGAAAACTAGTAGAATATCTAAAATTTAGATTGAAAATGTAATTATTTAAGTAAAAATTTCATTAATTCAAATTAAATAATAAATTAAGCAGCTGAAGATAGAAATAGTGTCTGTAATATAGGTGTAAGAATATTACCAAGAAGACTAAGAGATGAAAAAGTAGATTTAAGAAGAATGGAAAATAGAGCAAATAAGATCTAGAATTGGTCTAATAGGATTTTAGAAGAGAGACACTAAAGAATGGTTGAAAGAGAAGTACCATTTTAAAAAACAGAGCTGAGAATTTTCTAGAATTGATCAAATACATAAATCATCATATTCAGGAAGCACTGCAAATTCTGAAGAGAACTTTGCAAAACAGAAGAAAAGTTATCTCTAGATATATTACACTGAAACTGAGGGACCTTAAAAACAAACGAAGAAAGCAAAAAGGATTACCAACAGAAAAACTGCAATTAACAGCGGACTTTGCAGCAGTAAAAATAGAATTCAAATGACAATGGAATAGCATCTCCAAAAGTCTGTAGAAAACAACTGTAAATCTAACATGCATACACAGTTAAACAATCATACAGAGTGACAGGAAACTGTAGACATTTTTACTAAGAATTTCCACCATTAAAAAAGAATGTATTTCATAAAGATTTAAAAAAATCAATGATGTTAAAGAATAAATTGTAAATAAAATTTGTAATTGGGTAAGTATATATAAATAATCACTATATAGAAACAAAATGGAACTAAAATACTGTAGAAAAATAACATGTAAGGAAGTAGAGTGGTATTTAGAGTTCAGAACAGTGGTAGAGATAGTCATTAATTTTAAATTAATGTAAAAATGCTGAGAAAAATATTAATAGAATAAAAATAGAGTCCATATGTTTTGGTCTAGTAGAGAAAGAAAGGGAACAAATTGAACATTATCAATCCATTAAGAGTCAAGAAAATAGGAAAAAGAAAGCATAGCAAATAATGGCAAGTAGAAAGCAAAAAACAAAATAGTAAAAATAATTTGAAAGTCTCAGCAATCACTGAATATAAATGAGATATATAAATTAATTAAAAGAGAGGTTGTCAGAGTAGATTTGTAGAATCCAGCTATATCTAAAACATAAGAACATGGAATGTTTGAAACTGAAAGAATATAAAAATATAGTAGGAAAGTAGTAATAAAAATAAATCTGATAAAACTACATTAATATTAGATTGGCCAAAAAGTTCATTTGTAAGATGGCTCTAGTGGCACTTAGTTGTCTTTACTTTCATTTGAAACAATTTTGTTAGCTTGTATTGTGACCGACTGCTGTCATGTCAATGTGCAATAAAAAATACTAATCAACATTGGTAAATTTTTGTGTAGTCATTTTAATGTTGAAGACATTAAAATACACATTTTCAGCATATTGTGCTTTACTATTTCAAAATAGGTAAAAATGCAACTGAAATGCAATAAAAAGATTTGTGCAGCGTGTGGGGAAAGTGCTGTGACTGATCAGACTTGTCAAAAGTGGTTTGCGAAGTCTTGTGCTGGAGATTTCTCTGTGGATGGTGCTCCATGGTTACGTAAACCAGTTGGAGTTGATAGTGATCAAATTGAGACATTGATTGAGAACAATCAATATTTTGAGTATGTCAGCTATCTCCTGTGTGGTAGCTGATTGAGAACAATCAATGTACTACCACACAGGAGATAGCTGACATACTCAAGATATCCAAATCAATAAAGTTATTGGTGAAAATGAAAAATGTCTTTTATTTTATGGAAAAAATGGAATGGACTTTGTGGCCAACCCAGTATTAAACAAAACAAACTTTAAAGATAAAACATTATTAGAAGAAATACATGAATTATATAGTATATGAATATATGAAATACAAAGAGAAATAAGTATCCAACAAAATGGGAGATTTTAATAAATCTCAGCAATTGAAAATTCAAATAAATAAATTGCAAGGCTATGAACTATTTAACATCTTGATGTAATAAATACTTATAGAACCCTACAAATAGATAAAACACACATATACAAATTTATTTTGGCAAGCTAGGAAGAAATATGTTCTTGCTGACACTTCATGTTGTAGTGAATGAACTCTTTTTAGTGAGGTAAAAACAATCTATATCTTAGCTAAAAAAAAAAAAAGGCAGCCTGGCTATTTAAGATGGACATAAGAAATTGTTGGGAATTGTTTCCTTAATCAGGCTAGTTCTAGAGAACTTTCTAGTCCGTTCTAAAATTCTATTATTTATATTTATTCATCTCATAGTTATAACATATTTTTAATTTTTCTATTACAGTTGACATACAATATGATGAGGTTCCAAAAGTATTGGCCATGCAAACTTTTAATTATATTGTCATTGGCTCAATACTTTCAGGACTGACCAGGTATATGTACAACAAGGTAATCAGACATTTATATAACTTATGAAGTAATCACTCTAATAAGTCTAGTACCTATCTGACACCATGCACAGTTATTATAATATTACTGACCATATTCCCTATGATGTGCTATACATCCTCATGACTGTTTTTATAACTGGCAATTTACACATCTTATTCACTTCACCTTTTTCATCCTTACCCCCAAGTCCTCCCTAATTGGCAACCACCAATTTGTTCTCTGTATTTATTCATATCTGTTTTGTTGTTCATTTGTCAAAATGACCATTGACTAACAAATAAATAAAGAGGATGTGGTACATATACACAATGGAATATTACTAGGCATGGAAAAGAATGATATTTTACCACTTACAAAAGCATGGATGGACCAAAAGGGTATTATGTTAAATAATAGTAAGTGAAATAATGCTAAGTTAAATAAATCAGAAAGCAAAAGACAAATACCATATGATTTCACTTCTATGTAGAATCTAAAAAACAAAACAAATGAATGTCTCATATTTTGATGTCTATTATCCAGTCTTAAGTACTTCTGCACAGCCACTGATCTGACAGATGATTTAAATAATTCCAAATAAACACTGGATAAAATCATGCCCATTAATGCTCAATCTAAATATTAGATCTCTAGACACCACATGTTAGAGAATCAACAACTATAGTAAGTCCTGCAAAATCCTTGATTATCTCTTATAAAGTTCCAAACAAATGAGAAACAAAAGGGAAAACTGAGAATTAAAAAATTCCCACAAGCTTTTTCTAAAAGTCATTCTGTAGCTATAGTAACAAGTAGTCACTTGAATCGGTTTTAAACTAGTTTAATAGATGAACAAGAACTGCCCTCGGTGAATGCACTTTGCAAGTCAATCAAACAGTATCAGCCAATAAGGGGCAGATTCACTCCAAAGTGTAACATATCTCAAGAGTCAACAAATGGCTCTTTTATTTGAGAAATCACATTGCTACAACTGCAGATATCAATCCATGTAATACTTTTGAAAGTCCACCAATCCGTGATTTTATATTGCCAAAACCTTACTGTAAGATCACCCATCTACTCGGCTGTGAGATTGTGTCTGACCACAAGTAAATTCAGCCTCGTCTTTTCATATCTGATATTGAGCTGTGGTTTCATCTGGCTCTGACAAAGTGACATCTTCATCAGACACCATGAGCAAAACTACTCACTTAACATGGTGGCCAGGTTCTGCAACTCTGAGTAAAACAACATATAATGAAACCAATGTTATCACAGGCTAATTGATGTAAACAAGAATTAAGTTCCTGCTGCATCTCGTCAGAATTACACAATTTAAATGACTGTCAAGCAGTACTTACTTCAGAAAATGTGTGATGTTACTCTAGTTTCCAAAATAAAGATGTAAAACTCGAGACAGGACTAAAGGACTAGAAAAAAATAGTCTATGGATTAATATTTATTTGTCTAAAATGCTTATTTATTTTACACGAGATAAATCCCACTAGAAAATGATACCCTAACACAAGGCAATTAATGCATCTAAATTTGGCTCAGTGAGCCTGGATTCATAGCTGTATAGAAGAGCTTCACAAGGGATTAACTTCTCTGTGTGCTTTCTAATCTGGGCAGTGGATGCGAAAACCTTAATGTTCATCTGAAAGGGCTATTTTCTTGGTGTAAACATTGGAGATCATGACAAAATTCATAATGCAATGTGCATCCCTCCTTTTGTTCAAAGTGGTAATTCAGGGCAAACCAAAAACTCTGTAGGATTTCAATATGAATGAGAGGCACCTGTGACTTTGAGGACACTGAGATAATGGGAAAGGGTTGAAAAGACTGGGGCTCAGCAGCATCCAGGGCAATTTCCTCAAAATCTTTCCGTAGTCTCTCATCTCACTTTGGGCCAAGCAGTACAAGTGGAAAAGTGGTTAAAAATGATCAATGAACCAGTAATGCCAAAGGAACTGAATGGCCTGGAAAGAAACTGGGAAGTCTCTTAGTTACAGAAGAAAGTAAAATAGAGCTTGAAGGTAGAATGCAGGGCACGGAGACGAACAAGGCCTGAGGCATGGCAAAATAATCCACCAAAAGCCAACAGGGCCGGCCAGAAAAGACATGTGCAGGAAAAGCCCCACAATAAGAGCCTGAGTCCTGCCAGATCAAAATTGAAAACATATTTTTAATTGTCTTTCAGGGGAAAGTCAGATTTTTAGAATTTATTTCAAAGACCCAAGAGTATTTGAGGATGGAGGTAGGCTGGAGGGAATAGGAGCATATTAAAAAATGATAGAATTATATAGAATGTGACTAATGATTATTGAAGTCATTGAATGTATCTAACTCTTAACATAGTCCTGCACTTTTCTTGAAAATATATTTTTTCTTCTAATTTGAGGATTAGAATGTAATCTGCTCAAAGGCCTGAGTTGCGAGTGGGTGTTGAACTACGGAGAGAACCCAGAGAGTTAGCAGGCTACTGAAAAATATTTGTTGCTTCCTGCGCCAGCCAGATTTCCAGTGGTTACTAAAAAGGCTACAATGGTTCCCTTGAATCTCAGCTGAGAAAAGAACCTAGCTCCTCATCATAACACCTTCTTTATAAAGAGGTGCATTTGTTGGAACACATGATCGGAGGCTGCCAATGAGAGATCAGCAGTTCATCCTGATGGAGCTCACCATCCAGGGTCCATATTTCAGAGGCTATGAGAAGGCTTCTCGCTCCAACCAGCACAGAGATTCTCCTGCTCAAAGGGAAGAATTCACCTGGTTGGGCAAGAAGAGGGAAAAGCTTTTTCAGACTCCATTATAGAAGTCTAATTCTTAGTGGAACTACTATAAGCCTGTGTGTTTAAAATATAAAAGATGTATTCTTTTGTAGTTCTTACAGGATTTGAGGACGCACTCTAAATGGATGCACAGACAACAGAAATAAACCCAAAAAATCTCACATGAACTAAAGAGAGGATGGAGATGAGAGAAATACAGGCCAAAAATGTCAATGCAATCAAACTCTACAATGAGCTCAACTCGTTGGCATTCCAATCACAGCAGGAAACACAAAGGATTATATAGTTCTCACCAGGCACACCAGTTCCTCAGGAGAGAAAAAACTTCTAAATTCACAGAAGAACGGATTCCACCTTCCAGATAATCTCTCAAATTCTCCTTCTCTCTATCATCACTGCCACAAACCCAGCCCAAACCCACAGTATGTTATCGGGATTATTTTAATAGGCTCCAACCAGAGTCTTCTCCAGATTTCAGCATAGTTTCTATACCACAGTGTCTTTTAAAATGCAAATATGGTCACATTTCATTGCTTTAAGGACAAAGCCCAAAATTCTGAGTACTTCATACAAGGCACTGTCTGGCCCCAGACTGTTTCTCCAGACTAATGACAACATAGGTCCAGGCATATGCTTTGTTTGGCAGGCTTTTTCCTTTCCTCTCCACCTCCCCCACCTTCTTTAATAGCTAACCCATGCTCCCTATTATTTTACACCTGGCTACACAATAGGTTTTACCAATCTGGTCTTAATGGCATCTGAGTTTGTGAAATTGCTCTTGTTTTGGACCAGATCTCAGCATATGACAAAGTGGTTCCTTAAGGAATAAAGACACTGCAGCAAAATAACCCAAGCTTCTTTGGGTGTCCTTTTACATAAATATTCATAGTTTCTAATGGCTCATCAAGCAAATAAGCAATATAGAGCTGTCGCCTTAATTCTGCTAACAGGTGTGAAAGCAAGCATTAGATGGAATTCTATGAAGAGTTTCAATATTCGCAAGCAGTTACAGAGTCATTTATTGTGTAAGCTCAGCACTCATCTCTCAGCCCTTCCAAGTTCACACCCTGCAAGAAAGCCTCAAGTGAGGACATGTGCCAGGGTCCTGGTCTCGGATGTGCAGTGCGCTCTCTAGGCGAGAACTCAGCACTGTTTCAGAACTGAGCCTTAGGGCTCCATTCTGGAGAGGATTGATAGGCTTTCATGTAAAGGTGGGAATGTCTTCCTCCGCACCTTAAATAACACATTTATGGGTGAAAAAAATTGGAATATCTATTCTGCTAGCTAAAACCCCACCTGGGCCTGGAACCAGGAACAATTGCTTTCTTATAAAGAGTCCACACAACCTGAGTGGGGCTTGTTTCCTCTGTTCGCTCTGCCCCCAGCACCCTCATCTTTCTTTTCCCTTCCGCCTCCTGTCTGCAATAGTTCTTTCCTCTCATCTTATGCTCATGTTTTCTCCTAACCCTATAACTCCCTTTAGCTTTTCCTCTATGTTTCTTCAAACTCTACTTCTCTACTCATCTTCTGTTGTTCTTCCATCATCCACGAACTGTTTCTGCCTCACTTGCTCCCAGAGAAAAGGATCTTGCCCAAGTCCCTAAGGATCAAATTACTGTTATTGGTGTGAGGCATGTATAGAATCACTATACAAGGACAAAAGTAGTTTATAGTTGTGAGTTCAAGAAACACAGTTTATCCTTATATTTTTATTTTTTGTATTATTTATTTGTATTATAACCTACTTTTGCCCACCCCTGTATCAAAGCATATGAGAATATGCTGTGGAAGCCAACTCCTAAAATCTTTTTTTTTAATTTTTTAATTTTTAAAGATTTTATTTATTACTTTTAGAGATAGGGGAAGGGAGAGAGGCAGAGAGGAAGAGAGACATCAATCTATGGTTGCACTTCACCTGTTTTCAGCTACAGACCTGGCCGGAGACCTGGCTTGCAACCTGATTATGTGCCCTGGTTGGGAATCGAACCAGCTCAAAGGCCTGTGACCTTTGAGTTCACAGGCCAGGCAGAGCAACTCCTAAGATCTTAATGATATTACTTAACAAATATTTATTTTTGCATATGTCATGTTCTACTTATATAAATATTCATCTTTGTTTTGCCTTCCAGGTGGTGATTCAGGGACTTAGGCTCCTTTCCTTTGTGGCCCCATCATCTCCTGGGGACTTAGGGTCCTCAGCTGGACCTCTGCATCTGGCAGCTAAAGAGCAGAGCTTGGAGGATTGTGTGCATTGTTAGTATGGGACACAACTGGAGAAATATACCACTTCTACTTTTATTCCATTGGCCATACACAGCCTGAAAGGAAGGCTGGGAAATGCATTGTAGCTATTTGGTAGGAAAAAGAAACTTCTGAGCATATAGCAGTTCCTTCTCAAAGTCTGACATCTCTTCTTTCTGAAACTCTCCTTTGTCTTCCATGACACCATTGTCTTGATTTCTATCTTTAAATCTTGACCACTTGTTTTCAGTCTTCTCAGCTTCTCTTTCTTTTATCCATCCCTTAATGTTGGTATCCCCCCACATTTGTCCCTTAACCCATTTCTCTTTTCAATACATGATTCTCTCTGGAAGATTTCATAAACAACCAGAGTATCTATTATTACTTTTTTTGTTCATATCTTAATGTAAAACCTGATCCTTGTTTTATAAGTTCCCATCTACATAAGTGGGCATACACTCAGGCACTAAACTAGAAAACTGGAAGTGATCCTACTTTCTTCCTTTATCCTCTATAACCAAGGTTTCTCAATTGCTCACTATTGGCATTTAAGGCTGGATGATTCTTTGTTGTGGGAGTTGACCTGTGCATTATAAAATGTATAGCAGCATCCCTGGCTTGTATATACTACATGTGAATAGCTAGCTAAGCCACCCATCTCCATCAAATTGTGACAATAATCAATTATGTCCAGACATTGCCAAATGTCCCCTTGGGAGGGAGGAGATCACCTCCAGGTGAGAACTGCACCATTCAGTCCTATAGATTGAACCAGTGCAATTTTAATCTCCTCCATTCCATTTTCATGACATTAATTTTATTAAATTCCACGTCATTTTGTATCTGGATCTCTCCAATTGCCTCCTACCTGGCTGTGGTCAGTTGGTTTACTCAATAGTTATTCTTGGCTCAAATATTCACTGCTCCATTCTACTAAAGAAAAATGAAGTACTTGTTTTTCAGCCTCCCTTGCATGGTCAGGTGACATCATTTAGCATGGCAAATCAGGCTTTTGAAGGGTAATAGTTGTACTCAAAGGTTCCAAGACTTTGGAATCATCCAGCCTTGGACTGTATCTCAGTCTCATCATCTTGGTAATTGTGTACCTTTAAGAAAGTTACTTAAATTCTCTGTACCCCATCAGTCACCTTGGGGTAATAATGCTACCAACCTTATGGATTATTGTGAATATTAATGAGTTAATATTTATAAAGTGTTTAATATAAGGGGGACCCACCCCCCCCCAAATTAGAACTGCCTTCTGGAGGGCAGGTCCTTTGTAGTACAGGCTTCCCTCACTAGGTAAGTGTCCTATGAACCCATTGGTATCAGCGTACCAGCTGGCTTTGTTGTGAGAGCCTGGGTTCTCTCACATTTTTTTTGAAGATACTTTGCATGCATATGCCCATTTCATGATGGGTGATTTACAAGTGTATCTGCCAACACCAGGCTGAGTATTCAGCAGTTTTTGACCAAAAACCATCATGACCCCTTTGCCCCACCCTCCCTATTCACCTGGTATAGCCCAGAGTACCTTTCCTTTTTTGTTCCCCTGGATGAAAGAAGTCCTCAAAGGGAAATGTTTTGCTGATGTAGAAGAGGTGAAACAAACAAACAAAAAAGGCAGAAGCACTAAAAGGCATCAAATCAACAAGTTTGAAAATTGTTTTGAGCAATGAAAAAAAGTCTCAATAAGGGTATTGCATGAAATGGAGAATACTTTGAAGGTGACTGAAATTTAACCATGTGAGGATAAATACAGAATTTTTATAAATAAATTCTGTTTTGTCAGATGGTTCCCTCTCATAATACCTGGCTGATTGTAAACACCAGATATATGGCAGCACTGAAAGGGGAATGGCACTGATGACATAATACTTCTTTTCCTTGCTAAATTGCAAAGGTTACTACTACTATACATCCTATCACCAACCACTGTTCATGTTGGAGACTCAGGATAGGGGAGATTTCCTCAGGAAGCTTTCTCACACTGTTTCTTCCAAATTCCAAGCCCATCCTCAGATGTTACTTGTTTTGCTCCCTCACTAGGCTGAGAATGCCTATAAGGCAAGCACCAGGCCTTTCTTCTCTCTATATGTACTCTCAGGACCACCACAGGTGCTCTGTGAGTACTTAACACTAGGTGAACGTCTGTTGACTCAATCAATGAGTGAATAAACATGAAGAATACACACCAGCCTTGCAAAAACTTTCCTCCCACTTAGCAGCACAAGGACCTTTAAAAAGCTTTGGACATACCTGGAATAAATTAAGCACAAATCAGCCAGGTAAATTTTTTAAAGTAAATTTGTCTGACTAGCCTAGCAGCTCTAGCCAGTTTTTCAGTACATGGAAGCTAGGGACCAAATTATTCTTGGGGTAAAGTAGAAAAATTAGACATGTGAATCTAAATATTGCAGACAGCCTTTAAAATTTTCATTTTAAATAAATGCATTTAAATTTGCACAAGGGAGTGGTAATGGAAAAGTGTTCATTGACAGAGAAGTCACAGTTTTTTTTTTTTGAAGATTTTATTATTTTTTAGAGAGAGGGGAAGGGAATGAGGCAGAGAGGGAGAGAAATATCAATGTAAGTTTGCCTTTTACCTGCCTCCAACTACGAAGCTGGCTGGAGACCTGGCTGGGGATGAGAAGTCCTAGTTTTTAACACTCTGTGGACAGTTTCCAAAGTTAGGCGCTTTAAAGTTGCCTTGTTGTGAAAGAAAACTTCCACACATGTGTACACATGCATGCATGCACACACACACACACACACACACACACACACAGTACTTCACCTATTTAGCAGGCTTTTAATAAGCTGAAAAAATAAACATATTTCTAAGGAAAAAAAGTAACTGTAATCCTAAGTAATTCAGTGTCCTCATTTATGTCCATCTGCAGAGGAAGACCAAACAGTGTTTGGTTAGGAGAACTTGATGGTGGCTTTTCTTCCTGGGTTTAGACCCAGCTGCCATTTGCCATTTAACCAACTCCAACTGAGATCCCTTTCTGTAGATCAAAATTTGTGAGATCATCCCTTCTGGAATGATTCCTAAATCAAATTTTATTTATTTTAATTTTTTTTAATGGAGGAAGACATTTGTATATTTCCAAATACTTAAAAATGCTTTGTATTTTTTTAAAAAAGATTTTATTTATTATTTTTAGAGATAGGGGAGGGAAAGAGGCAAAGAGGGAAAGAAACATCAATGTATGGTTGCCTTTCATCTGCCTCAAGCTACTGACCTGGCTATGTGCCCTAACTGAGAATTGAACCAGCGACCCTTGGGTTCACAGGTTGGTGCCTTATCCACTGTGCCACCAGTCAGGGCTTTGCTTTGTATTTTTGAGTGCTGGGTAGGATTTCTTTGGGAGGGGTCCTTCATGTAAGCTTACTCCATCCCAACTGTTCCTGCAGCTGGCTCCTATGGAAGGCAGAGATGAAACTGTCTCTCTCTCTCTCTCACACACACACTCACACACACACACACACACACACACACACACACACACAGAATATCCATTCTGTTATGGCCAGGATTACTTGAGTGATGGAACTGGAGCATGGGTTAGAGCACAGGGTGGAAGACTCAGATGTCTTCAGGGTCTGGCAGGTATAGTCAAAGGGGTAAGAAAGGTTAAGCCCATGTGTAAAGAAATGACCAGAGGAGTATATAAGGAGCAGCGGGTGAAAGGATTTGAATTCAATGTGTACAAAACCACTATATGGCTTCCCATGTAACATGGCCAGCTGACCAATTCACTCATTTGCCTTTTTCCCCCAGAATCAAAACTAAAAATGTAGGCAGACACAGAAATCCTGAAAGGAGACACCAGCAGAGAACACTTCTCAAAGGCTGGGAAAATAACACAAAGTGGAGGAAAGTAACTAACTGACTCCCAGTGGAGGAAGTTACAACCTTTTGAAGACAGAGGTTGGGGGTATAAACACTGAATGGTTGAAACCACCAGTATTCCACTTCCCCACAGCCAGGAGATCCTGTCTGCCCTCAGCCTTCAAAGTGTCTCCTGTGAAACTTAACTGGAGAGGCCCCCAGATGTAATGGAATATTGGTGCAACTCAGGATGGGGATGAGGGTGAGCAGTGGCTTAACAATAGTTGTTGAGTCCCAGTCTGAACTCTGAAATCAAAGGCCCCTCCCATCTCATCCCAACTCAGAACACTAAGTCAAATCTTATTAAAAAGCGACTGGAAATGAGATACTGGAAACTGAGAAATTTCTTAAAAGGTCTCCAAGAAAAAGTCATTTTCTTTATCCTTGTTAACTGATGGTCATTGGCATCAATTCGACACCAACAGGACTCCCCAATTTAGGGTGCAATGAAGAAGGAAACTTTATTCAATGCACACAGCTCAATTGTGATGCAGCACGGCTGTGAGAATAGCATGACTATGGAATAGTTCAACAGGGTTATACAGCTCAACCATGAAGACGAAGGGCTGTGAAAGAACACAGCTAGTAGGAGGCCCTGGGGTGAGGACCCTCTTTGGCTAGTCAGCTCCCCTCTGGCCTAGTGAAACAGCTTCCCTGTCTCAGCTTCTGCCACGGAAACCCAGTCTTTGGGGAGAGGGGCTCTCCAAATCAGAGGGGAACTGACTTACAGAGACAAAAGCCCCAACCCCTGGTTCCTAATGGGTCCATACTCACGCAAATGAGGGCTTCAACTCTTTGCATTCTGATTGGTCCAATAGGGTCCTGATTCGTCAGAATGAGGCTCTTCTGAAGATGTCGATGGTGGCAATAGAGCCCTGCAACTCTGATTGGACAGGGCAAGCCTCAGTCCTATTGGTTGAAATGCAATTTCAGGAATTCCTCCTGGCTCAGGTAGTTAGAACACATTTCAGGCAGGCAGTTTCTGCTTTTTCCTTGAGTGTGGATTTGGGGGCCGGCTCCTTAGAATTGGCTGCTAGTCTCTGTTAGGTTTTGTTTTGTTTTGTTTTGTTTTGTTTTAAAGCCCATTTAAGCCAGAGAGCCCTTCTTAAGAGGTAGCTTCTTTCTTAGGGTTCGCACCTTTAATATGCACATAACTAGCTCTTTAAAAGGCAACTTTACATCCGTACTGCCACAATGAATCAGCAACGCGTGTGACTCTGGTGATTACAGCCCTTCTTGACCCTAAAACCTCCCTTCACTTTCCCTGGATGCTCTTGGTTTCTGAAGTGCCATCAATACTGGAGGGTGAAAAGTCACTCAACAAGTGGAACCCTGAGCGCCTCCAGACCACAGGGTGCTCCTTGCTGGCAGAGCTTCAGAGCTGTCTCCAGACAAGGCCACCGACAGAGGGGCCCAGCGTGCAGGGTACTCGTCACCTCCACGCCCACCTCCTCCCCTCTAAGGGGCCCCTCCCTCTGCCAAAGCTCAGACTCTTGGGGCTGCCCTTATTGTTGGTTGCGTCTGTCACTTTGTGGGCCGGGTGACATGAATGGATGAGCTGGACACACCTTCCAGCTTTCTTAAATTAAAAAAAAAAAAAAAAAAAAAAAAAAAAAAAAAATGCAGTCCGGATCTGCATAGAGTGGGAGGGAGCTCCCCAAGCCCCCGGAGCCTACGCCTCGGGCCAGGAAAACGCACAGCCTCCCCCTCCCACACTCACTCCTCCCATCCTTAAAAAAAGGCCCGACCCAAATAATTAATACCGTTCTAAGTCTGCCAGCGTCCTTGGTGCGCTCTCCTCCTTCCCTGGGGCGCGCGAGCTAGAAGGTGGGAGTGCTACTGGCCAGCGGGCGCAGCATCATGCTCCCCAGTGCCGTGGCAGCCCACGCCGGCGCGTACTGGGACGTGGTGGCTTCCTCAGCGCTCCTCAACTTCCCCACAGCGCCCGGCTTTGGCAACCTGGGCAAGAGCTTCCTGATCGAGAACTTGCTGCGAGCTGGGGGCGCCCCGCCGCCAGGACTGCAACCGCCCCCTGCCCACGGCCCCGCGGCCGCTCTAGCCAGCCCCACAGCAGGAGCGCACGTCCGGCCCCTTCCTGCCAGTCCCGTTCCCCTGAAGCTGTGCCCTGCGGCAGAACAAGTCAGCCCCGGTGGAGCGCCCTTTGGCACACGGTGGGCTTTCCAAGTGCTGAGTCCCTCGGCTGACAGCGCGAGGCTGCCCGGCCGGGCTCCGGCGGACCGAGACTGTACCTTCCATCCTTCAGCCCCAGGTGAGCCAGCTCTCCCCTTCCCAGCCGAGTCCTGCCCCTCCTGGCCTGCGAGTCCCGGGCTCTGGGAGCGCGGGCGTTTCTCGCTGCGCGGAGAGTGCTGCGACTTAAGGGCGCAGGAATCCGCTCTGGCCTGGAACCTTCCTAGAACATCTTGAATGTTAGAGGGTAACCACCACTAATTGTGCCCCCCCGCCCCCGCCCTCCAGCACCCCATACCACCAGCCTCCTCTCTCTCCTCTTCTTTCAACAAGTGTTAGGGCTACCTGGAAGTTCTGCTCTTTGGGGAGAGAACCTGAAGGCACCTCGTTGTTAGCCGTAAAGGACAGCCCCAGTCCTTGGGTCTCTGGGCTCACGGGATCAGTTTCACGGGATTTCCCAAGTTCAGCGTTTCTGCCCGCCTGCTTCCTTCCCCGAGGCCGCAGGACACCCGCTCCCTGGAAAATTCCTAGCAAGGAGGACTTCGCACGGTCTCCTTTGGGGGCATTTGCCATTTAAACTGTTGCGGTAGTCGGGGCTCTTCAAGAACGCTCGCAAAGAACTTTGGAAGGAGAGTTGGGGAAAGTTTGGCTTTGGATCGCTAAAGCGAAAGGAAATGAGGCTGACTTTTTCTGCTGAGTTGAAACAGCTGAATTGGTACCTGCAGTGGAAGGTTCACCAATAAATGGGAGTTTACCAAAAAGATGGGCAGTTTTAGTTTAATTCCCGCATAAAACCTAAGTAGTGCAAGTGGGAAGAGGATGGACAGTTTAGCCAAACTTTAGCTAAAGTTTATGGAGGGAGGAGCAGCTGAAATTGGCGGGGTAAGAAGGAAAAGCGGCTTAGGGACCCAGAAGCTAACTTCCAGTTGGATTAAAAAAAATTTTTTTTTTGTCTGCGTCCTTAGACGATCTTAACTCATTCTTTTAATCCCTTTGGGTTTGTCCAGAATGACTAATAGACGCTTTTTCAGCAGATTCCATTGTCCCAGTAAACTGCTGCATCAAATTTATTGCTAATGGCTTTCTAAAATTTAACATGTTTAGAACCTGCCCTGCCTGGTCTACCAGTTTGAAATAGTTACTAACAGAATAGAACCTATATAATTGTATGAGCAGCGGTCTCATTCACATGGTATAAAACCAGAATTCTAGGAAGACTTTTTGCACCCTGTGAGAGGAACAAATATAGTAAAGGCAAAGTTCATATGGCTTGAAAATTTGGGCCACTCTGTTCTTTTTGAAGTAGTAGGAAAAGTAGAAACATACAAAGCAGGTTGCGGTAGACAAGAGTCAGTAAATAATGTCTCAAAAATAACATTTTTCGAGAAAATTTAGTGATTTGCATAACATTTGGTGGTTTGGCATTATGTTCATAGAAGTTATTTTTTTAAGGACCTTTATATTGCTTCTGACCATGATTTGCTATGCAGCAATGGAAAATTCCTTAATTTTAACCTTTGTAGATTTACAGATTGAATTTAAATAAAACAAATGCTAATCAAATGCAAGTATGTCAGTAACTCTGAAAAATAATTTTGTATACCTATTTGTTTCATCTAGAATATTGAAATTACTGGGAATAGGGTTTCCTCACCACATTCTTTCAATTTTCAAGAACGTATTTATTCTTGTATGCTTGTTAAAGAGTCAAAATGCAAAGATATTTTTGGGCTCATTAACAGTACAAGAATCTGTATTTCCCTTTGAAGTGTTTTAATACAATTTAAGAATATTTTTCCTAATGTTTTATCTTGCTCTCTTTGAAGATTTTATGTTCTCTTAGGTTAATTTTCATTTGGACAAATAAGCATTTAAAAAATCATTTTTGTAAAGAATTCATTTAATTTTTGAAACTTGAAAAATGTCTCAAGAAGAAAATTAAAGCCCTATAAATTTGTGGCCACAAATATGCTACTTAAAACGAGCATTTACATTCATTTATTTTTCATAATTTGACAAAAATGTAGTTTTCTGAACATTACCCAGTTTTATTTAAGTGACAGTTTGTTGCCTTACCAAATATTATAGGAGTTATTTTATACTATGTAGAATTATGAAGCTATAATGAGTGTTGACAATGTTAGCTATCATCTGAAAATTAGATGAAGATGAAAGTGATTGTGTTCTGTAGAGTATAAAGGCAATAGAAAAGCTACTGTTTCCAGAAGAATAACAAACAATATTTCTTTCTGAAAAGGCAGTAAACAACCAGTTCTGATCTTTTAGACACTAACTTAGAAGTGGATCACAAAATGTGATTTTTAAACATTTCAGCCTATTGACTATCCACATTTTTCTCACCCTTCATTTGTTGAGTGTATATACCTAATTGTTGAGTAAGAAACCCCAGAGTTCGTATTAAGTGCATTGGTGAAATAGAACACTATTTAACTCAGGGATGCACTTCTGCTTCATTATTTTTGTTACCTACCATTAATTATACCATATATTTCATTCACCACCAAATGCTTACTGTATTGTGTGCCAGGCTATGTTCTAGGCCATTGGAATAATCAGTGGATAAAACATAACTGTCTGCACCAATGGAGCTTCCCGTTCTGTTCTGCTTTATGGTTTACCAAGCAGGCCAATTATTTTTCTACAATGATTATTTCACTTCCTAGTATTGTTTTTGTTTGAAGTATCAGTGCAAACATCTGTGAACTATAGAAGAAAAAACATTGCCCAAATCTTCATATTCTTTAGAATAGTTTTTCATTGAATGTGAGAAACTAATGAAGAATAATGGGATAACCTAATTACATGTATCAAGATAATAAATCAGATGTGATTTTGTGTGTGAGCCTATAAAAGAAATTGGCTTTTCCCTTTATCTCATTATGTCTCTGAAAGGTGGTGACAGTTAAACAGTGACACAGCTTTATTTACAGATCATGGATGAAGGTGTAGCTATCAGTTCTTTGTCCCTGAAAACTGGCAAGTCTAAGTATTTAGGGAAAGAAAGGAAAGCTATACTCTATAGCTATATGTTGTAAGTTGTTCATATAGAGTAGTTTTAAAAACTTTACTTTAAAAATCAAAGGACATTCCTTGAGGATTGAGAAAGGCGCATTTACTACAATAGTAGGTAGTAAGAAGTTTCACCTCCAGGGGTTGTAGCTGAAACAAAAACAATCTTGGATCTGTTATGGTTTATTAGTGGAAACCAGGAAAGTTTGCAAGTAAATCCTAATCAGAAATCCTTCTCCATAAGTTTATTAGTGTCATTATTTGGTGATTCTTGTGCTGGATGAAAATATTTGTCTTTTTGTATATAAAAAACAGCCTTGAAATATAAATGACTAAAAAATTTAATTTATTTTGATTATGCCACCATAATTATCTTCAAAAGAAGTAGGACAAATAGCTTTGCTTTTTTGTTTGTTTGTTTTGTTTTTTATTAAATATTTTACTTATTATTTCCAGAGAAAGGGGAAGGGAAAGAGGCAGAGAGGGAGAGAAACATCAATGTATGGTTGGTTGCCTTTCACCTGCCTCCAGCTACAGACCTGGCTGGAGACCTGGTTCACAACCTGATTATGTGCCCTAGGTGGGAATTGAACCAGAAGCGTTCACAGGCCAGCGCCTATCCACTGAGTCACCAGCCAGGGCTAGCCTTGCTTTTTAATAACATTTTTTTTTTTTTTTAATTTTAAGCATTTTAGGAAAGGTTTGACATAATGTCCTGAATATAATTTATTGATTATTAAATCTATTCCTTATGCTGTATATGTATATAAAAGGATTAAAAAATAAATAGGTGAATTTAACTGTTCTTTTAAAAAAATCATCACTTGAGGATATGTTTAGAGAAGAAGGAGAGAGAAAGAGAGAGAGAGAGATAGAGAGAGAGAGAAAGAGTGAGAGAGAGAAAGAGAGAGAAACATGGATTGGTTGACTCCTGTATGTACCCCTAACCTGGGATTCAACCTGCAACCTAGGTGTGTGCTGTGACCAGGAATTGAACCCACAATGTTTTGGTATAAGGGATGACACTCCAACCAACTGAGCCACCCAGCTTGGGCTGCTCATTTTATTTAAAAAAAAATTTTTTTAAAGCAACTTTGTCAAGTAAATTGAAATGGAACCAGATTTGTAGTATTGGATTGGACAAAAAGTCCATTTATTCTTTTACCATAAAATAAAGGACACATTGTTCATTTTCACCAATAATTTTATTGCTTTGGATATTTTAAGTATGTTGGCTATTTCTGGCTATTGGGTTCTAGTGGGTAGAGGCCAGGGGTGCTGCTAAACATCTTCCAATGCATAAGACAGCCCCACAGCAAAGACTTGTTTGGCCAAAATGTCAATAGTACTAAGAAACTTCACAAACCACTTTTGACAAATTTGATCTCTCCCAGCAACCTCTCTATACACTACACAAATCTTTTTATTGTGGTTCAGTGTGTTTTTACCTTTCTTGAAATAAAGCATAATATGCTGAAAATGTTTTCTTCCATCTTCAGTATTAAAGTGATTGCACAGAAATTCACCAATTTTGATGTTCTTTTAACAATGCACGCTGATATGACAGTTGTCACAATACAATCTAACAAAATTGTTTCAAATGAAGTTAAAGACATCTAAGTACTACTAGAGCTATTATATGGAAAAAAACAAATGAACTATTTAATATTTTTTCTATCACCCTGTACAGATTGTTTCTTACCATTAATATTTAATGTGCACTTTAGTTTTCTTGTGCAACCCCCAGTCTCAGTTGCAATTTACCTATTAATACTTGATTCTGTCTTAAACTTATGTTTAATACTCCAATTGGTAGTTCATTTCACTTTCACATGAGATATACTGAAAGTGTGAAACAAAATAGCTTCTCTTATGTTTTAGGTACTAGGGGGAGGGAGATGGATCTGTGTTCCAAGCAGAGATTTCAGTTCACATGAAGACTTTTTGATCTGATTTATTAAGCCAGAGTGCATCACTGATTTTTGATAATACTCTGCTTTAAATTTGTTTTGGCAAACACAATCACAGCATCTTGAATATTGATGATGCTGATCCCGGACAAAGAGAGTGAGGAATCCAAATAATGATGGGATCCATTTGAGTGGTTCCTTGCTCAGGCCATCACCATGATCACCTTTTGTTGGAATTTGTAGATAATGTTAAACTATATTCTTAGTGCATCTGAGTATTTTTTATAATCTGCTTAACATATATTTGGAGTTATATTAACATATTAATAACTTTTACATAGTTCATGAAGAATCAGCTCTGAACAAATTGTTATATGGTCTCCAAGTTAATAGACTCCTCCAAGTTCAAGAAGTTCTTACAGTGAAGAGAATCAATAGGAATAATAGTGACTTTACTTCTAGTACCGATAGAGTAAGCCACAGTCCTTACAAAATAATGTTTGAGTTGTAACTACAACAGGGTAATTGATGTGTGTTTAAGTTGCTTCTGACTTTAGCACCTACCCCTCTCCCAACCCCAACATACGCTTCTTTACTTCATCCTAACAACATGGAATCTTACTTTGTTAACTTGTATTGAAGCCACTGAGGTTTAATATCAAAACAAGAATAAATCCAGCAGGGAAGTAGGAACAACTTAGAATGTTCCTTTTAATTAATGTTCATTTTAAGATTTGAAGGTTACTTAAGAGGCACAATGGTTTCAATGCCCGGAAAACTGCATGTGGATTTGTGCAGAAGTAAACAGAATTCAGAGAGTTCAAGGTGACATGCAGGAAGCCAAAGGATGCCATATGTTGAGTATTGTAAACAGTTATTTACCTACATGTGTTTGCCATAAATACACTTAAAGCTCAGATATTCCTCTTTGAGTGTGCCACCTCCTTCCTATTCTTGTGCCCCCCAGAAGAAAGGTCTCTTTCTGCTCTAAGAAGATGGTCTGTGGTTATGTTTGCAGCTGAGCAATGATAGAAATGGTAGCAACTTGAAAGTAAGGGGACAACATAAGTAATATAGGTGTGTTTATAAAATACTTGGAGATCTTTGCTCTAAAAGTTTTCATAGAAGTGAAATGTAATCTTTTAAAATGTTTAAACAAATGCATCCTTATCTTAGGGTGATATGGGTGTAAATGCTCCATTAACTCCTCACTTAGCCTACCTTCTACCACCCTGTTTCTATTGTCCCTAATTTTAGAATCCATCTTATTATGTCTTTTAAGGAGATTTGATTTATAGCTCCTAATACAGTGTTTGTCCACTTAATCTTGGGTTAAGGGAAACACTAAAAGTTTTTTTCTTAACTAGAGTGGTTTTGTTATTTTGGTAGTGAAGGTGCACAATTTTTAAATCAGTTAAATAATTTCAAGCTTCCACTCAAATACACCTGGATTTTGTCAGAAATAAAAAGGCAAATTTTAAAAAGAAATAATGTGATTTTTATCTAGGAATGCTTGTTAGAATCCCTATTTAAGACTTCATTAGATCATGCTTCTATTTTATACTATCATAATAAAAATATTGGATTTTTTAATGTATAATATGCTTACCAGACCCTTGCATATCTTATTCTAAAATATTTTATTTTACTTTCAGTAATGTTTCCACTTTTAATAAAATTTCTCCTTTTGATTCTTTTTAGCCTCCAGTCAATACTTGATTTGGCAATGCTGAGTGATTCATCACTTTGCACAAAGTTACCATACTGATTTTAACAGCATTATTCATTTTGTAAACCAGCTATTAGTTGGGAACATTTCAGGGGCATATTTTTTTGTGAGTTATGTGAATGGTAAACTTACAGCATTAAAATTCTCTCTGAAGTCAAAGATCAAAAAGCCTCTTATGAGTTTTTAGACTTTTGTTTTAGAACCAAAGCATCCAAGAAAAGGACAGATAAGAATGTTCAAGTCTTCTCCTGTATATTGCTGGATATCTCATTGCCTTCTTGTTTATAAATATTCCAAAGATGAACTAGGTTTTTCACTTTTCCTTCACGTGTTCAGTCACCATGCTATATCAACATTAATTTCATCAATTTCAAGTGACCATCAGAAATTGAATATATACTATTTATGTTTCTGTCAGTCCTCTTGAGAGGATTCAAAATTTCTTATTCTTAAAAAATTTAAATCTCTGACACTTTAAATATAAATGTGTGAAAGCTATTCCTTGGTAAGATTTATGTACATTAAAAGAGAACAAAAATCATAACTGCTGGATTGACTTTAGGTGTGTGGAACAAATTCTGTAGTTATACTGGTTGTAAAACCAACAGACAGTCTGATTCTTCAAAGCAGAAATAGTCCCTCCTATTTGCGCACATATTTTCTGTAGTTGCAACTAAAACTGTTTGCCCTATAAAGTCTAAGGTATTCACTATCTGACTCTTTATGATAAAAGCTTGTTAGTACTTTCTCTAAAGCATAAAGCAAATTAGACAATTTTCAAAATATTGTATATTTTCTAAACTGGTTTTAGCAGCACTTTTGTAATTTTATAACCTAGATTCACATCTATGGTCTTTATATAAGTGATTATATAACCATAAGCAGTTCATGTAATCAACTTTAATCTCTGTTTCTGCATTTCAAAATGAGAACGGATGTTAGAATTGACATTTGACTTTCAAATACCTTGAAAGGCCATTGATAACATACAGGGAAAGATGTGAAAGACTCCTCTCCATCATTTCACCATGAGTAAATCATAGGTACAAGAACTGTTGCTGTGCAAGAAATCCTCCTCAAACGTAGAGGCTTAAAGATACAATTTACTCTTTTCTCTCTCATTTTTTGTGAGTGGGCTCAACTGGGTGGTTCTCTCTTTGAATCTCATTGCAGTTATGCGTCAGCTGGGGCTGTAGTCATCTGATGGCTCAACTGGGCTGCATGTCCAAGATAGCCATTCACTTGGATGACAGTGATGCTGGCTGTTGACTGGCTTTTCACTTGGACTTTCCAAGTGTTTTGAGCTTCTTACAGAAAGGCACCTGGGTTCTGAAAGGGAGATTTAGAAGAGCAAACATTGCAGGAAACCCAGGCTATAACTCAAGACTCCTTATGACTGAGCCTGAATTGTCACTTCTTTTCTACTCCTTGGTCAAGCAAGGCAGTATAGATCCTATGTGTCAATGGGAGAAGTGACAAATAATTTGGGCCCCTTTAAAATCTGTCAAAGGCTGAAATCAGAATCATTACCTTCAGACACAATTGACCAGTTTAGGAATTAATCACATAGAAAGGTATACCCTGAACTCAAGAGGCCTTCATTCATGTTTTTAGAGCTACAGGTACTACTTTGTTATGGTCATCTATTATGTGACATCAGCTTTATAGTTGAAGGAGCAAGGGATTTCCTAAAATTTAGCTCCTTTTTTTCAGAGCTGTCCCATAGAGGTTACTTGAAGGGAGAGGCAGCAGAGGCAGTGACCACCTTTGGTTACTGCAGTGAGCCAGGGCTCCACAGGTTGATGGGAAGCCATACCCAACCCACCTGTTGGTGTTGTAAGGAGATGGGAGGAGATGGTCGTGGGAGGGTACCTGGTGGGAAGGAAGATGGTAGTGGGAGGGTAAATGCTTAGTGGTGCCTGTTGCTGTGGCATATAGTTATGGCGTGGGATCCTTCCATTTAGCACCCCCTTATTCCACCACACCTCATCCCCTACTGCCAAGTGACATTTTCTAAAATAGCGCTGTTGTCATATCACCAAGCTAGCCACATAAACCTTGATGATCCCATCTGACACCTATCAGATCAAATAAAAATATTCAATTTGTCCTTTAAGACCTTAATTCCAACAGCCACACTTAGCTCCTCCAACCACATTGCTTCATGTTAACCTCTTTGGCCTTGTCCCTGCAGTTGGGTGATTGTCTTATCCTGCCCTGTGTGTCGCCACCATCCTTGCTTTCTTTCTTCTTGTTCACAGTAAAAAATTGGATTTTTGCCTTAACGTATAACATGCTTACCAGACCCTTGCATATATTTTTTAAAATGTTATTGTTGTTGTATTACATCCATCCCCTTTTTGCTCCCCTTGCATATTTTATTTCAAAATATTTTATTTTACTTTCAGCAACGTTTCCACTTTATAAAAGTCTGTTTTTCAATTTTTTTTTTTTTTTGCCATTCCAAATACCTTCCGAGTCAGGGTCCAGATTAAGATATTTTTCCTGCTCAAAACCTTCTTTGACAAAGCCTTCCTAACTACATGTTTTGTTTTGTCTTGTTTTAATTTCTGTATTTCAGTGGAAGTCTGGTTCATGCTCCTGCTTTTTATATGTTGTCTCTTTTTTTTTTTTTTTTTTTTTTTTAGAAGAGTTGACCTACAATTATATAGTAGTGGTAGAAGCAAAGGCACTGTTTCGTGTTCTTTCCAGTGGTTTCATCCTGACTATTCATTATAATCACTTGTGCAGCTTTTGAAACAGTGCTATGCTAGAGGACCCACTCCTAGCCAGCCTAATTTAATCCATTTGATGTGGGGCCCCATTATCGGTATCTTTGAAAAGTACTCCAGATAATTCTAATGTGTTTTACAGTTGAGAACCACTAGTTAGGAAAGCACACAGTAACAAATTTTTTAGGTACCATCTCCTTCTTGGGGAATGCCTTGTATTTGACAGAACAACATTAAATTTGGAGTATGGAGATGTGTAAGTTTTATTTCTTTGACCAGCAGTTGTAAAATCTAGAAGTTAAAGAACATTAAAAACATAGCAATTCTTCCAGGGAAGGAAACTATCCTTTTTCACCTTTTTTAGTCCCAACACATAGTGAATTATGTGACACTAAACATGTATGTAATAAATGTTATTTGCATTGAACTAAAAGACAGAATCAAGCAAGTAGACACTGTGTGATTTAACTTCTTATGGGTTATATGAGAATATTCAGACTTTTGTTTATCTTTCTCTGAAATAGTTAAGGTAAAATAAGCTGATTTCCATTATTTTATGATAAGCAAAAAGGTAAGCGATCAATTTAATTAACTTGCTTTCTCTTTTGATTGAGGGCAAGCTTGCATGCAGATCGTATAAATTAATTATTTACGGGCTGTGTGATAAAATAAATAACACACCATTGAATAACTGATATTCCTTAGGCCTTCCTACAGATGGTTGCATTCATCAGTCTCAATTTTGGGTCCATTTTACTCCAGATAGGCTGTTCCATTATGTACTATTTTCAGATTAAAAGTTTAGGTTTCTTTATTCCCAGTGCCCATGTACCTGGTACTTGAAGGAGATCATTAAAACCATCCTTTTGAAATTATTTAATCACCTGTTATTCTTTCCCAGAAGTATTTTTTGACCCTTTGGTTAGTTTCGTAAGATATCTTGGGACCTTTGCTCATTCTCCCTCACCCTTCTTAAAATGCCTGCCCAAACGCTGTAGCATTTCAGTTTGCTCCTGAAATTTATTTGAAGGTTTTATTAGTGGTCTTTAGTATTCTTTCTTTGAAATGTCAACTCAAGTCAGTTAGTACCACAGTTTGCATCGACAGTAAAAAGAATGGGGTTTCACCCCATTTAGATACCCGTTGTTCCTCTCCCTTAGTAAAGAAGAATGAAAATAACAAAAACAATTAAAAAATTTATTGCCTGCTTTCTAGAAAGGATTTTGAACAAGATTTTGAAAATAATTCTCAGTGGCTAGGCTTCTAACCTTCCTTGGTTGTGAGATACTTAGATCATAGAACCATTTAGATGGTTAAGTTAAAAACAAAGAAAATCAGGTCAGTTCATCGTTAAGTTGGCTGTAAGTTCCCATCTTAATTAAACATTCAAAATAATTATTAGAGTTGATTGTTTGTCTTCAGAAAGGTCAAATATCTGATTAAGAAGTGAAAAGCTCATAAAGTTTTCTATGAATAAGTGATTTTAGTCATGTAGATTCAGACAGTTTAGCTCCAAAACTTTGAAGTTGTTTGTTTGTAACTTGTAAGTTTCCCACAGAAATTGGAAGTTAGATTTGTTGGCAGAATACAAAAGTTGGAGTATCCTGAAGTGTTGTAATATCATGCTGTAGAAGCTGACAGTGTGCATTTTTTTTTTTTTTTTTTTTTGTAGGAAAAACCATCTGGTTTTCTTATGGAAAGCTTGGGAGATGTGTCCATTGTCTGGGCTCAGGTCCTATTGAATAACTGGCAGTCTCTGTGCATAAAATCATTATCCCTCAGGGCCAATAATTAAATATCATGCCAAAATATTGATGCTTCTATTGTACTTTAAATTTTTGCTGTAAACAGTCATTATCACATTTCAGATGTATGCCCATTTATTGTACTTTAAATTTTTGCTGTAAACAGTCATTATCACATTTCAGATGTATGCCCATTTGAGGTTGAATATTAATGAATAAGTGAAATAGAATGTGTTAAATTTGTAGCCTGTCCAGTCACTCCTTAAATATTATTATAATGAGTATTGTTCAGTAAGCCTACAATAAATTATTCCTAACATGATAAATGATGAAGTGATTGCATCTAGAATGCATTGATGGGCTTTGAAATGCATATCATCCAGGATGAACTTGCCTTGTTTTCTGCCCTTTTCCGTGCATCTTCAAAGTACTTCTTTATGGCTTACAAAAGTTTTAACCCATCTGTCAACTTGTCACTTTTTTTTAATCACACTTGAGGTTCCTTTTTTGCTCATTGCTTTAAAAACTATGTGGTTTGCAACTATTTAAAATTATAATATATATATTTTTTCAAGGCATTGCATTATTTTAAATGGTTATTTCCTAAAGCCATTCACCATGCCTACAATCACATGCTCAGTTAGATTAGCAATTGACTTATGTCAAAGTAGGAGCATGTAAAAAAAAATGGAGCACTTAATTGGAATTTCACAGCAATTTCCACATAAACTAGTTTAAACAAGGTGTACTTATGTATAGAAATCAGGAATTGACTAATCTCCTGTGTAAATATATGTGTGTTAAAGAGGTGCTTTAAAATGGGGAAGAAATTCTGCACAATAGGACTTTAAGTCTGGTCATGTCACATGTAATCCTATAGCCACTAGAGTTGTTACTGTAGATTGCATGTCATTTAATTATAACTTGACTATTAGGAGGCTAATATACAGCAATATAACCAACTGTTCAATTGCAATTCTTTCTCTGGCTAACTTTAACACCAAGATGCAGCTCTCAGAATCTCATTGATTATAAATGAATTTAAATGATCTCTTGTCTCAAATGAACCATCTGTTTTTTATCCTTTATTTTCCAATTTTTAGGGCTTTAGGGTTAGCCTGAGAAGTATGTAGAGTAGTAAAATTTATAATTTGTACATACCCTGCATCACTAGTTTAATAGTATCAAAAGTATATTGAGCAAAAGGGGGATGGATGTAATATAACAACAATAAAATTAAAAAAAAAAAAAAAGTATATTGACTTTCTATTCTTTATATTGAGGAAAAATATTTTGTGTGTACTTCTAGATATGATAAATGTTTAATTGTATATAAGTAAGTGCAACATTGCTGAGTTTTTTTTCTTTTATCTCTATTTAAAAAATGTGAAATAGCACAATAACCATAACTTAATTATCTATACACTGTTAACTTTGGAGATGAAATAACTTAGCTAGTGGAAATGCTTGAGAATAAACAAAATGAGGCAACTTTAATGCACAGAATATATTTTTATTTTTCCAAGTACTTAATATATTCATAGAAATAATGGAAGATGTGACTCTTTCCAAATAATGCCATGTTCTTATAACAAAAGATGTTAAATCTAAATGAAGTAGTTTATTTCTATGATGATTTTATAGTAGTGTATTAAAACACTTATGGTAGTGATAAAATTTTTTAAAAAGTTCTTTTAAACTTTTTGGACACCAAAATAGAGCTTTTAAATACTTTGTTTAGTTGTTGTATTTTCAAAACTATGATACATTTACACAATGGAATACTACGCAGCAGAAAGAAAGAGTTCTACCTTTTGTGACAGCGTGGTTGGAACTGGGAACTATTATGCTAAGTGAAATAAGCCAGCCAGTAAAAGACAAATACCATATGATCTCACTTATAAGAGGGATCTAATGAACAAAATAAATTAGCAAGCAAAACAGAACCAGAGAGATGGAAACATGGAACAGACTGACAGCTGCCATAGGGCGGAGGGTGGGGAATAATGGTGAAAAGAAGGGAAAGGACTGGTCAAAGAACATGTACGAATGACCCATAGACATGGGCAATGGTGTGGGGATTGACTATGGGATTGTGGGGTGGGCTGAGTGGAGGAAGGCAAAGGGAGAAAAATTGGGACAACTATAATAGAATAAACAAGAATAATAAAAAATAATGGGTGGGTGGGGAGGGGGACAGAAGGGAGCAAAAAGGGGATGGATTTAATACAACAACAATAAAATTAAAAATAATAATAAATAATAAGATATGGAAAAATAAAAGCTCTCAGGGTAATGGACTGTAAAGACTCAATTAAAAACAATAATACATAATATATAATAAAATTTTAAAAATGTTCCAATGTGTGGCAAAAAATGATAAGCAGTTTCTTATTTCAAAATCTAGGTATTAAAAATAAAAACATTAATATTGACTGCTTTCTATTGTATTATTTTTAAAACCTGTATTTATAATTAACTTGCAATTTGAAGGCATTAAGGAACCTGAGATGCTAAAATTCTTATTGGGCAAAATAGACTTACTTTGATATACCTTTCAAGGCATTGGTGAAAATAAACACATGCCCATCAATTGATTAAAATAGAAGTCTGAAGTTACCATGTTAAAAAAAGGGTATGCATTTGTATAAAAATAGTTTTCATTATTTATAATTAGGAGGAGTTGTCATTGGATATGAAGGGAGAGTAATAAAAACATTTATTTCCAATTCATGTTGTAGATTTCCAGGGCATCTGACATGGAAGATGCTCTATTTCAATATGTGTTGGGAGATCACAAAAGGGTCTATCCTTATCCTCATTCTTTACTCAAGAAGGTCAACAGTTTCCTGTTTCTTAGCTTGCAGATTATTTATTCATTTATTGAAAATGTATTGACTGTTTAGAGTATGCTAGGTTTCCTTCTTGGCATGCCCTGGTAGAAGGAAATTGTCTACCTTCAGGAAATCATACCCATATTTATATTGTATTGAACCTCATTATACTAAAGGATATGGTATACTTAAGGTACTTACCCCAAAACTGGGGTATAGTAAGTGCTCAATACAAAAGAGATATGAAGGCTCTGGCCTACGTAGCTCAATTGGTTAGATTGTCATCCTGATATGCCAAAGTTGTGAGTGATACCTGGTCAGAGCACAAACCAGAAGCAACCAATGAATGAGTAACTCAGTGGAATAACAAATGGATGTTTCTCTCTTTCCCTCCTTTTTATTTTTAAAATCAGTTAAAAAAAGAGAGCTATTAATGTTCTATGGCATCCTTTATAGCTATTTTTCATCTACGGAGGAACAGAGTTTAAAATTACTTACAATAATAATAACTAGCCCATGTATATGTATTGGAAATATTAGGAACAGCATAGTTTAATAAAATGAGAAGAACAGAATTATATGGCAACTCCCTACACTATAAACATTAATGCTTTCAGGTTAACTAGATTTCTCTTGTGATAAAATGTTATTACTCTTTTCAGATACTTTTAAACATGTACAAGTGATCGGAAAAACTGCTTTTTGTTGGGAATTGCTCAGTAAATTAACTATTATAAACTTTGGAATCCAACGATATATAGAACCTTCTGAGAGTTAATAGTAGAGTAATATAATCTCTTTTAAAAATTACACTTACGCACTTAACGTCCAAGTTGATTCTTGGCAAGTATTATATCTGTGTTATTCAATATGATCGCCTTTAGCCATATGACTCTATTTAAACCTAAAATAATATAAATTAAGAGTTTAGTTATCCCGTATTACTAGCTACATTTCAAGCGGTTAATAGTCTAAGCAGCAAGCAGATACCATGTTGGACAGTGCAGATAGAGGACCTTTCCATCACCACAGGTAGTTCTCTTGAATAAGGTTGATCTAGGATAGTTTAAATAAAGGAATATTTGATATATGATACAGACTGCTCATAATTATGGCCACAAAGAAAATGAACTATTACATTTGGTTTTGACCATTTGAGTCTTTTCACCCTATCTTCCAAACCTTGATTAAATTATTTGGCAAGCTCTTTGACAGATAAAGGCTATTTTCAAAGGGCTTTAATTTTGGAAGGGTGATAAAGGCTGAGAAAAGGCAGGGCTTTTACTCAGTGGCTTTTGGGAAACTGGAATTTTGAACGGTGTCTAAAAGAAATGGCTAATCAAGAGATCAATGCTCTCTTTACAGCGCCTTCCAAACCTTTTTTCCTGAGCGCCCCACCATTCTACTCTGCCTGCTGCGGTGGGTCCTGTCGGCACCCTGCGTCCCCCACTGCTTTTCCAAGTAAGTTTTTATGCTTCATCAGCAATGCCTCAGTTGTTCTGTAAGCCAAAGCAGCAGGATTTAATGTCCTCTGGAGAACTAATTGGTAATGCAATGGCAAGGAGCTAATTCCTCACTAAAAAATCACAGCAATCCTATTCAGGAGGTTTCCAGAAATTTATCAAACCCCAGCACACTGAGCAATTGTGAGCGGTTTCTAATGACATTGAAACCCAGTGATGATGCACCAAGGAAAGTGACTTGTTTTCTATTTAATATAAAAGATCTCAGAGGGACCAGGTTAGCTCTTTCTGAAATGTGTAGCAATACCCATTTAAAGAAGAAAAAAGGAAGACTAAGAAATTGTGCTGTGTAAAATTTCCATTCAGCTTCAAATGTGGCACAGAAAGTTGCTAGGTGCCCATAGAAAAAGAATTTAAAATTGATTGGATTGTAAAAAGAAATCAATTCCTCCCCTTTGTGATCTTGAGGAAAACCAACTATCAACCTAGGAACTATTTGCAAGAGTACTTTTTTTCAAACATTACAAAATGTTAAGAGTCCAATGATGGTGTGAGAATGGCAGCTTTACAAACTTCCAGTGTGTGCCCACATATGCCCACACATGCTCACACATGCAAAGAAAAAAAGTCTCACTAAAAGTCAGTCAGGTTCATCTTGGTAGTGGGATCCCTGAACTAGGTAGGAATCTGTAGGCAGAGAATCTGAGTTGATGTTAAGAAGTCCAGGGGAGAGAGGGGTGCATTTATTTCAGCTGCCCAAGAGAAGACACTTCTTCAGGTTAACATCTCTGTCAGGTGGAAAGTGAAGTAAGAGTTGAGTCAGGCTCAAGGCAGAGCTTCATCATGGTTGAATTCAGAGTCTCAGAGTCGTGCTGCCTCTCTGCCTGTGTTTTATGAATGTTTTAGCGGGGGAGTGGTTGCTTCACAGAAAGATTCCTGACAAGTGAGGCAGCAAATGCTGGCCATTTCATGAGCTGCAAACTTCTGAGCACCTCTTGAGGGGGCTGGTACTTTCCCACAGAGCACTTCACAAGGCTGGGACCCAGCCACAATGGGTGACAGACCCGTGACCAATTGTCACTTTCACTTGACTCATCCACACGCGACCTCGCCATGATTTTTCACTGCACAGATGAACTTTAGGAACCGTTTCGCATGGAAAAGACTTGGGCAAGGGTCAGTTGCCCTTTTGTATGGTCATAAAGCAAGGCTCTGTGTGCGGGTCTTTTCTCCTGTCTCACATTCCAAGTGAATTTCTGGACACCATTTAAAGCACTTGACTGAAAAATAAAGCAGTGAATGAAACTGACTTTTATAGACTCATTCTAGCTCATCTTCCCATATAACCCTGTCCACCTGAAAGGGGATTTAGTGCATGAGCTGAGTGTACACAGGACTTGCTGAATACATAGGGTCCATTATCAACTGCAGGGGTTGTTTATTAACCAGGACAGATACACTACTATTTTGGAAGTGACCTATTAATTGTCCATTTAACTAGAGTGTATTGATTCAAATAGAAAAATAGAAACCATGACTAAAGCTTTTACTCGCTCCTTCAAGGTGGTCTCCCATGAGGGCAATTGAAAGCTGTTGTGCAAATTACAGAGACATTTATCACCGTATATTTGAGTATCACAAAAAGACTGCTGGAGTAGAGACTAAAAACCCAAATATCTGATACCATCTGATATGGTACCACAGTGGCATCTCTGTGGAATTAAATCTTTAGTGTCGTATTCTAGGGGTGAGCCACACCTAGTTTCAGTTAGTTCACCCTGATGTAATTAATACTGGCCTTCTACTTTCAGAAACCTCTGGCGATAGAATTTAGGTAAGTTGGAATGGACAAAAATGTTCATGTAACAGGTGGGGGACATTCATGTATGTGGTTGTGTGTGTGTGTGTGTATTCATTCTCTGGTAGTGTTTCTTAATGAGTCTCTAAATCATGCAAGTACTCTAATGGTCAGGCCAGTTGAGTAAATAGAGCACATAAAAGTAGTTGAAATGACATTTCTTAGATAACTTCATCTCTCAATTGCTTGAAATATTACTTTAAGCAAGTCTCATTTTCTCCCATATGCTTCTCAGCCCTTCCCAATTTATGATTTTGGTGTAACTGTTGTAATTTGTGCCCATCTCTGGAGGTTTTTAAGTCTCATGCTTATCTTTTTTATTTAATAAAACACACAAGGGAAAAATCAGCCACAGCTCAGACTGAGGATAGAGAATGCTGCAATGGGTTTCTTTTTAGCTCTAAAGTTGGCGTTTTACACCAGTTTAGTGATGCCACAAATGTTTTAAATAAATTTTGGTGTCTTGTTAGTTATAATTCTGAAATGAATTCCTTATTTTTTGTTTATAATGTTCATTGTATTGGCAGCAAATAATAATGAAATGGTGGATTTATGTTGTCAATAAAGTCTTTTACATAAATAATCATGATTCCAAGGAACAGTTAATAAGGCTTATGTCTGCACAGTAATCATTTTTATTTAAGGCATTTACTAGATGTTTTCCACTTTTCTTCTCTTTTTAATAATAAGAACGATTTTCATGCCCAAGCATTTAATTTTTTCCCCATTGTACAAAAGAAAGAAAGTGAATAGTCCAGATAATCTCATATTATGTTTCAGGTTGGAGAGCCAAAATGAACGTTTGTACTAAGATGTTTAATAAGTGGTGGAATCAACAGCCCTCATTATTGTTTCACAATATTGACTTCATTTCCAAAAGTATAGGATCAGATCAAATGCATGTAACTAGCAAGTGCAATATCATTTTGACCTTTGTTTAAAGTTGGTTTAGTTTTTTTAAACTCTTAGATTGATGATTGACTCTTTGCAATGTGGAAACAATCATTCATCCAGTGCCCTTCCCACATATAATAAATACTGTAATAGGCTATTTAAACACAGCCCTTACAGTGGGGAAAAATTAAAAGGCAGTGGTAAAAGTTCTCCCCTCCCTCAAAGCCATGTAAGGAAAATCTTTGATATTACATCCATAAGGTTCTTTACAAAATAACACATTTCTCACCTAAGAGGAAATGGAAACTTGTGGAAATTATGCAGAGAATGACCTTAAGAAAAACTACCTGAAAAAGTCAGGAGCCTTAATTGTGTAGAATTGCTAATTGAATTCATCAGATAATGATTTTGTTTTGTCTTTGAGGATCCAGCTTGAATTTGACCTTTTGAAAGTTTTCTGTATTAAAAGACAAAGTTTAAATTTGGAGCAGCAGGGAAACATTCTGGGACAAGCTGCTGTAGCTTTTTTGGGGAGAGATGACCTTATAGTCTGCATTTGCGATCATTTTACTCTTCCCTTCTTTGTTAAAACTTGAAAGAACATAATATACTCTCCAAATTCGGTTTTAGGATTTTATTGAAGGCAGCAGGGAAGGGACACATTGTTATTACTGTGCATGTCAGTTGGCCCTGTAAGTGTCACTGTCAAAGAGGGACCATGCTCTGGATCGTCTTCTTGTGACCTGACCTGCCTGGGCTCTCAGCTGGAGTGGTGCGTGGGCTGAGAAAACTGACAAGTCCATCAAAGGCTGCGTAAAAGCTTTTTTTAAAATAAGGATTTCTCTTTAGCACTCTAGTCTCTTCAGAGGGATGCAGCATTGTGTTAAAAGGGAGAAAAGAAGCCTGATTATGTTGCCTAAAACATAATCGAGTTTGTGGGTTAGTGGAATATAGGTTTTGACTTCTCAGTATGTGAAGGGAGGGGTGCTCTGTAGATAAATGACACTCAGTCAACCAGGAAAAATGTTTAAAGGAGTCAGACTCAAAGACAATAGGTTTTCCAAGTTGATGGCTCTATTCAGCACTTCTACAGAGGCAGTGAAAGTATATGAGTAATGTTCCTGGAATGGAGTTCCCTTCTGCCCCAATGTTCAAAAGTAGTGGAGGGAGAGGTTGGGGAGTAGACCTGCTTTGTGGTGTGAGGTGCTTGTTGCTGATTTTGTCTACAGTCCTTGCTTGAACACAACATGCAATCTAACAGGGCAGCTAATAGAAGTCCTAATTTTAAATCCCCCCAAACTAATGCACAAGTCAGAATAAGGGAGTGAGAGAATTGGATGCAGAGAACAAAGTAGGAAAGGGTTGCAGTCATAGCTCAATATGTGTCTAAAGAATGTTGTGTGGATGTCTAATCGTGCTTTCAGAAATAGAATATCCAGAACTAGGGGGAGAATAGTCCTGTTAGACTCGTAATGGTCAGAATGCCTAAACCTGTTCAGTTTCAGAGGCCCACTTTAAAAGGCTCCTTGCACAAATTCGCATGTGAAAACCAGGCCAGGAGGTAGCCAGCAATTAAAATGGTGAAGGAGCTATAGGACTAGTCATGAATTTTTAAAAACAATTGACTATGTTTGGTGTGGAGAAGAGAAGTATCAGGGAGAATATGACAGTTATCTTCAAATTCGATATACTATATTATTTATGGATACAAAGGGTAGACTTGGAGCCAATGAATAGAATTTAGTGGAAAATGAATTTGAGCTTAATACAGGGAAAATTGTTAAGAAAATTGAACTGTACAATAATGAAATATTATTATATTGCATTCCCAAATACTAGATTACATAGAGATTAGAAGATAATTTCTAGTTTAAATAGGGAAGGCTAGGTAAATGCTCTGTCTTTTTTCTCCAAACCTCTAAATTATGTGGGAATTACATAAGCTGTCTGCTCATACACACACACACACACTCCACACTTGAAAATAAGAGGGTAAGGAAGCTCTTCACAGGAGAGAAATTGAGAGAATCCTGAAATGTGGGTGTCAAGAAGTTACAGCTGTTTGTTACAGAAAAAGGTGAACCCACAGAGAAGAACCATCCATGTTTGAGGAAAGCTAATTCTAGGAAGGAGACAGAGTCAGGGTTCAAAATAACTTACATTTGAAGAAATAGTTAATGGAGGCCGTTGGCATCTTAGTTGGCCTGGTGGAGAGGTTCTCATTAAGCAAAAATGATCCATGTCTTCCAGCTCCAAGAAGCTCCTCATGAATCAGTACAAAAGAGTTAGTCCCTGGCTGGTGACACAGTGAATGGGGCACTGGTTCAATTCCCAGCCAGGGCACATAACCAGGTTGCAAGCCAGGTTTCCAGCCAGATCCGTGGCTGGAGGTGGGTGAAAGGCAACCATACATTGATTTCTCTCTCTCTCTCTCTCTCAGCCGCTCTCCCTGCCCCTCTCTCTGAAAATAGTCAATGAAATCTTTTTAAAAAAAAAATTGAAGGATGCTGCTTCTGAAAGTTTTGTTGGTAATCCCTGACTTGAGCTATCCTGAAATAATCTTACTTTTTTTTTTTTTTTTTTTTTTTTTTTTTACTAAAAGCCTGGAGAGATGTTAACTCCAGTGCTGTTTCTAGACTTGAGCTGTCATTTTCCTTACAGTCATGAGAATATTGGGTCATCAGTTCATCTTTAACACAGAAAGCCTGTGTAAACTCAGGAAGAAAACATGGAGCAGTAGAGCTTACTGGGAGTGGCCAACTCTTTGGGCTGCTGGGATCCCAAGGTGGTCCCAGGGGGAGTAGAAGACAATATGAGTCAGCAAGGCCAAAGCCATGGTGGGGTCCAGGAACTAAGAAGGAAGCACAGATGTGAAAAGTCCAAAACCCTTTATAGATCTCCTGAAGCAATGAGAAAGCTGACCCATGTGAGGTTAATAACTCAGAGATGCAATGAGTTAAGCTGAGTCTAAACATCACAAAGTACTAGCACACTGTTTCTGGGAGGGGACTCTGTTGGATTGTAGGGGTAACCAGACAGGGCAGAATGCAGTTCTTGGGCTGATGTCTAGAAAGTGACTGTATTGGGTACCCATTTGTTCTCTAGGGCTTCCTGGTGGTAATAAATAGCAATGCCCTGTCTTCAGAGTTCAGACATGCTTTCTGGATGGGGGTCAAGGCAAAGGGAGAGGCAGAGGCTTCCACTAGTTTATCTGATGCTGTGTTTTTCTATTACTCCACCCCAGTTTTCCCCCCAAATATCATGCACACACAGCACACCTCTATTTGCAGCAGTGCCTGTCACTAGGCCCATGACACATGTGGATGCCCTGGGTGATGGTGTTTGGAGGCCATCTCAGGATCCAGGGAATAATGTCTTTGAAAACTTTTCTACCCTGGGTCATTCTTCCATTTTAATTTGACTTTTTCCCACCTCCTGACTTCTTTCTTTACCCACTCATAACTTCAGCACTCTTTGGTATAATTTTAATGAGAGTATTGATTGGCCTCACTGTGCTTTGATGGATGACCTCAATTGATTCAAGTTTTTCTGTGGAAAATGGGAGGTGATAATGTATACATATGTCTGGTGATTGCTGTAAAGATGACCTGACATGCTGTTTGCACATTATTTTTTGCAGGTGTAAATTTGAGCACATAGTCATAGGTTTTGAAAGTGTGAAAATAGTAAAGGTCCATCAATGTGGCTAACGGTTAAATCCAGAGATGGCTTATAAGAACACTCATGGGTCAGACATGCAAGGGAGCATCAGTGGGAGAAGCAGCTTCTTGTCGGATCACAAGGCATATCGCTGCGTAAAAACTAGCATGATTTGTGCGTTGAGGGCAGTGCTGAGAGAAATTAGGAAGCTAGCAAAAAATGGAAAAACATAACATTCTTTATCTTTACTATATTTCTTGCTTGTTCCTTGGTTGGGTTCCTGTTTGTTGTAGGGCACTGAAAACCTGAGGGTGAGACCCAGGAGTTAACCATTTGGCTCTTACAACCAGTCCAAGCTGCTCTTTCAGAGAATGACCCCCCAGAATGTTCACATGTACCACATGGTTGAGAGTAACTTACTTACAGATTCCCTTGATAGGGATCTTGTTTCTCTTTATTTAAAAGTAGTTCATTTGCAAAGCCCCTGGGATTCTGTGAAAAGCTTTAGAGACATTTAAATGTGTTACTCCACTGTTTTATTTAAACATACAGATCTTGGTGAAGAAAGGGCTAAAATGAGTAGAATCATGACTTCTACTTATAATTCATCTACTTAGAAAAAATATTTGTATATTTTTAAAAACTAACCTGATAGGTCCATACATCTGTTTTGCATCTATATGCAAAACGCTGCATTGATCGGGTCTTTCTTGAAAGGCTTTCTTTCCTCTGCGGCAAGTTATAACCTAAACTTGTTTCAGTCACTCCTGGCCTTAAGCTGTCTTTCCAGTTTATCTGCTGGGTTCTCCCCATTCCTAGCCTGCAACATGGAACTGCCAAACTGGGCGAGATTCCTAGATCCACCACGATTCACACTATCCTTGTCCTGCTCCTGTGTTTGCAAATGTGGACCCCTCTGCCTTGCCTTCTTTCTCTAGGTTGCCATCAAGGGGGATTCCTGTTCTTCTAGCTGCTCTTTTCTCAGGTCTTACTCCCTCGGTCCCCAAGACTAAGAGGATTCTTATCTGGTGTTACAAATACTTTCCCTGCTGTGGTCTGTGGGCGTTTATCTCATTGTACTGTGGTTAGGCCTCTCCTTATCCACTGTGAGTACCTGAAGGATGGATGAATCCATCTTCACTTGTAGCAATAAGTGAAGTGAATAACTCAGTCACTCTACTAGATTATGCCCAAAAAGTTGCTGGAACATTTGCTGTTTTCCTTAGAAAATAGAACCAGATTTAACTAGAGTAGAGATGCATTATTTGTTCATAACTCTCTAACAATAGCTTTTAGTGTTTATTTTTGCCTTTCAATCTTCTTTTTCTCTGAATTTTGCTTAGTGTTAGCATAGTATATGTGTATGAAAGCGTATGTCTTTGCTGCTGCCTGATCTTCATAGTCCTCATCTTTAATGGTTCTTTAAAATTCCAGAGTGGATATAGCACAATGTACTTTACTTTTGAATATTTAGATGTCTTCCCCTAAGTTTTAATATATGTGACTATAATAATGATGGATTGGCTAGATTTATAAACTAAGAATAACAGAATCAAAATATCAAGTGCAAAGGGCACACTAGAATTGGAGGAGACAATTTTCAGGCTGTACAGGAGATGCCATATAGTCCTGGCTCACAGACTGACCCAGGACAGCATGCAGAAGCCCGCAGTCACAGACAGGAGCTCTGGCTGTGTTGTAAATATTTTCTTCCAAGTTTTGACCTATTACACCTGAGTAAAGGAGCAGTGTAGGGCAGAGGAAGGATCCTAGAATTTGGATTCAGAATGCCTGTTACCAGCTGAGCTCTATGTCCTTTGGGTAGCTTTGGACCTTAACCACTCTGAACATTTCATCAGTAAAGAGAATGTCTGTGACATATCACTTTTATAAGAATCAAAGGGAATGCAAGAAAGAGAAGTAAAATATATTTGTGAGATTTTTACTGTGGGCTTGGCGGTTCGATTTTCTTGTGCCACTTCGTCAGACTCTAGAGTAACCATGTTAAGATAAACTGAAAGAGACTAACTTGTTCCAAGGCTCACTGGTAAGTGCTGTGATCCAAACCCAGTTTTTCCAAGCTCCAAAGTCCTTCATCCTGAGGTTTCCTAGATAGACATCATCCCACAAGTTAAATCTGTGCTCTGAAATATTGCAGAAGGGCCAATTCCAAGGTCTCTGTATCAAGGAAAATTTGGGGAAAAAAGCATTTAGAAAAAGATAGGCATATTGAGATATTTAGAACAGTTTTCATTATTGCCCAATATGTCATAAAGCTATTTAAATCTCTGATCAAGAAAGAGTGAATTCAGTCTTCAAAACCTAACTTCAATATATGATGTTGGCATGAGACAGGCAAAAAAAGAAAAAGGTGGTTTTATAAATGGAGAATCCACTGAGGTCCAATGAGAGGATGAACAGGCAATGCATCAATAAAAGTAGACCGTTGTAAAGAATTGGATGTGATTACATCCCAGTGCCTATGGCATTTCTAAGGAGATGCAAAGGTTACTGGGCGGGAGGGAAAGAGGGAGAGGCCAGTGTTGCTTCTTGCAATGAGAGAATGAATAAGAAGGAGTGGTAACCCAGGGCTGAGTGACTCGCTGGGAGGTGCTTGCAATCTCTTAGACAAATAGGAAAGGAAACTATCATATTATAGATGTAGAATTAACAAGATTTATGTATTTATTGACCTCCTCTTTTTAAAATACAAGTCAGAGAGTGTGAGTATTGTGTAGGGTTAGAAGCCTTTGTTTTAGATTCAGTCTTCCTGGGTTTGAAACCCTAGCCTTGGTTAAAGTTACTTACACTATCAAAGCTTTACTTTATTCATCTATAAAATGGAAAGAGTAATAGAAGCATTCACCACATTGATTGATTGGAGGGTTAGATGAAATACTGCACAGAGTATGCTGATATTTCTCATACACGTCATGCCCTGCTTAACCATCCTTCAATCTTCATTACCTCTTGGATAGTATCCTGAGCTCTTGTAGTCCTTTGTGACCTAGTTTAATTCCTCTCTATCATCCCTACATTAGAGATCCAAATGTTTTCCAGATCCCAGCAAGTAGAAAGCAAGTTAGGTGAATCTAAGGTAAACTGGGGGTCACATATTCCCTCTAAAGGGAGCACCCACTACTCATTCGGGTAGCCAATGGCTTTGTGGGAAAGTGAGCCAGTGTGTTTACCTTTGAAGGGGTGTTAGAAATCTGGACTTTACATGAAACCTCCCTGTTAACAATTTTGGACAATTAAATCATAATTTCTAACCAACACTAAAACCAAAGAAAGCTCACCTGCAGGCTGCATATGGTTGGCAATGCCTCCTCTGCTGCATGCTCTTTCCCAGCCTTGCAGCCTGCTTACTTATTCTTTTATGCCATAGTGCTTTTAGATGTACTAGTCACCTGCCTGGATTGGCCTTGGTCCTTTGTCTCTTGAACTGGTTTGTTTTTTTAGACTGGGCTCAACCTGGCTGTTTTCTCTGAACTCATCATTTCCCCCTTTGTGATGCCAGAGCTTTTTACAGATCATTCTAGTATTTACATCTATATCAAATGTTGCTTCATTTGCTTGTTTACTTAGAGATCATTATTAAGCACCAAGATGTAAACTGGAATCCCTGTTCTTCTGATACCTATTTTTGGAGGGATGGTCATGTGTCAGTCCTCCCATGAGAGAGTGAGCTTGAGGGACCAGGTACTGAAAATTTAGGATACCCAGTGCATTAGTGTTTTCTTGCTATTGTAACAAATTTTCACAAACCTAGCTTCCTAAAATAATACAAACTTACTATCTTAACAGTTATAGAAGTTTGGAACTGAAAACTTTCTCACTGCACTAAAATTAAAGTGTCAACAGGATTGCATTCCTTCCGGAGGATCTGGGAAGAATAGGTTTCTTTTCCTTTTCCAGTTTCCAGTGACAACCTGCATTTCTTGGCTTGTGGCCCCATCCTCCCCATCTTCAAGGCAAAACAATATATCATTTTCAAATCCTTCTCTGACTGTGACTTCCTTTTTGCCTCCCTCTTCTGCTTATAAGGAACTTTGTAATTACATTGGGTTCACCTGGATATTAAATGCTAGCTAATTAGCAACTATAATTCTATCTGTAACCTAAATTCCCCCTTCCCATGAAATGAAACATATTCACAAGTTATGGGGATTAGGACATGGACATCTTTGGAAAGGCCAATGTTCTGCCCACCACAACTGGGAAGCTGAATGAATGAATGAATGAATGAATGAATGAATTATGAATGAAACTTTTAGAGTGGGAACCAGTGTTGTGCTAGCCACAGAAAGGCAGAAAAAGCAGTAAATGTCTCAGACCTGAAGAAGATGGTAATCAACTGAGCTGTGAGATGATGGTGATTGGGGGTCTTCCAAACCTCTCTTCTCAGATGAAACAGGTCTGACTTTTACAAACTTTCCCTGACATCCCAGAATTAAGATCAGATTCCTTATTCTGTGCTCTTAAGGTACCCTGCTTCAGAATACCTCATTATTATACTTGTGATGCAAGTTCAATAAACACCTTTCACTAGATTTTATAGGTAATGCATGCAATAAAACATATCTGTATTGTTTCCCAGTGTGTAGCATTGAATATAAAGTGCCTGGCATATGATCAGTGTTGAAAAAATATTTCTTGAGAAAATAAATGAATGAATAAGTAGGAATTGAAGAAAAATGAGGTGTTTAAACCACCTTCTACTTGTTCTGCATTGGGGCTTTGATTCACGGCACCATGGGCTTTCTGACATGGCAGACAGAACTGGGAAGGCAAAGAACATTTGTCAGATTCACAACAGAGTCCATGACGAAAAATTGGTAAAGAAGCACTGCCCTCAGTGTGCCAAGTTCAGACATGGGATAATTTAGCCATGGTACAGACATGGAGAATACTATTCTGGGAAAGACAGACTGACTTCCCCTCACTAAAGCTTTCCTATCTTTTTTCTCTCTCTAGGAGAGGAGAACGTGCTGCCTCTCTTGACACAGGACTCTAATGCCAAAGCTCGGAGGGGAATTTTAAGAAGAGCTGTCTTTTCTGAGGACCAGAGAAAGGCTCTGGAGAAAATGTTTCAGAAGCAGAAATATATCAGCAAAATAGACCGAAAGAAACTTGCCATCAACTTGGGACTAAAGGAATCACAGGTATGAAGGAGCAGGCCAATGTCCATTGCTCCTGATTTCTGAAGCAATGCAATGAGAACCATCTACTTGGCAAATATCTGTTGTACTAGTCTGGACACTGAAGCATTATTGAAATGATTTTCATAACTTTTTTAATGGGTGGAAATATATGTCACAATTCCTCTTTGGAAATAGATCCATTTGCTGAGAGGCCTAGGTCTTTGCCTTATTAATTCTTCCCAAATAAACATAAATGCCAAGGATGTGGCATTTACATCATTAGTTTGTTCAGTTTTTAGAAAAGAAGGTTACTTATTTTCCCACAGAAAACGAAACCAATTTTCCCGTCTTTCTCTTCATTTTCAATCCAAAACCAAGGTGAATGACTGACTCATAAATATCACTTAATAATTTCATTATTTTGTACTTTGGATTTATGTCAAGCACAATTAAGTAATTTCAAATTTGCAACACTTACACACCTTTCTTGCACATTGATGTTTCATATCATTTTAAATGAGACTTTGTGACCTTTTGGGAAGCACAGAATACTCCATTTAAAGATTGGCATGCTAACTATAAATAATTAACTGTATAAGGTACTAGCATTTCTTCTTTAATCCTTCTAATCACCATACAAAACAAACACTGTAGTTGTCCACCTCTTATAGGTGATGAAATGCAGAGAAGTAAACATAGGTCCAGCATCCCACTATAGGCATCCTGACTCTGGAGATTGCGTTCTCCTTAACCTAAAGCCAACATGTATAGTTTTGAAAGATATTCACTGCACCAGACCACTTGGCTAAGGGGAATGACAGAGACCGGAATGCAGCAGGTACTCTGCCTTCCAAGCTGGCTTTTCTGGTCCAGGGCTATCTCCACCTGGATTTTTAAAATTAGCATAAGGCATTGAAGGGCTAGCAGAGGCTTGGTATTCACCACCATGCTCTGTTTTTCCCTTGATCCAAATGACCTGGTTTCTAACTTAGGATTTTATTTAAACCAGTTATTTTTGGATGAAATTCTCCTTAACCCTGCTTGCTTTCCCTAGAGAAGTGATCTGTTTCCCCTCCAACCCTCCTGCCCAGCTTTTTCTAGTCATAGTATGTGGCATGGCAGAGGGCCGCTGGCCTATATCAGCCAGTCTGTGCTTTGAGCATGTATGGAACTAATGAGTTCATAACCTTAATTGACTGCTGTGGACTTCCATTTTTAACTTTAAAATCAGGGACCAATATAGAAATTCTTTCCATGTTACAGAACAATTTTGGGTCTATGACAGATTAATTAGTAGCTATATCTTGATGGTATACTGTGTACAAGACACTGCTAGGTAAGCAGTAGGAGGGAATATCGGTAAGTGCTGATTAAGATACACCATTTACATCCTGGGAATGTACACAATTAGCTGGGAAAACAAAGCAGAAGCTCGTGAACTTTTTGATAACAATGTAAGACAACAGTATAGGAGACATCTCCTGGTAGGTAAGACATACAGTCTAATAACAGAGCTTTATCAGTTGTCCTTCAAGTCACATGTCTCTCAGGCCTTAAGGTAATTCCTGTCTCTGGAAAGGACAGACATATAACTGGTCCCATGCATGTGGGAGGTTTAGTGATGGGATTCTCTGATCCTCAGAGGAATGGTGAGGCCTGAGTACCACAAGGAGCTTGGTAGATCTGGCCTGTATAGATAAGAAACTCCAGATTCAGAGAGGAGGAAATGTGCAGGTTTTGGAGGTCAAGGGACCTTTCATTGAATAGAAACTTTAAGTAGGGATTAAAAGATGAAAACTGGCTAGGTTTGATCTGATAGTGCTTTGAGAAACTGTGAAAATTTCCAGTAGTACATAGGGTCTTAAAAATTGACCACCGAAGCCCTGCCTGGTGGCACAGTGGATAAGGTCCTGGCCTGCAAACTCAAAGATCGCAGGTTCGATTCCCAGCCAGGGCACATAACCAGGTTGCAAACCAGGTCTCCAGCCAGGTCTCCAGCCAAGTTCGTAGCTGGAGGCAGATGAAAGGCAACCATACATGGATGTCTCTGTCCCTCTCTGCCTTTCTCCCTTCCCCTCTCTAAAAAAATAATAAATAAAATATTTTTAAAAAATCGGCCACTGAAAAGAGAATGTAACAAGTGTGTAAAAGAGCCTGTATGAAGGGGATGAGCATAACTTCTTCACTCCAAGAAGACAAACTGTTTTTGTGTTTGTATGTTATCTTCCAGTTCTTATCCATAGGCATATCATTTTACCTAATTGATTACATTGTTTTAAAAATTCAAGTGCCTCAGGAATGAGCACTTTATATTTCATTGAATTTGGTGACTATCTTAGAAGTAAGTTAACATTTTCTTATTTACACATATATGTAATTACACAATTAATACATGGTATTTCTTACGATAAATTTAAACAAATAAGAAATTAGTAGTTAAATATGCAAGCTCATCTACTCCCTTTCCAATCTAACTCCTTGGTTACTACTATCATTTTTTAATTGAATTTATTGGGGCGACCCTGGTCACCAAACCATGTAAGTTTCAAGTGTACAACTCAACAAAACATCATGTGCACCCTGCATTGTGTGCCATTGCTTTAAGCAGTCTCTTTCAGTCCCCATTCCCTGCCCCTTTACCCTCTGGCTATCACTACAGTGTTGTCTGTGTCTATGGGTTATATATATTTACATACATATAGCTTTTTGCTTAATCCCTTCACCTTCTTTCATGCAGACCCCCAGGTACCCTTCCCTCTGATAGCTGTCAGTCTGTTCCATGTATCTATGCCTCTGTTTCTAATTTTGTTCATTAGGTCCCACATGTAAGTGAGATCATGTGATATTTTTCTTTCTTTGGCTGGGTTATTTCATTTAGCATAATAATCTCCCAGTCCGTGCTTGCTGTCACAAAAGGTAAGATTTCTTTCTTTTTTACAGCTGAGTAACGTTCCGCTGTGTACATTTTACCACAGCTTTTTAAACCACTCATTGACTGGTGGATGCCTGGGCTGTTTTCAGATCTTGGCTATTGTAAATAACACTGCAAAGGTTATAGGGGTACATATATTCTTTCAAATGGGTGTTTTGAGTTTCTTCAGATATATTCCCAAAAGTGGGATCACAAGGTCAAAATGCAGTTCCATGTTTAATTTTTTGAGGAAACACCATACTGTTTCCCACTGTGGCTGCACCAATCTGCATTTCCACCAATAGTGCACGAAGGTTCTCTTATTTCAGATCCTTGCCAGTACTTGTTGATATATTGATGATGGCTATTCTGACAGGCATGAGGTAATATCTTATTGTGGTTTTAATTTGTATTTCTCCAATGACACTGAGCATTTTTCATGTCTATTAGCCATCTGTATGTCCTCTCTGGAAAAGTGTCTATTCAGGTATTTTTGGTCATGTTTTAATCGGATTGTTTGTCTTCTTGGTGTTAAGTAGTTTAAGTTCTTTATATATATTTGAAATTAACCCCTTAACAAATGTATCATTGGCAAATATGTTCCTCCCATTCAATGGGTTACCTTTTTATTTTGTAATGGTTTCCTTTACTGTAAAAAAGCTCTTTTTAGTTTGATGTAGTCTCGTAGGTTTATTTTTTCCTGTTTTCCTTGTCTTCAGAAACATATTTGCAAAACAATATTGCTACCAGAATATCTGAAATTTTACCGCCTCTATTTTCTTCTAGAATTTTTATGGTTTTACAATTTATACTTAAGTCTTTAATCCATTTTGAGTTTATTCTTGTGTATGGTGTAAATTAGTGGCCTAGTTTCATGCTTTGCATGTATCTGTCCATTTTCCCAACACCATTTTTTGAAGAGACTGTTTTTACCCAGTTGTATATTCTTGTCTCCTTTGTTAAATAACTACTATCATTTTAAATGGCTCTTGTTTTAGTTTATTGACATGTCATGTATTAAAAAAATAAATTTGTGTGTTGTATATGCACTAATATATTAATTATATACTAATAACAGAAACACATAATGATTACCATGTGCCCCTACATTTGGTGTCATTTATCTTTACAATGACTCTATGAGACAGCTACTTTTATCATTGCTGTACAAATGAAGATGCTGACACCTAGAATTGTGTGTATAAATTTGAAAGAAAAACGGGGCGATTTTATGCATATAACTTGATTTTCTCTGCAGAACAGTACAAATCTCCCACTTAACTAGCCCACAGATCCCTGAGTAGAATGTTACTTGGGCCAGTAGCCCCCTGCCTATCCCCTCCTGGTCACTACCAGCTGCTTTCACTATCCTGATTTCTCACAGCATAGATCAATTTTACCTGTTTTTTTTTTTTTTTTTTTAATTTTTAAAAAATATTTTATTTCATTATTTTTAGAAAGAGGGGGAGAGAGAGAGGCAGAAAGGGAGAGAGACATCAATGTATGGTTGCTTTTCACCTGCCTCCAGCCACAGATCTGACTGAAGACCTGGTTTGCAACTTTGTTATGTGCCCTGGCTGGGAATTGAACCTGTGACCTTTGGGTTCGCAGGCCAGCACCTTATCCACTATGCTACCAGCCAGGGCTTTAATTTAATTTTATTGTTCTTGTATTATATCCATCCCCTTTTTACTCCCCTCTGTCCTCTTCCCCACCCACCCACTTCCCTACTAAGTCAATCCCACTGTTGTCCATGTCCATGGTTCTTCCATACTAGGTTCTTGACTAAACTGCTCCCCTTCTTTGCCTCTTCCCCCCCTCCCCCCAACCTCCTTGCCCACTGAAGGTCTATTCACTGTATTCATATATCTGGTTGTTTTGTTCATTATTGTCCTGTAATGGGTGAGATCATATGGTATTTGTCTTTCACTGACTGGCTTATTTCACTAAGCATAATACTTTCTAGTTCCATCCATGTTGTTGCAGAGGGTAGGAGTTCCTTCTTTCTTTCTGCTGTGTAGTATACCATTGTGTAAATGTACCAAAGTTTTTTGATCCAATCATCCACTGATGGGCACTTAGGCTGTTTCCAGCATTTGGCCATTGTAAATAGTGCTGCTATGAACATAGGAGTACATAGGTTCTTATGAATTGATGTTTCGGGATTCTTCAGGTATAGTCCTAGTAGGGAAATTGCTGGATCAAAAGGCAGTTCCATTTTTAGTTTTTTAAGGAAACCCCATACTGTTTTCCATATTGGCTGCACCAGCCTGCATTCCCACCAACAGTGCACCAGGGTTCCTTGTTTTTATATATGTAGAATCATTTAGCACTGATTCTTTGGTGTATAGCTTCTTTTACTTAAACATTATGTCTTTGGGATTCATTCATGTGGCATGTAGCAGTAGCTCATTTGTATTCATAGCTGTGCATCATCCCTTGTCATATTAGTTTATTCATGTTAATAGTGGACATTTGGATTGCTCCCAGTTTTTGGCTGCTGACAATGCCTCTTGATTTGCACTTTGCTTTTTCCCCTTATTCAGATGCCATGGATGCATCCTTTTATCTCAGAATTTATAGATTTACTTCATTCTTTTTGAGTATCTCTTAACGGATAATTGCATAGAAATGTCATAATTCATTTAGCATTCTTAACTTTTAAGTTACCTCCAAGTTTTACTGTTGCATATCTTTATGCATTTTAAAAATACTTCTGTAAGATAAGGAACTAGGAGTCAGATTTATATGGGAAAGCGTATGTATATTTTAAATTGTGATAGATTAAACATTTTTTTCAGATATAATATTGCTTCAAAAACAGAATTGTATCAAATTTACACTCTTAATAACAAAGTCCTTTTTGGAAAACCTTCCTCTATTTATAAATTTTTTTAAAAGTTGCCAACTTTATTGGTAATTATTATTTTTAAAATTTTCCTAATTACCAGAGCTTGAAGGTCTGTTAATCATTTTACAATTTTTAATCTGTGAATTGGCCTTTTCATGGCTGAACCATTTTTTTGTATCATGTTGTTTTTTTCATTGATATGTAGCAATTATTTTGGCTGTTAATAAAAATTTTGGAATATTATGGTTAGCAACATTTTCCTTTTATTTTTTAATTTAAAAAATTTTATTGTTGTTGTATTACATCCATCCCCCTTCTGCTCCCACATTTTCCTTTTATAACTGCAAAAATCCTCTTCAAGGTTGTGGCTTTTTTTTTTTTTTTTTTTTTTTTTTTTTTTTTTTTTTTTTTTTTTTTTTTTTTTTTTTTTTTTTTTTTTTTTTTTTTTTTTTTTTTTTTTTTTTTTTTTTTTTTTTTTTTTTTTTTTTTTTTTTTTTTTTTTTTTTTTTTTTTTTTTTTTTTTTTTTTTTTTGTAGTAGAATATACCTAGCATAAATTTTACCATTTTAACCTTTTTTGATTGCTCAATTCACTGGCATTAAGTCCATTCACATTGTTCCATTACCACCATTCATCTCTAGAGGGTTTTTCATCTTGCAAAACTGAAACTCTGTACCCAATTAAACAATGTCTCCCCATTCCGCTCTCCCTCAAGCTGCTGGCAATCACCATTCTACTTTGTCTCTATGAATTTGACTATCCCAGGTAAGTTTTATGAGTGCAACTATATTGTATTTGTCCTTTTGTGACTGGCTTAGTTTGCATAGCATGATAGCTTCAAGTTGCATTCTGGTTGTAGTGTCAGAATTTTCTTACTTTCTACATTAACAATAATATTTCTAAATGTATACTACATTTAGTTTATCTGTTCAGCCATCAATGGACACTTGGATTTTCCCCATATTTTGGTTTTTATGAATAATGCTGCTAAAAACATGGATATAAAAATCTCTTTTTTTCAAAGTCCATGCCTTTAAAAAATTATAGATGGCATACTATATTAATTTCAGGTGTACAATACAATGATTTGACATTTATATACCTAATGATGTAACCACAACAGTAATCCTAGAAACCATTCATCACCATGCAAAGTTACTATAACATTATTGACTCTATTCCCTGTGATGTGCTCTGTGCATAGCCCATTTTATAACTGGAAGTTTATACTGGTTATTCCCCTTTATTCTCTTCACCCATTCCCCTACCCATCCCCACTCTGGCAACCATCAGATTATTCTCTGTATCTAAGAGTCCATTTCTGTTTTGTTTTATTTGTTTATTTGTTTTCTTTAAATTTATTTTACAAAATACTTTATCAATTATTTTTAGAGAGAAGGGCAGGGAGGGAGGAAGAAAGGGAGAGAAATATCAATGTGTGGCTGCCTTTCACCTGCCTCCAGCTATGGACCTGGCTGGAGACCTGGCTTGCAGCCTGGTTAGGTGCCCTGACTGGGTATTGAACCAGCTACCCTTAGGTTTGCAGGCCAGTGCCAATCCACTGAGCCACCAGCCAGGGCGATTTGTTTTATTGTAGATTGCTCATATAAGAGAAACCGTATAGTGTTTGTCTTTCTCTGTCTAACTTACTTCATTTAGAATAATATTCTCTAACTCAGCAATTTTCAAGCAGTGTGTTGCAAGAATTTTAAAAACATGTCATACCTGACTATTTAGTCAGGAGCACTGACCTCTTTCCCCTTAGACTGTCAAATTAAACAATGCAACAGTAGCCGTCAGGTATGAATGAATCAAATCAAAATTATACCTATTTTTGTCACATCAGCAAAAAATACACTTTTAGTGTGCCACAACATTTTAGTAATTGGATATATATACTCCCACTCTCACATACACATGCACAATCATCTTTATTCACTCATCCATCAACAGACACCTGGGCTGCTTTCACATCTCAGCTATTGTAAATAATGTAATGAACATAGGAATGCATTTTTCTTTTTGAATTAGTGTTTTTGTTTTCTTTGGGTGAATAATTTTTAGTTTTTTGAGGAACATTCATACTGTTTTCCATAGTGGCTACACCAATTTACAATCTTAACCATGCATGAACTTTCTTTTTCTTGACATTCTTTTCAACACTTGTTATTTATTGACTTTTTGGTAATAGCCACTTGACAGGTATGAGGTAAATACCTCATTGTGGTTTTGATTTTCATTTTCCTAGTAATTGGTAATGGTGAGTATCTTTTCATATATCTGTTGACCATCTGTGTGTTGTCTTTGGAGAAATGTCTATTCAGGACCTCTGCTAATTTTTAATTTGATTTTTTAAAATTTGAGTTGTCTGAGTTCTATAGTACTTTGGACATTAACCTCTTATTAGATGTATTATTTGTGAATATCTGCTCTCAGAGGCATTCTTCTCAGAAGAAGAACAAGTAATCCTAAAATTTACATGGAACCACAAAAGATCCTGAATACTCAAACAATCTCGAAAAAGAAGAGCAAAGTTGGAGGTATCATACTTACTAGTTTCAAACTATATTACGATGCTATAATAATCAAAACAGTATGATACTAGCACAAAAACAGACATGGATCAATGGGACAGAATAGAGAGCCCAGAAATGAAACTTCATTTATATGGCCAATTAATCTATCATAAAGGAGGCATGATTATACATTGGGTTAAGGACAGTCTCTTCAATACATGGTGCTGGGAAGACTGCAAACTAAATGAAACTGGGCTACTTTCTTACACCATCTAAAAAATAAAATCAAAATGGATTAAACACTTAAATATAAGAATTGAAGCCTCCGCTAGTGTGTTGCGGCTCAGTTGGTTGGGCATTGTGCCACAAAACTATAGGTAACCAGTTTGATTCCAGGTCAGGGCACATGCCTGGGTCCCTGATCAGAGTGTGTGCAAGAGGCAACCGATGGATGTTTCTCTCTCACAGCAATATTTCTCCCCCTGTTCTTCTTCCTCCCTTATAAAATAAAATGTAATTTTTAATTAATAAAAGACCTAACAATATAAAACTCCTTTAAGGAAACAGAAAACTCTTTGACATTGGTCTTAGCAATATCTTTTTAGAAATGTCTCCTTGGGCAAGGGCAACAAAAACAAAGACAAACAAACAGAATTGCATAAAACTTAAAAAAGCTTCTGAGTCCCTCCTTTTAATTCTGCTGGATAGTTTGTGGATTTTCCTTATATTTATGATGTCGTTATCTGTATATAATCTTCTTATTTTTTATCGATTAGATTGTTATGGTACAAGGATGTAATGTAATGCATAGGAAAGCAATGTGATTTGCTTTGAAGATATTAGGCAACCAATTGTGAACTTTCCAACTCAGGCACGGTTGACTACACTGTAGGTAAAGAGGGAGGCTAATAGTAAAAAGAGATCCAGTGGGGTGTTGGGAAGGAAGGCTTAAATTAGAAACTGCCATCGTAATTGGGTTAGTTACCATGAATTGTTATTTACTGAACCAGAGTTTGATAAATTCTGGAAGTAATCAAACTTGGAAATTGTAGAAAACCTGAAGTTTATCAAAACAATATAAAATGCAATTTTTTTTTTTAATGTATTGTTAATGTTGTCTCTGAAATTTCCCAATGAGGTTCGAATGCTTCTAGGAGCTTAGACAATGGTGTGGGATAGTTGTGTATTCTAGTCTAAACTCTTCCATTTTACTGTGTGACCTTGAACTGATTTATGGCTTTGAACCTCAGTTTTCTCACACATTAATGAAGACTACTTGCAGTCATTGTGGCCTTTAAATTATGTAATCCACTTAGAATGCACGGCTTGATCCCTGGTACAAAATTACCACTCAGATACTATTACTAGTAGGTAACATTTCCTTTGGTTGAATATTTTGCACAGACTAATTGAAAGATGTCAAACTTACAGGATGTAAGTAATTTACCACAGTTGTTTCACTTTTTAAGTGTATGTGGGGATATTACACTAAAGTAATTTCTCAGGTATTTTTGAAGGAGCCCATGTGAAAAGCCACAGGGACTTTTGCTGGGCTGGCTCTCATAATTAGGTATACTCTGTATATACCTTATTAATGGGGGAAATTACAGTTTAAAATGCTGAAGTGAATTAAAATGGAGTCAGTGATCATTTTATCCAATTATTTTTATCAATAGGTGAAAATTTGGTTTCAGAACAGAAGGATGAAATGGCGGAATTCCAAAGAAAAGGAAGTGCTTTCCAACAGGTGTATCCAAGAAGTAGGCCTTCCGGAGGATCCCCTCTCCCAATCTGCTTTGGGTTTCGCTTCTCCTTGTCCTTCCCTCTGGGACATCTCCCAACAGCACTCCAGTCCAAGATGGAGGGAGAGTTCCCCAGAACCTCCAGAAAGACTCACCCAGGAGAGTTCAGGGGCACAGCCTCCAGAAGCCAATTCACTGCAAGGCGCCTTATACTTGTGTTCTGAAGAAGCAGGAGACAAGGATGTACTTACTGGGGCCATCTGAATGGAAGCATTCCTCTGTAGTAATTTAAAAGAACCCTTAACTAACCATGTTTGGACTTTAAAGCCAGCTAGCTTATGTCTCATCAGTGCCCAAAACCTAACAACTCTGCAGCGATGCAGGAACTAATGCTTTAGGAAACTTGTTCCAGTGTTCTGTTATTTGGGTTTTAGGCTCAGATTTAATTTGTAAGTGGAAAAGAATCTCCCAGAAAGCACAATGGAACTGAAGCAAATGAGAGTAATAGTTGGCTCAATCTGAGTATGTGTATATATAGTATGTCTCTAATATGTAAATATATATAAATATTCATTAAAATACATTGGTAGAAACTAGTTCTCCTTTAAATACTGCATAGAGCAAGTTCATTTCCTTTTATATGAAGAAAAATCAGCCAGTGATTGAATGTCATTAATTTTTAAAAAATAATGTAAAAGTTGGACTTGAGTCTAAAGTTTTATATAAGAACATGTTTGGTTTTTTAAATTTTCTATTTTCTGGTTTTATTCAGTATCCAGCTGCAAATGAGTTTTAACAATTCAGCAATCCTAATCAAATGAGCCACTGTTAGATATATACATTGAAAGAATATGTTTAAAATTAATCCAACAAGCAAACTAGAATTTCTGTATGTTACTACTAGTATTTTTTTTTTTTTTTAAGATTTTATTTATTTTCAGAGAGAGAGGAAAGGGGAAAGGCAGAGTGGGAGAGATAGACTTCAACGTATGGTTGCCTTTCACCTGCCTCCAGCTATGGACCTGGCTGGAGACCTGGCTTGCAACCTGGTTATGTGCCCTGGCTGTGGAATTGAACCAGCAACCTTTGGGTTTGCAAGCTGGCGCCTTATCCACTGTGCCACCAGCCAGGGCACTACTAGTATTCTTAATTTTTAAGTCTCTGGACTTTATCTGGCCATCATGAAGGTGGTACCTATTTAACCAATGATGATCTTTTGATCTCATCTCTGTAAGGATGGGCCTTAATCAGGGTTTGCAATGTAAAATGCCTTCAAAAGCCTGTCAGGTAAAAACAGGGCATGACCCACCTAAAGATATTTGAGTTTAATACTTTTGAAAATACTGTGTGGGCCAAATGAAACATCTGTGCCAAGCAGTTTGTGACCTCTGGCCAAGACTTTAAAAAGTGTCACCATTTAAAAAATGTTCCCAACTGAACTTCAAAATACAATATTGATGAAATCCATGGTGATTCGTCTTTGCACTTCTAGTTATAGACTCAATTTTCCACTTAGGTGCTATATGCTATATATATATTAGGTTATTTTATGTATCAACAAACACCATACAGATGTTTAATGTTTTTTGCGTACCCTGAAATAGTATTATTATAAAATTGCCTTTCTGGTAACAATTTGCTTAGTTAATCTAGAATTTTGATTTCAGGTCCAAGAAAAAATTATGTTTTACTTTGAAGGAAATGAGGCAGAAAAAGGAAATGATGTGGTTTTGAACTAGGTTATTATTAATCTGTGGACAAGAAACATTATTAGAAGTTCATGATGTGGAATTTTGTTGGTAAGAAAGCAATGTGAAGAGAGTGACTCCTAATTTGCTTATGTTCTTAACTATCGACTTGGAGGGTTTAGAAAAGATAGTATTTCCCTACTATGCTGCACACCTGAACTGATCTAATATTGAATGTCAACTGTAATTGATATTCAAAAAGTATAAAAAAAGAAAAGTATAAAAATACAAAAAGTATATAAAAAAGAAAAGATAATAGTTTTAATCAGGATCAGGAAATGATTTTCCATGAATGGAACTTGAATTGATGTATGCTAGTCTATGTCTTTATCCCAGTATCTTTTACTTAAAAGTCATTTCAGAGGAAGCTTTCCTCAATGCCTTTTGGTGGGAAGTAGAGGGCCTTCTGACAAGAAATTAATTTAATTTAAAAAAAATTTTAAGTTATTAGTTTCAGGTGTACAACATAGTGATTAGTCATTTATATAACTTATGAAGTGATGTCCCTGAAAAATGATTTATAGTGTGGTTTCTTTCCTTTATATGATGTTAACGTCATTTACATTTATTGGGTCCTTATGTGTGAGAGACTGTGTTAAATCTTTAGGCTGGGTTGACTTATTTAGTCCTTACGATAATAATCCTATGACCTAGGACCTAGGCAATATTGCTATCAAGATTCCTGTTACCCAGACAAGGGACCTGCAGCAGCATGGTTGGGGTGATCACCCATGGTCATGAGGTTAATATATGGAATATGAACCCTGGCAGTCAAGTTTTAAATCTTGAAATCTAACCAATCATAATGGTTTCATATTGCTATGGGATAAATTGGAAGATGTAACATTTTTAGAATTGCACTAAACTCTATTAAAGAAATTTAGAACCACATATGTAGTATTTTACAAGCTCTTATTTGGAGAATGGTTTTCTCTTCAGTATTCTTTTCTTTATTCATTTTAAAATTTAAGATAAGTAAATAATTGCAAAAGCCTTTAACTATGAAGTCTCTATGGAGATTAATCCCATAGGAGTGTGAGGTGAAATTTTATTTTTTATCACTTATTGCAAAAAATTGTAAAGTACTTTATCTTTGGTCAATAGCTATTGAAAATAACTTGAAAATCAAATGACAGAAACTGCCATTGATTACCCAGGTTTTAGAAGTGGGCTAATTGGTACTTAAATGATCTTCCCCCAAGCTCTAAGTTTCAGGAGAGGCTCCTCTTGGTAAGATTGGCTTGATATTTGAATATACAAATAAATCTTTTAATTGGTTTTCACTTTGGAATGTGTTAAGGCTTAGGATAAATACTCTTTGGAGGAATATACTAGGACTTTGAAAACACACAAGCACACATAAATGGTACATACACATATGCTTGCTCTGCCTTTACTTGGCCTGAATTGTTGGAAAGAACCACTGGTATTCTGATTGACACAGGTCTCCCTTCACTCTCAGTTTATGCTCTGCTGACCCTCCATTCACCTACAGTGTACTTACATTCACCTATGGTGTTTTCTTCTGTTATCTGAGTGCTGACTCCTTTTCTCCATGAGATCACATATTGGTATAGTTTTTGCTTTCTAGACAAACACTGCCCTAGTAAGCACAAGGGCCATAGAAGCCTGGATGCAAAAGTTTTTTGTTTTTGTTTTTAAGTAAATTGTTAAAAGGATTTTAAGCAGATGAGAAGAAAAAAAATGGTGAACAGCATCTCCTAGCATTTATAAAGATGACAATTTTATAAAGCTAAATATAAAGGGCTAAAAGTATGCAAGCAGGTAGGGAGGAGTGATCCTTGGGTGTGGAGACAGAGAAAGCCATGATTATTGATGTTTACAAGGCAACTCTCTTTTCTTAGTAATAAGATAGTTTGAGTGGGGAACCCAGTTATTAGGCCAATGATTCTCAAACTTTATTTGTTTATTTATTTTTAAAGATTTTATTATTGGGCAGGATGTGAGAAGTGTTATCCTAGGCTCTATGTAAACAGTGAGGGAAAGCATGGTTCTTGCCCTCAAAAAATTTAGACTAGATTATATGATCTAGTCTTCTTGCCAGACAGTGTTTGAAATAGTCTATACTGTCATTTACTGGATCCAGTAGAATTGGGGCAAAAATAATCTAACATCCTCCCAAACCCCATCTCTTTATTTGTAGTGATGGAGGTGGTGAAGTGCTCCACTATTCAGAAAAATATAACCTACTTGGCACTGCTGGTGTTTTATGCTATCTCTCCTTCATTCAGTTGCTATGGTCCAAAGGGGAGGAAGAAAGAGTTCAAGAGTGGAATTCAGTACTTTCTTTTGTTCATAGTGCACCCTATCCTTTACTTTCTTTTTTCCACTTTCTCAGGCTCAGAGCAACCTATACTCATGGTGGATGGGACGAATGAAGTAAAAGCAAGTAACACAAGTGGGAGGGAAATAAGAATGATAAGTTCTCTTAAATATAAAGGGAAATTTTTGAGGAATTAATGTATATCTTTTCTAAGCCATTTCTAAAATAAACAATTTCATTTAATAATCAACTACATTGAGGACATAGCACTAGTCCCATAAAGATGGTTCTTAGCTTTCAGCTATTAGGTAGGTTCCATTACTTTATTCTTTTTGGTTATAAAAGTTATGCATGCTCATTATAAAGAAACACACCTGAAAATATAGGTAACAGAGAGAAAAGTATGTGTAACTCTGCCATCAGGAGATAGCTGATTATGTTTTTTTGTGAAAAATTTTCACTTTTGATTGTATGGGTATGTAAATATGAGTGTATCTACACAAATTTGGATCATAGTGCATATCCAGATTATCCTTCCTTCCCTCCTTCCTTCCTTCCTTCCTTTCTTTCTTTTTTCTTTTCTTTTCTTTCTTTCCTTTCTTCCTTCCTTCTTTCCTGCCTTCTTTCCTGCCTTCCTTCCTACCTCCTTTCTTTCTTTCTCTCCTTAACTTTATAAAGAGAACTTTTTTCCAGGCCATTAAAACTTTTTTGAAACTATTTATGATGGTTGCATAATATTCCATTGTAACTCTTTTACCTCTTGAAGTGGCCAGGAGGTGCAGATCATCGATAAAATGATCATAGGTTACTGTACTATAAAATGTACTGAAGAATAGCAATCTAGTGCTTATTTCTTTTAACTCAGCGAAATTTCAACAAACATAAAACATGGAATAAAAATGGAGATAATTTGGTTTTATACTTTCAGTGGCATTGAATGTCAAGGAGTATCAAATATAGCAAATGGAGCCACTTCTATAAAGCCCCTGGGAAGTTTATGAAAACTTACCCCATTACTTCAAAATCCACAGATGTGTGCACATGTGAATTTTAGCACATAGCAGCAACCTTACTAATGTAGGGTAATATTCTACCTCTGTTCAAATGTGCTTTATAGTCACAGTGATACATTAGTTAACTCTTCCAAGTATGTGTTTTGCCCACAACATGGGCAGAAGTCAAGCAAATGGATGGGCCACCATTTGAAGATGAAGATGATAAAGGTGCTTTGCCTTTTTAACCTAGAATCCCTCAGATGTCACAACTCTGGGTATTCTCTCAAAGTTGCTTAAACAACAGAAATTGTCGGGAGGATCTTTGGGGGTTGGTACATTGAAAGATTATAAGGGAGCCTTTAAGGTTACTTAAACACAAAGCAGAACCATCAAGTGCTTGCTTGATTCTAATCAAAGCAAGCATGTCAAATTCTAATAAAATAGTGACATAATTAATTATATATATATATATATATATATATATAATTAAATATATATATATAATTAATTCTATTACTAGGAATTTTCATTGTAGTTTCCTAGGGCTGCTGCAACAGATTACCATAAATTGTGTAGCTTAAAACTACAGACATGTATTCTTTCACATGTTGTGGAGGTCAGAAAACCACAGTCCACTATCAAGATGTCAACAGGGCCAAGATTTTAGGAAACTGCCTCTTCCAATTTCTGGTGGCTCTAAAGGTTCTTTGGCTTGGAATATGACTCAGTCTCTACCTTTGACTTTATGTGGCCTTCTTTCCTGTGTGCCTGTGCCACAAATTTCCTTCTGCCTTTCTCTAAGGACACCTGTCATTGTTTTTAGAGCTGCCTCTTAAGTACAGGATGATCACACTCAAACTTAATTGCACCTGTAAAGGCCCTTTTTTCAAATAAGGTCACTTTCACAGTCCAGGAGTTAGGACTTGGACAGACTTTCATGGAAACCACTATTCAACCCACTATAATTGTATTTCACAGTATCACAGCAAAAAATATTAAAAATAAAACTGAAACACTTCTGTTTGCATTTCCTGTAATGGAACTTGACTTATATTGCTTTGGCCTCAGCTTTTGTACCAACCAAACAATTCACTACTTGCAAGAATATTTGGAGCAGAGAAATTTTTTTAAAAATTGCCTACATTTGGGATTCCTTTCTACGCTGGGAAAATTTAAGGAAATGCAGGGCTAATTTTTTAAAGCTTTCACATGGATTCCAGATGTTGACCATTTAGTCCAAGAAGGTGTTTCCTTATTATACAAATGTGGTGCACATCAAGAAATTGGCATTGTTTAATTTATGACTCACACATGAACCATTGTTTTTGAGATATAGTTATTTTAACTGATTCATAAACTAAACAATGTCAATATTTGGACACATACCATATTTGTATAATGAGGAAACACCTTCTTACATTAAATGGTCAACATCTGGGATCCATGTGGGAATTTCTTTGAAATTTTAAATGAAGACAAATTAGCATGGTATACTTTTTCTCAGAGATGCAGTTAGTAAAGACAGAGAGGACTTGGTACTACATGTGGTTAAGCAAATAGAGATGTTGTGGATAGTAACATTCAATAATGCTTTTACAGCACTATTTTGGGGATGCAGTAAATTGAGGCATGGAGTGAAATACAATATGGGCAATTTTGAGCCAGGGATCAAAAATCAGCTCTCTTAGTTGGAGTGTAAGTTATCAAAAACCTTCTGGAGAAAAATATGATAACACAAACAAGATGGTAAATGAGCATACCCTTTGACCAGACAGTTTATCTTAAGGAAATAAAAATGTGCAAGTAGTCTTATTTATATAAGGGGATGCTCATCATAACAGATTTGTTTTTAAAGATTTCACTTATTATTTCCAGAGAGAGAGGAAGGGAGAGAAGCAGAGAGAGAGTGAAACATCAACGTACAGTTGCCCCTTACCTGCCTCCAGCCACAAAGCTGGCTGGAGACCTGGCCTGCAACCTGGCCATGTGCCCTCGCTGGGAATCTAACCAGTAACCCCTGTGTTCTCAGGCTGGTGCCTTATCCACTGTGCTACCAGCCAGGGCATGATAGACTTTTTAAAAGCACTTTTAGGTTCATAGTGAAATTGAGTGGAATGTAGAGATTTCCCAATATGCCTTTTGCCTTCACATTCACCCATCCTCCCTCACTATCAACATCTAGCACCAGAGTGGTATGTTTGTTACAGTGGACACATCATTGTCATCTAAAACTCATAGTTTACAGTGGGTTTCGCTTTTACTGTTGTTCATTCTATGGATTGTGAAAAATGTATAATGACATGTATCCACCATTATAGTATTATACAGTATAGTTTTACTTCCCTAAAGGTCCTCTCATAATATGTTTTTGATAACAATAAGAGATTGGTTAAATACATTTTAGCAAATTTATATAAGTAGTCTTATAAAGTTATTGAAAATAATACTATAGATGAATGATGATCTATAAAAATGGTCATAATTCACTATTAAAGGAAAAACATTATAAAACAATATGTTAATAGCCTAAAATTGTGTGTGTGTGTGTGTGTGTGTGTGTGTGTGTAGGTTTAGAAAAAGGACTATATACTCAGATATTAACTGTAGCTGTCTCTGAGTTGGGGTTAAAAATAATGTTGCTTTCCTTTCCCTGTTGTTTATTTTCCAAATAATCTACTATAAATCATGTTACTTTTAAAATTAAAAATCACAAAATTTGATGTGGCTACCTTATAGACATCTCAAATTCAAAGGAGCTCTTTCTCCTTTTTTTTTCTTTTTCCCCAGCTTTATAAATGTTACCTCTGTGCTTGGTGGTCTTTACTCAAACTCTTAACAACATGGTTCCTCATATGTAATATGCTTTTTGTTAGATTACTTCTAAGATCCCTTTCAGAATAAATTCTATTCTGTCTTAATTGTAATGATAAACTCTCCTAGAGCTTAGCCAGAACAGCTATTTATATTTTTAGAACACAGGGCCATCAGAACTTAACCCCTTAGATGAGCAGCTGGGAAGGAAGGAAAGAATTCCCTAATACTTGGAACCATTTTACCTAGAAGCTAGAACCATGGGTTTCCAGGACAGATTGCAGATAAATGGGACACATGTTTAAATCACTATCAGGTTAGGTATTGTTTTTCTTGTTGACAATTCACATTGTATTTTGAATTCTTCCTGAACTTATTATTATGTTACTTCCTCCTTTGTAATGTAAGCCTCAAATCCCATTCATTTTTAATTTTCCTTCTATAAACAGTCCATACACAATAAGTATACTGTAAACATGATATATTATAAAATTGTACATCTTAAATTGATATCGTTTTATTATCCAATGTCATCTCAATAAATTCAATTAAAATTTTCCCAGTAGAAATTGGGTATAAGAAATTAAGTGTGAGTTCTTATTTCACCTCAAATATTTGATAGTAGTTCCTTCTTCCAGTAAACAGAAAATAAGACAACCAGTTGCTGTAATCATGGGATCTGTTGACACTTTATTCCTTGCTCCCTTTTGTATGATTACAGCAGGTCCTTGAATAATGTCATTTTATTCAAATTCCTTATATTGTAAAATTGAAAAGAAAAAAATACTGCTTCCCAGCCAGAACAGGGCCACTGTCTGATAGAATTTGCAGTCTTCCCACATCTGTGTGGGTTTCCTCCAGAGACTCCGATTTCCTCCCACATTCCCAAAGATGTGCACAATTAGGTGAATTGACGTGTCTAATTGGTCACAGTCTGAGCAGGTGTGTGAGGATGTGTGAGTACATCTTTGATGGAATGACACCCTGTCCCAAGCTACCAGGATAGGCTCTGGGCCCCCTTGACTATGAACTGGAATAAGCAGGCAGGAAAATAATTCTCTTACTTGTTTTATTAATTTTTCTTTTATTTTTTAAAAAAGAGAACAAATCCAATCTATTTATTTATTTTCATAAGTTTAAGTCCTTAAGAAGTATAGCATTACATAGATTCTGTGTCCAACGACCTTTGCAGGAAGGTTGTTTCAGAATTTAGCATAAACCATGCTGCTGTTTCCGTATACATGAGTTACTTTTCCCCAGATATTCTGGTTTTGTTTCTCTTGTTACCTGGAGTCACTGTGTTATTCTTTGCTTTGTACACATATGCACATCTCTTGCCTAGATAGCATTCAGTTTCATCATGAGTATAAACACCTTTAATTTTAAGAAGATCTGTGTGCTCCTTCTGGTTTCGAAGACCCTGCTTATTGCTGGCAAGAATGGCCTTGGACCGCAGCCTTCCAGACAAATTTATCGTTATAGATGTCCCGTTCCCTGCAGGCTCCAAAGTCTCCAAGAGGGCAGAGAAGAAGACCTTCTTCCTTCTTAAATGTATGTATAGTTGACATGTTTCATTGTTTAATATGAGAAGTGCTTTGGGTCTTTATTTAGGAGCTTGGTGATGTTTTTGTGACTAAAAATATGCTGTAGGAATTTGACTTTTGTTTCTATCAGTTAGCTTATGATAAACTTAGCTTCACTATATAGTTGATTCCTGAACAATTTGGGGGAATAGGGGCACCGACCGCTCATGCAGTCTAAAGTTCACATGTAACTTTGACTCCTCCCAAATTTAACTGCATGCATCATCCCTATCTATTCATGGGTTTAACATATGCAGATTCAACCACCTGTTGATTGAAAACAGTCATTTCAATCCAATCTGAGGTTGGATATCCATGGGTGTAAATGGCCGACTGTACTAATAGCCTATTGTTGACTGGAAACCTTACCAACACATAAATTGTTGATTAACATATACTGTATATTATTTGTATTGTATATGTCATTCTGACAGAATTAATCTAGAGAAAAGAAAATGTTAAGGAAACCATAAGAGAAAAATACCTTGACTGTATTTATGGGAAGAAAATCTACTTATAAGTGGGCCCACACAGTTTAAACCTGTACTGTTCAGAGTCAACTTAAAGTTATTTCTCAAGGTCACAGTTTCCAAGAAACTATCAACATCACATGAGAAGTTACTGTAATAACCAGGTCTCATCTATGCATTCTTCTAACCATCTTTTCAATCTATCTTCTCCTATACATTCCCATAGCCACTAATGCATTCCAGGGTATCACTGTCTCCACACTTCTTGTTTCCTAGCCGTCTCTTTGCATACCTTCTAGGTTCCTTCTAACTTCTTTAGGTTGTAGTTAGAGTGATCCATTTAAAATACAAATCTGATCATGTCATTCTTTCTCAGTACAATTTTTCTATGGCTCTTCCTTAAGCTAAGACCAACACCAATATCCTTCCTACAGTTCAGTGTGCTCTGAGGTCTGATTCCTGCTCATTGCCATAGTCTCATCTCTCTCCACTTTCCTTCTTTTTTTCTTTTCTTTTTTTAAAGATTTTTAGAGAGAGGGAAGGGAGAGAAGCAGAGGGGGAGAGAGAGATCAACATATGGTTGCCTTTCACCTGCCTCCAGCTATGGACCTGGCTGGAGACCTGGTTGGTAACTTGGTTATGTGCCCTGGCTGGGAATCAAACCAGTGACCTTTGGGTTCTCAAGCCCGCACCTTATCCATTGTGCCACCAGCCAGGGCCACTTTCCTTCTTGTTTTCTACATTCTGGGTATGCTGGATTTTCATTTCCTTCAATTTCTTTAGCTGTCATAACTCAAGTCTTTACACAAGCTAATCGCAGATTGCTCTCCTTCTTTGCTTCCTACCTACATTTCTTCTAGCTTAGTCTCATTTACCCTCCATATCTTCCCTGGTATCCTGGATTAAATCCCCTACTGTAGGCTCCCACTGCACTCTAAATTCCTCTTTCCCCAACACTCTTGCCAACCTTGTGATTACCTATTTGGTTTTCTTCTTCTCATTAGGAATCTGGGTCAACTTCAAACTCTATAAGATCAGCAAACTTGTTTGTATCCCCGCCCCCCTGCCCCCATCACTGACAGCTAGCAGGGAGCCTGGAATTTAGTAATTCCACAATAAATATTTGTTGATTTGATTTTAAATTAAGTGTATTCAATAGTTTTCCTCAGGTCTCCCCCAAGCACCTGTATTTTATACAGCTCTCTAGCTGAGTGAAAGTAGTGCACACGTGAGGAAAAGACAGGGTGGGGCAGAATGGCATGCAGAGTGCCTGCTGCAGTCATTGTAGGGCTGTCCCGATACTGAAGATCGGCAAGGTCAGGGTGAAATGCTTACAGCGGCACGTTGGCCCTTGAACTTAATTCATTTCAGAACGCCTATTTGAGGAGCAATTTGTTTGAAAACTGAACACATTTTTTCCCATTAGAAAGAATATAAATTGAATTAATCCATTCCAGACCCTCAAATAATTCCATTTTAACTGTTCTATAGCACATGTGTAGTCTATTGTTTAAACTATAAACACCTTGAAAACAAAAAGGACACGAAATGTAAATGAAAATTTAACAAAAAGGAAATGAAGTGTACAATAAAAAATGGAAATGTATGTAGAACTACTGATAACAAGAGTTATTGATGACTGAATATAGACAGGAGTGATGGAGGGATGTTATTGTTGAGAAGGTGAGTCCCCTTCCATTAAGATTTCAGGTGGCTGTTTTTCCAGGGTTCTTTCTCTTTTTTGTCTCTTCACTCCATGAGAACTTGCCTCAGGTTCACTGGGCCTCTGCCAGGCTGAAAACTTATCTGATGACATTTGTTTTTTCCTATGTTTTAACATTTGCCTGAAGGGAAACACCCACTGCACTATCATTGAAGAAGTTTATCACTCAGTTTGCTACTTGTTGGTCAGGGTGCTATTACTAAATAAATAAATAAAATAAGACAAACAAAAAACCTTTGCATTTCTCCCCATTTCCCAAGCATTCCCATAATTAGTGTAGGAGAAACATCCTCTCTTGCCTCCTCTTCCTCTGAAGTAAACTCAGCTGCCATCTGTGGCTGTTCCCTCTGCCGGCCTTGCAGTTCCTTCGTGGTCAGCTCCATGTTTGGCCTCCACCAGCTCCTCCACATCATCACCATCCACCTCCAAGCCCATGGACCTGCCCAGAGACACAGTATCCTCCACAACAAACACGGGCTTATCCTCAAAATCCTCAGTCTCTTTCAGCAACAGACTCAGGCCACAGTTTCTTGCAGCCTGATTGCATGATCTCAGAAGACACTCCCCCCATGCTTTGTCTATGAGCCTCAAGTAAGTGTAGATGTTATCATGTTTCTTCCAGAACTCCTTGAAGGTTAAATTGGTTGGAGAGGCCACCTCAAAACACTTCTGAAATAGGGTCTTTGTGCAGAGCTTCTTAAAATTAATGACCTGCTTGCCCCTGGGCTGGGTGATAGGAGTTGTGTTAGGTGGCAAGAAACCAATAGTGCTGCACTCCTCCAGCAGCTTGACCTCCAAGCCTGGAGGGTGGGCAGGAGCAGGAGCACTATCAAGAAGTGTCCTGAGTGTCAATTGTCTTTCCCGGAGGTATTTCTTCACCCTTGGGGCAAACACTTTGTGAATCCATTCAATAAAACATTGCCTGATTACCCAAGCTTTGCTCTCAGGCCTTCATATCACATTCGACTTGTTTTTCATGACATTATCATTATTATTTTTGAAAACTCACAGATTTTCAGAATGATGAATGAGTAGAGGCTTCAGTTTAAGGTCCCCACTCACATTCTCATGTTGACAATAACACCAGCCTGTCCTTCATTGGTTTGTGTCCTGGCAATGACCTCTCCTCCATTGTGATGTAGGTCCTCTTCGGCATTTTCTTCCAGAAGGAGGCCTGCCTCATCACAATTGAACACTTGTTGGGGGACAATATGGGGAAGCCCCTCAGCTTCCACATATTCCTGAAATTCCAGTGCTCATGGGCATGGATGGCTGACAGGATGGAGAGAAAGGTCACTGTGATAAAGAAGTGCAAAAACTGGAAGATTTCCATTGTTTTTAGAATGAAGTTTAAACTCTTTAATAGTGTGCACACAGCTTTGTGACATGGCTTCTACTTAATTCTCAGACCAACCTCATCATTTACCACCATCTCTTCAATCCAGACATTTTTCATTTCATTACATCTTGCTTTTCATACTCTCACTATTGTCTTCAGGTCTTTCTTTGCTTATGTTTGTTATTCTTTCTAGATTGCTCAAACCTTATTGCACACCACTTTCAATCCTTAGTTACCTGCATTTGAAATTGTTTTCTAGATATTATTTCACCCATTAATATACACTTGATCATAAAATTCTGGGTAAGACATTCCTCTTTTTGATTTTAGATAGACTCTATACTTCTTTTATAATTGTGTGTTTCCACACTAGTCTGCACAATACTGATTTTTAATATTTGTGGAGACTTGGTCATATCTTAGCACATGCTCAGATTTTATAATTACTCCATTTGTGTTTTGACAAGAATGTTGAATACAGAGTTCTTTGTATTTATTCATTTATTTATTTGTTCGGTCATGCATTCTTTCATTTAATGATATCTATGAAGTGTGTATAATGTGCCAAGAAATCTTTGAAGTGCCTGAGGTACATCAGTGAACAAAATGGACAGACAGAAATTTCTGCTTTAAATGCTTACATTCTGAGCCCTGGCTGGTAGCACAGTGGATAAGGCGCTGGCCTGCGAACCCAAAGGTCACAGGTTCGATTCCCCAGCCAGGGCACATAACAAGGTTGCAAAACAGGTCTTCAGTCAGGTCTGTGGCTGACGGCAGGTGAAAAGCAACCATACATTGATGTCTCTCTCCCTCTCTGCCTCTCTCCCTTCCCCTCTTTCTGAAAATAATGAAATAAAATCTTTAAAAAAAAAAATTGTGGTCTTTGGAGAACTGCAGGTCTCCAAGACCTTTAAAAAATAAAATAAAATAAATGCTTACATTCTGGGGAAGGAAGACAGATAATAGATAATGAGTATAGCATGTAAGTAAATTAGAAGTAAGAAACTGATAAAGGCCTTAGGGGGGAAAGAAATACAGGAGGGCTTGGGGTGTTTTTTTGTTCATTTGTAAATAAAGAGGTCATGGAAAGATTCACTGAGAAGATGACATTTGAACAAAGACTTGAAGAAGGTGAGGAAATTCATCATTTAAGTATATGGGTGAAACACATTTCAGATGGTGGGGACTGGGAGTGCCAAGGATCTAAGGCAAACTACATAGCTCAGATGCTAGTAAGTGGGAGTTTCTGTGCAATGTTCAAAGTCAGACAACAAGGAGGCATTGTGACTGGAGGGGTACAAATAACACAGAGAATAATAAGAGATGAGGTCAGGGAATAAGAGGTGAAGTCCATGATAAGGTCCTTGGCTTTTACTCTGAATGAAATGAGAGGGGGAGCAGGGACATGGTGATGTGATTTACATTTTCAAAGGGTCTCTGAAGTGACTGTATTGAGAATACCCTGAAAGGGGAAGAATGAAAGCAAGAGAGTCAGAAAGATACTGTAACAATCATCTGAGAAGACAATGGAGGTTTGGACAATGGTAGTAGTGGCAGTTGAATTCTGGATGTATTTAAAAGATAAAGTCAAATAAATTTCTTAACAGAATAAAGGTGGTATAAGACAGAAGGGATAAAGACAATTCCAAAGTTTTTTGGTTGTTTGTTTATTTTTTGTTTTTCTTTTTGCCTGGGCTCATGGATGATTGAAATTAAGATAGGGAAGTTTGTGGATGAGCTAGGTTTTTGGGAAGATCAGAAGTTAAGTCTTAACCATGTTGAGTTTGTATTTTTTAATTAAAAATTATTTCTGTTCTTTTCATGTATCTTATTGTTCAGGAAATAGTTTTACATACGTATCTGAAATAATGCACAATCACACACTATGCTTAAAGGGAAAGCACCATAGGTAAAGTTGATCAGCTCTTCAGAGTTTTCAACGTACTACCTTGCTTTTAAATTTTACATTAATTCCTAAAAGTTAGGAATGTCATCTCCAAAAATTGTTAAGGTGGTTGTTAAAAATGCTCCATTTATAATTATAGTTTTATAAATGGAGTATATTTTCTTGAAGAAATGAAAAATTGAGAAGAAAATGCCACTTATCATCATTGGTATTAGCATAGGTCATCAGGAAAAAATACTCTGACAAGTTTGTCTCTTTGACACCAGGAAAATAGTCTGAGCTTTAATATGCTTCTCCTGTGCCCTACTAGATGTTTCTTTTCTGCCACTTTTCATGCTTTTTGATATTTTATATTAGAGGATTAGTATAGCCTTTGAATTTTTATTAACAGGTATAAATCCAGTATCTACTTATTTCTTCTCAAAAGGCACTTTTACCTATTAGATAGCCCAGCAATTTTATTCTCATGAACACTTTAGCCAGGGAAAACTCAACAGACAAATCCAGTGAATAATAGGAAAAAATCTATTGTGTTTTGGAAGGTTTGGAGGATTGAATTGGGCTCGGATTGTGAAACTTTCACCTCCCATTGTAAACATGAAGTTGAATGTGAGTCCTTTCATAATATATTGTTCATTTACTGTGTAGGTCGAGAAAGCTACTGATCTCTGATGCCCATGCTCAACAATCACAGAGCCAACACTTGGAGGTTCAACATTGGCATCATTAATTATTCCTCTAGTGATGAGAAAGTAAGACACCACCACCAGAGTGTACACGGTCATGACTGAGGGCCTTGTGCACCCAGGATGGCTTCTTCAGCTTCAGGTTGGGGCATTGAACACGAAGAGTGGGATTTGGTACAAAGTCTCTATGTTAGTGGCAGGATGCTGTTAATGAGTTCTTCAACTGGAGATGTTCAGTAGGTAATTGGATATATGAAATAGGACTTCAGGAGAGAGGCTGGGGTTAGAGACATACATTTGGGAGTCATGATCGTTCAGGTAACATTTAAATCCTGAGACTGGATGAGATTGACAAGGGAGTGAGTATGAGGAGAGAAGAGAACCAAGGGCTGAGCTCTGAGAGAGAGAAGCAAACACTAAGAGACAGAGAAGGAACAAACATTGAAATGGGAGGAAAACCAAGTGGATGGGTATCCTAGAAGCTAATAAAGAAAATAAAAAGGAGACAGTGATAAATGGCATTAGAGCTGACATTAGTATAGTAAGATAGAAACTCAGAAAAGGCCATTAGAATTAGCAGTGGAGATCTTGACAAGAATAGTTTCAGTGGAGTGAAGGGTGTGAAAACTGGACTGGAGTAGATTTGAGAGTATCAGATGAGAGGGGTTGGGAGACTGTAGTTACTAGCATAGAGAATATTTGCAAGGGAGATGCAGTCATGCTAGTGGGAATGCTAATAGGAATGATCCAGCAGAGTGAAACAGGAGGCAAAAGAGGACTGTTAGAGAAAAGAGGCCAGAGAGGGATGGGGTCCAGTACATAGGGCACAGAATGGCTTTACATTGAAGCACAGAGAGTTCACCCCTAGTAAACATGGGAATGCAGAGTATGGGTGCAGATGCTGATAAAGTGGGTAGATGAGGTAGAGAGTCTGGAAAAATTCACACTGCTTAAACTTTCTCAGTGAATTAGGAACAAAATCATGAGAGTGGCTAGGAAGGAGAGAGTGGGAGTTTATATAGAGGAATTGGTATGAAATATTTTACTGGAGAATGGATTGAATGGACAAGTTCTTAATATATACTATGCATGTTAGATAAAGCTTGGTACAGTATTACCAAATCTGAGTATACTTATTAATTTAGGGTTTATTTGATCCAATTTCTGAGAAAGTTATGACAAAAATCTCACCATAACAGAGGATTTGTCAAGTTTTTTTTTTTTTCTTTCTGCTTCACATATTTCAAAGTTGCACATGTACATTTAGTTTTGTATTCCCAGGAAATCAAACCTTTTGTTTTGTAGCAAACCTCTTTAGCTCTGGTGTTGCTGTTGTACTTGGAGTCCCTTTTGCTATCTTAGCTCTTTTTTGGGTGGTATTGTACACTTATATTTTTAACATTTTTATGTCCTTATGTTTTAGGGTATCTCTTGAAGCAGTATGTAACTAAACTTTTGTTTTAATACAGTCTGTATTAAAGTGGGGTAAGAAATAAGTGTGTGTATGTGTGTGTGTTTATGTGTAGGGCACTGGAGAGATTGTATTCCACTTCAGAATTAAATTTGAAAAAGAAAAAAGAAAAAGATGTGGAAAAGAACATTAAAGTCAGTGGGTGGTGGGTCTTGAAAGGAAAAGGAAAGAAGATGAAAACCCACAAGTTAGTTGGCTGAAGGAAAACACAGCAGGAAGAATATCCCACAGCCCACAAGGGTTCTATTGGAGGTGATAAGAATACTTTTGATGTTATATGCTTTCAGGAATACTTGTGACCTATTTATGGGGCTAAATCTACACCAAGCCAAGAGATAATCCATTGTCAAGTCCAAGTTAATGGTGTAAAATAGACCCACTAGGCTCTGTTCTCTTTGAGGTGGATCTTTGAGGCAACAGGCTTACAGTAGATAGAGAAAATCAGAACTTTGGGAGGGGGTGGCTTCAATAATACTTCTTACTAACAATGGATCTTTTAAAGACCAGAGGGGAGTGGGGAAAAAAGGGAGAGAATGGGAAGGGTTTAGTCAAGGATCTAATGTGAAAGATCCATAAACGAAGACAACAAGGTGGGGATTGACCACGGGAGAGGGGAGGAGGAGGGTGGGGCAGGTGAGAACAATGGGGGGAAAAGGAAACAACAACAATAATAAATTAATAATAATTAAAAGATGAATAAGCTTTAAAAGATGCTGTGGGTTCCATGGTGCAGTTATCCAATCATTAACCAAATATGTATTGATTACACAATACATATAGACTTTTTGAAGCTATGAATAATTGGAAGATCTTACTGAAAGGTTTTCTGGTGGGGGAAAAAAAGATCTTTAGGTGATTGCAGTTCTCAGGGGAGAGCCATGATGCGGAGACCCAGGACTCTGCCTGGCACGAGAGTAACACAATGGATTTCATTTTGGGGGGATTCCAAAGGCCAGGCCCCAGGGGCCCAATGGGGAGGTTAAGTAGGACTCTTGTTCTACACACTAAAGCAGTGCCTGTTAACCTGTTTGGGAGTCTAATAAAACCAGTGGGACCTTTCTTTACTTCAGTGGTTTTCCAGGGACATTTGTAATATTTGAAGATATTTTTGATAGTCATGATTGGAGCTGTGCTAGTGGTATCTTGTGGGTAGAGGCCTGAGATAATGCCAAATGTCCTGCAATAAATACATGGGACAGCTCTCACAACAAGAATGATCTGGCTCCAATTGTCAATAAGACCAAGATTGAGAAACTGTGCTCTGGATAAAGACATGTCTGCATATATACAGAAATCTTTGAGCACAATTCCAGAAGTTTCAGAGAAACCTATCAATAGACCAACTCTAAGCCAACTGACCTCAGGACGAAACTCTGCTGAAAGGTTCTATGTACTATTGACACTTGGGGAACATGGATTTAAACTGCATTGGCTCACTTATATGCAGCTTTTTTCTCCCAGTAAATATGTAGAGTACTACAAACATATTTTTCTTATGATTTTCTTCTCTTAAATAATAAATAAAAAGATTTTATTTATTATTTCCAGAGAGAAGGGAAAGGAGGGAGGAAGAAAGAGAGAGAAACATCAATGTATGGTTGCCTTTCACCTGCCTCCAACTGGGACTGGCTTGCAACCTGGTTATGTGCCCTGGTTGGGAACTGAACCAGCGACCTTTGTGTTCACAGGCTGGTGCCTATCCGCTTAGCCACCAGCCTGGGCTCTTACGATTTTCTTAATTACATCTTTTCTGTAGCTTAATTTATTGTAAAAACACAGTATATAATACATATAACATGCAAAAATATGTGTTCATTGACTTTTTGTTATGTGTAAGAATCCAGTCAACAGTAGTCCATAAGCAGTTAAGTTTTTGTGGAGTCAAAGGTTACAGATGAATTTTTGATTACACAGGAGTTGAAGCCTCCAACTTCCATGCTGTTCAAGGGTCAACTGTTGTCCCAAAAGCAGGATGAAATGCTGACCCCTCTGAGCTTTATTTCAACAACTGAATTAGGCTTAAGAACAGCATCAAAAATGTGTTTAATGGTTTACAGTCTTTGAAATAAAGCACACATTTTACAAAAACTTTCCACTTTATTTTCAAATCAATGTATATTTTAAGCCAAACATGATACAGATGTTTTTGATTCATATACCAATACATCAAGATGTTATTTAGCATGGGTCATATAATGTTAGCAAAGTTAGGCAAGCTTTCTTTTTAGTAAGTCTCCAAAGGGGCACTTAATTTTTAAAGATAGGAGGTCATGTTTTTCCATTAAGAAATTAACTAACATGGGTTCACATCATGTTCAACTATACAGTCATCTTTGCCTTGTTTTATCATGCTTATCCAATATGCAAGTGATGGCTACATGGATCTTTGTTCTATATATTGCCAATAAAGTTTAGGCTTAAGGTTTTCTTTGGCATGGGGGGGTTGGTAATTTTTGCCTCATTAAAACAGTTTTAAAAAATCCCAGGCAATGCTGTAGAGTTCTTTGGTGAAAAAGTATGCTAATAACTTTCATAAAATCTCACTATTTGAGATTTATAAAACTTTCTGCTGCAGTCTAGGGATTCATTAAAAAGTTGATTATATCAGTCCTGCTTATAAGTTGAAAGGCACATTTTATTGATCATTCAAGAATATGCTCTGACTTCAGACATGTTTTATTAAATATATGCTATTTGCTATTCATTGTATGGGATTGAAAAGCAGACAAGTTTAAGAAAAAAACACTCCAAATCATTGATCAATCTTTAAATTTTTAATGCCATTGAACAACACAAGTGTCACTCCTTATGCTTTTAACTTTAATTTATGTATGCTTGGTTTAACATGAAGGTATATTATTTGCAGCATATTTCACTCTAAATATGGAGCTTAAAATGCTGGGAATGGTGATTAAGATTGCAGTTAATATGTTGATTGGCTATATTGGTGTTTGAGAAGTGAAAACAGAATACTTGAGGCAACTGCTTAGGTTTTCACCCATTCAGTCATTCATTCAACAAATATTTATTTATTGTAGGTTCTAAACCAGGAATTTGAGGTAATATAAAAATGAATCAAACAGGGATCATCTCCTAAGTGAATGGACTATTAGAGGTGGGAAACAAGGTAGGCAATTCATTTATTCATTCATTTGACAAATGCTTATCGAGCATTTACTATGGTATAGTTCTAAGCCCCAGAAAGCCATCAGCAAATACAACATCCAGAAGCCCTGCCTTTATCAAACTTGCGCTTAGTGAGAAAACTATTGGGAAGATCAGACAAGTGAATAATATGAAGAAGGCTGTTCGTGGAGGAATATGAGCAATAATACTAAAAACAATGCTTATTGAGCATCTACTATGTACCAGATACTGTGATAGGCTCATTTAATTCTCCAACATTATATTTTAATTTTACAAATGAGTGAATTAAAGAGACTAGGTCATAAGCTATATATGTTATAGACTGAATTGAATAGAATTCTATCTAATTACCTTCAGACTAAGGTGCTTGTGCCTTGTTTTGTAAGAATTGAAGAGCTACCAGCAGTGCTTTAGAAAGTTCAGTTTGGCAATATATATAGAATGAGTAGCAAAAAGGGATGCAAGACTATTGCCTCAAATGTTTGTCTTGGTAATGTTCTCCAAGACAATCGTCTGATATCTGTGACAAAAATATAGTTCAGTTTCTTCATGTTGGCACATGAGTATATATTTAACTTTATACTTTGTAGTATATTGTAGATATGTCCTTAAGAACATTGTCATCTTGAAAATTATAGAAAAGATGTGATTTTATCTGCCTAGTATCTCTTACCATATCTGTTTACAAATCCCATGCATTCCTGGGAGAACTCACTGCAAATGAGCTGAGCATGGAGCACTCCCTCTCCCAGGTGCAGAAGAAGACACATGCCCCAGGCCTGATCAATTAGAGAAGCCCTGTCCCCCGGCCTAGTGCTTAGTTCAGGAACAGTTGTCCCTGGTGATTATCTGCCAAAACAGCTGGGAAAGTTGCTTTATTTTCTGTGCGTGTTGCTAAGATAGCAGGTTGTGGGTCCTGTGGGCTACAGCTAGCTATTCATTGTGCTAAGATGAACTAAGATGGGGAGAGTGAGAGTCATAAATGAGCACCAATATTCCGCTTTACCTGAAGAGAGAAACCTATAAGTGTTTCATTTATGGAAACTAATGAAAACTCTATTTTGTTCAACTTATTTTGAAATGGGGTTTTCTTGCTAACAGCTGAAAAAGTCCTGACTAATAGAATGACATGACATTGATATATATATGTATATATATGTATGTATATATATATATATATATATGTGTGTGTGTGTGTGTGTGTGTGTGTGTGTGTGTGTGTGTTTGCCATTTACTGTGCCTTGACTGTAAAACTCAAATAGTTAAGAACATATAGAAAAAATGCAAAATACTTGAGTAGCTTGGACAACTTAGTTAAGTACCTAATTCATATTTCAGGGGAAGATATTCTATCTGAAAATTCCCAAGTGATGATGCAAGACATGCTTGTAGAACTTTGTTTTTAAGCAAAATGCTAATGAAATTTTGGCATTTGGGGTTTGGAGGTTACTTTAATACAGATTTCCAAGGTAAATTCAGCAATTTAGATATATTAGATGCTTGATAAAAACAGTAGAAATTGAGGTTATGATAAGGAGCTTAGGGTGTTAAGATTTTGAATTATAGAACATTTTCATTTGCAGTAAAGGAAATAATAATAATAATTTCTAATGAAGGAGAAACCCTGTTGAATTACAGAAAGCATGAAGCCTGACAAGGGATTAGACTGTGATAATGTATGATACATTGATGGTTCCCTGGGATGAAGCACAGATGGAGACAGCTTTGGAAATTGAGCATGTTTGCATAGAATCATTGCCTTTTAACAAGCACAGCAGGGTGAGCAGGGTAAAACTTATTACAGAACTGTTGCTATAGGGGTGAGAAATTGCACAAATATCCTAGGGACTTAGTAGAACTGAATTACTTCCACCAAGAAGTCCAAGAATGTTTCCATAAACCCAGAGACCATGGTTTGTAACTGGGAGGAGAATGCCATCAATGAAAGGTTCTTTATTTTCCTGGGAAAAGAGCAGGCATTCCCTCCACTTCTTACCAGTAGTTAAAGCAGTTGGCAGTATTTGTTCAGTACTAATTACTGTATATGTGTTCAATAATCATGATAGCTATTGATGTCCTATACTTTAAATACCTTAAAATTATTTCCCACCCCAAGTTTAAGTCCAATAGAACCTTTAGGAACTTTTCTTTGAGAAGTGCTTCCCTGTGATATTTGTCTCATATTTCAGTTGATAGACTATATTTTTGTCACCTAATTCCCTAATTTAATCACACATTATAATTGTTCTTCAGATGTCTCAGAGTTTGACCTGCATTTAGGGAGTTTCTGGTGGTGGTGTTAATATTCTCTACTACTTCTGGTAGAGAATAATTCTACACCTGAGTTTATTCATTGTCTGAGGTGTTTTTTCCCCCCCAAGCACAGTTCCAAACAAGATTATCAGGAAATACTGTACAATTATATGCTAAAAATTGGACAACTTGGAAGAAATGGATAAATTTCCAGAAACATACACTCTTCCAACAAGTCTGTGGTGGTTTTTTAAAATAATTTTTAAGGTTTATTGAGGTATGAATGACATATGGTAAACTATTAAAATGCTAAGTTTTGATACATGTATCTACTCATGAAAATATAACCACAATCAAGATAATTAAAATATTTACCAGCCCTCCCAAGATTCCTCATGCACATTTGTAATCCACTTTTCCAGTCTCTCTCCATCATCTCTTGACCCCGTTAGTAAACAAGTGCTGTTTTTGCTTTCCTTTAAGTTGTATTTTCATTAATTTCCATGTCACAGAACTTTATGTAACTGAAATCATACAGTATGTGCTCTTCTGTCTGGCTTCTTTCACTCAGAATAATTATTCTAATATTCATGCATGTTGCAGCAAATTAATAGTTTATTCCTTTATAATGTTGAGTAATATTCAATTGTGTGGATATGCAGTTTGTATATTCACTTGCTGGTAGACATTTGGCTTTCTCAGTTTCTGGCTATGATAAATGAAGTTGCTAAAACCTTTTGCTCAGATGTATGTATGTGGTCTGTCCAGAAGATGCTCAGCCATGTAATATGAAAAGTAGAGACATTTATTGAAGAAGATACAAGATACAAATAAAATTGTACATAGGACAATGATGCCTCAGTCCCCTTCAAAGTAGGTATCTTGGGACCTCACACATTTCTTTCAATCGTCATCAGCTGCCCTGTTGTATTTTTCTGAATCTCATTGATGGTATGAAATCTTTCCTCTTTCAAACATGATTTTAGTTTTGGGAAAAACCAGAAGTTACAGGGTACCAAATCTGGTTCATTGGTAGTGGTTTGAATCATCAACTGCATCATGATGTTTCTTCTGTTCTGGTAGCAGAAGCCACAAATGAATTTTGCCACAAGTTTCATGCCAAGATCCCATGTCAAAATCTTGGACATGGTAGTTCCTCAGATCAGCTTCTAGTTTTCACACTGTTACTCACCAATCTTTGTTGATTGCAGCCTATACACATTCAACATTGTCAGGTATTCTGGTTGTTGCAGGCCTTCCAGAATGTGGACCACTTTCAACAGATTCTCAATAATTTTTGAAACATCTGTGCCACACTTTTATTTGTGCTTCACTCACTAAAAGCTTTCTGGATCATCAGAATAGTTTTCTCAGAGGAATGTTCAAGCTTAGCACAAAATTTGATGCAGATTTGTTCCTCTACTCATGAAGTCATTTTGAATGCGATGGCCACATAGTACACAAGCTCACTCAACAGGATCTACCACCCCCCTGACTAGTACAGTGCAGTCAGCATTGTTCACACATGCACATTCCACTGTCTTTGGCTGTCAGGTTACATCAATGTCCCCCAAATTCTTTCCATTTATTAACAATGGCTGCACTTTTTCTGGAAGACTGTTTATGTATGTTATATATGTATATAAGTATAAACATATTTGCATGTATAGAAATATTATTCAGCCACAAGAATAAAATCCTGTCATTTGCAACAACATGAGTGAAACTTGAATCATTTTGTTAAGCAAAATAAGTCAGATAAAGATAAATACTTTATGATATCACTTCTATGTGTAATCTAAAATAACTCATAGAAACATAGGAGATAGATAACTACCAGAAGTGGGGGGAAAGGGTGAAGGTGATCAAACAGCACAAATTTCTAGTTATAAGTTCTGGAGATGTAATGCACAGCATGGTGACTGTAGTTAACAATGCTGTGTTATAGATTTGAAAGTTTCTAAGACAGCATATCTTAAATATTTTTTTTATCACAAACCAAAAGATTAACTATATGAGCTGATGGATGTATTAACTAACCTCATTGTGGTGATCATTGTTCAATATATGTATAAATGTATCATGTTGCACACCTTAAACTTACAGAGTGTTATGTCAATTATATATCAGTGAAGCTAAGAAACACCCTAAAACTATCTAGAAGAAACATCTAGAAGAAAATTTTTATTTTCTCTTTCATGCCACATATGTATGTGTGTGTATATTTATTTTGCAGAATCATTTAAAATACCATAATCTTGGATTATGCAATGCTTTCTTAGGTACATCAAAAACACAACCTATTTTAAAAATCCATAAATTAGACTCCATCAAAATAAAAAGTTCTGCCCTTCAACAGACACATTTAGAAGAATAATGGAGAAGCCACAGACTGGGAAAAAAAATAATTGCAAAGCACATATATAATGAAAAAGACTTATCTGTAGACATATAAAGAACTTCCAAGCCTTAAAACACAAATATTCTAATTTTTGAAGATGACAAGAGTTAAACAGATGCTTATCCGAGGGAGATAGTTGGGTGGGAAATAAGCACATAAAAGATGTTCAGCATCATTAGTCATTAAGGAAATTAAAACTGCAATGAAACACTATTATATATACACCTTCCTATGACCCAGCCACTTCACTCCTGGATATTTATCCAGAGAAATGAAGGTCAACATCTATACAAAGACTTGGAAGTGCATGTTTATGGTGGCTTAATTTATAATAGCCCCAAACAGGAAACAACTGAGATGTTCACCAATGGATGAATTAAATAATTGTATTATATTAATTAAATGGAAGACTACTCAACAATAATAAGGCATGAACTTTTGATTTTCTACAAAATAAATATCAAATTAATTATACCAAGTATAAGAAATTAGCTCCCCCAAAGTATTTACTGTATGATTCCATTTACATAAAATGTGTAGTGATGGAAACAAAGCATGACTATTTGAAGCAGGATGGGTTGTAAAGTGGTGTAAAGAAACTTTTGAAGGATGGGTATTTTTAACTCATATATATATATATATATATATATATATCAAATTTTATCAAGCTGTGTACTTTAAATTTGTGCTACCTAATATCCTATATCTGTAAGACTTGGTCTGCAGTTACTAGAATTGTGCTAACTTTTCACTTCCTTCTATGTATACTAGTGTAAGAAACATCCATCAACCAAGTAACAAGAGCATATCTCTGTATTCTTTGAAAACTTTAAGAGTCTAACACAGTTGTCGCTAATAATTATGGGAGGTGTATTAGGCTAGGCTGGTTATGCCACCTCAGTGGCCTCAAACTATAGGGTTTATTTCTTGTGGCGTGCCTAGTGTGGGCAACTTGAAGATTCTAATCTTGCAGTGTTCACACTTCAGGATCAGACTTGATGAATCTGTTTCATCTGGAGGTTGCTGGTCGCTGGGAGAAGTAAAGAATGCTGCACTCTTTATTAATGTGCACTGGATCTCGAAATATCTGCCTGGCACTTTGGTCTTATTTCATTGGCCAAAGTAAGTCACATGGTCAATGTAACTTCACCTTTGGCCCAGAAGCCTATTCTATTATGTGCTCAAATATTTCATGGATAGCACCAATGGTGACCACAGCAGGAAGGGACATTGAATTGAAATAAGATTTCTGTGATTTTGAAGCAATGGAATATTTCTGTTTTTGAATATTTGTTCAAAACTGTGGACCATTTGTGCTGTGGCTTATCTCTTTGTGATACAGAGACATTATTTTTCTTGAAACGGTTACTTGTAGGATAGGATTTTGCAAGGGGATTTATGATTAAGTTTTCTTAGATATTCCTAGGGGACCAAGGAACCTTTTCTGTGATAAATTAGAAAATCTGTAGCCATGTGATAATGTTTTATTTTTCCTGGTTCGATGAGCCGTATGATAAATTTTAAGTTAATCCTGATGATCTTTAGTTTTTGAAACCTCAGCATAGAGCTACAATTATGAGATATGGTAAAAAGCAAAAACAAAACAAAAACACAACTTCAAAGGAAATTTGATAAGTAGCATTTTTTCTTCCCTAAAAATTCTAACATTTATTTATCACTTTATAAATTACATCATGAAGAATTATTGGATTATTCATAGAAGTACTATATATTTAAATATTTTGGAAAATGTCTATCACGTTAAGACTTATGGAAATTATTATAAGATCATATACAGCAATAGAGCAAAACTAGCTTTCAGACATATTTTGAAGTCACACAATAAAACAGAAACTCGATAATGATTATGAGTATTCCAGTGTGTGGAGAAAAACAGATCTTATGCTTTTTGTTTCACTGTTCAGAGAGTTTAAAAATAAAGGTATGAAATTATATTTTCCTATCTCCAAACTGAGTTCATCATCATTAAAAGAAATCATAATTTAGCCATTAAATGCACCTTGTATCTTTAGCAGGCCCTTCACTAATTGCAGTCCCCGTCACTGAGTGTGCCAGATGTTGTCTGGATGTGGCCACACTGGCATTATAATGTTTTATAGTAAAGAATTCTTGGCACAACCTCAGTCCTTTCTTTAGCAAGAGGACTGTAGGGAGAAAATAACAGAAATGAATTTCTAAAGACTATAATTCTTCAAGATTTTCTGCTTAATGATTTTTATACAAATTACCACTCACCTCACTGTTGCAGAGATTACTAAAAAATTTCTGTAACTTTAATTCTTGTAAAAAACCACAGGAATATTATGGTTAAGCATTTCAAAGCACTTCCATTAATACAGGAAACTGTTAGAGTGCTTTGAACATTCATTGTTTAGTTTCCTAATTATTTCAGCTTGAAAATTTAACTATGGTTTACTTCTGCTTTGAAAGTTCACACAAATGTTAAAGGATACAATTTGCCTCAAGATTTATGAAAGTCGGTAATGGTGTTGGATATTTCCATACTGTTTATAAGAACTTTCAAGTTGATGATAATTTAGTGAATAGACGTTTCTGTTAATGATAGCTTGTTTATATTTTTAAAATTATTCATACAGATCTGTGGCTCTTGACTTTTATAGGATGATGACAATTTTTAAAAACTTCTTATTTTGAAAAATTTCAAAGTTGAATGAGCAATAAAGCACATTGCCTGGGTGCATCAGATGTTAGAATTGGACTTTTATTTTCTCTTTCATGCCACATATGTATGTGTGTGTATGTTTATTTTGCAGAATCATTTAAAATAAGTTGCAATCACAATGCCACTGAATTCCTAGGTATTTCAACATTATGTCCTAAGACCTAGGTAATTTTCCCTCATAACAGCAATGCTATTATTATGCCCACAGTTTTAATATTGATGCAACAATATTATGTAATATACAATCAATACTTACATTTCCTCAATTGTGCTGATAATATTCCTTTTTAAAAATTTCTGGGATCCAGTCAAAGATCACATATTTCACTTAGTTGTGTTATCTGCCGAATCTCTTTTAATTTAAAGTAGTTCTTGGGTGTTTGATTGTTTTTCATACTATTGACACTTTGACAAGTAAAGATCAGTTGTCTCGGAGAATTCCCTTGATCTGGAAGGATAATAATCTTTTCACCAAAACAATGCCAATTAATTAGACACCTTTTTCCTGAAAAAATTAAGTCTTCATATTAAGACTTTATAGCTACTTGTGCATTTCTGATGTTGCATGTTGTCTACAATGGATTTGAATTAGAATTGGATTAACATTATTTTTATGTTTTAATTAAATAGATTGAGGTGACAGTGGTTGATAAGATTGTGTTTCAGGTGTACAATTCTATGATACACTCATTTCATATATGAGCTCCACTCATTTCTTATATACTAACAATAACATTTCAAGGAAAAAATGAAAAAAATACAATTCCTTTTGCAATTGCAACAAAAAGAATAAAATATCCATGACTAAACTTAATAAAGTAAGTGAAGAACCTATATACTGAAAACTATAAAGCATTACTAAAGAGATTGAAAAAAGACACAATGAAATGGAAAGATATTCATATAGTGGTAGAATCAACATAGTTAAATGTCCATATTACCCAAAATAATTATTTAATGCAATCCCCATCAAAATAATAATGACATTTTAAAAAGAAATAGAACCAAAAAATCATCAGATTTTTATGGGACCACAAGAGACTTTGAATAGCTAAAGCAATTCTATATCTAGTATTATAAAGACAAGTGAAAGAAAAAATCAGTGACTCAATTTTCCCTGTTAAAAAAAAAGGAAGAGGCCCTGGCTGGTGGCACAGTGGATAAGGCACTGGCCTTCGAACCCAAAGGTTGCTGGTTTGATTCTCAGCCAGGGCACATAACCAAGTTGCAAGCCAGGTCTTCAGCTAGGTCTGTAGCTGGAGGCAGGTGAAAGGCAAACACACGTTGATATTTCTCTCCCTCTCTGCCTCTCTCCCTTCCCCTCTCTCTAAAAATAATAAATAAAATCTTTGAAAAAAATAAGGGGAGAGAATTCTCCCTCTTCTTTTTTCTTACAGCATTTACTTATGAAAAGTTGTAATTTTAAGTAGTTTTACCTCTATGTAATGTATATAAATCCTTTGGAAAGCTCAATAGAACTTTTTCCACTTTTATAACCCAGGAATATCTTTTTCATGGACCTCAGAGCCATCTCTTTGAATGGGGACATCAAGGGAGCTAGCATTTCTCTGTCCCGATCTCTGTGGGAAGGAGGAAGTAATTTGGGAGGTGTCTTACTCCCCATTGCAAAGCTGCCTTCTGCCATAAAGATATAAGAGGTTTGGTTCTGCATTCAATAAAGCCAGTTATCTTAACACAGATGATCACTCAAATTACCAGATAAATTTAAGATGCACTGTGTTTGACAAATTGTTCTGGTAAGTCCTCTTATTTGAGGAATAGTTTTTTTTGTTTTTTTTTTTTTTATCTTGAGAACATGCGTGTAATGGACTGTGTCTGCTTGGCTATATAAGAGATTCCTTTCTCTTTGCAGTTTCTTAGTGCATTGCTCATGATGTACATCAGATTCTGGTTTAATGGTTATTCAAAAATGAGTGTCTTCTCTGGTCTGTGAACACAAGGATTGCTGGTTTAATTCCCAGTCAGGGTACATATCCAGGTTGCAAGCCAGTCCCCAGTTGGAAGCAGGTGAAAGACAGTCATACAATAATGTTTCTCTCCCTTTCTTCCTCCCTCCCTTCCCCTCTGCCTAAAAATAATGAATAAAATTCTTAAAAAACTAAGTGTCTTCTTTTTTTACCATCTTGGTGGAAAGGATTTTTGAGTTTGAGAAGAGTTGTGTTTTTAATTATGTTTTCCCAACAATACTTGTTTGTGTAATTATATATGTATAAAAGATAATAACATAAGAATATTCTCAGGTGAACCATAATGTGATGAAAAATTTCTTAAATGAAAGATAATATGAAGAGGAGCTTGGTGAGATACTATCTTCCTTATATATCTTATTAATTTTTTCTAATTAAAAATACATTATCCAATGTAGGTTTTAAAGATACACAAAATAATTATTTGTATTCCTTAACATCAAAAATAATAATGTTATCTATATATTCTAACTTTGTAAAGAGGCTACCTGTCTCTTGATTTTACTGACAAAAACATTTTTGAAAAGTAGAAGATAATCCAAAACAACTTTTAAACACCAATTGATTTTCTCATAAAAATAAAGAAATTTAGACTTATATTAGATTTAAAAAGTTAATCCTAACACTTTTTTGCCATGTTGTAGTAAAATAAAAAGCATTAAAATTAATTTGACTCCTATAACAAAATACCATAGACTGGATGGCATAAACAACACATTTATTTCTCACATTCTGGAGACTGGAATTCCAAGACCAGAGTACTAGCCTGGTTGAGTTTTCGGTGAGGGCCTCCTTCCTGGTTATACCCTCACATGGCTTTTTCTTGCAATACAAATGCAAGGAGTGATCTTGTATCTCTTCTTCTTTTTATAAAGACCCTAACATCATCTACCTTCATGACCTCAATTAAACCCAATTGCCTTTAAAGGCCCCACCTTCAAATTTCATCACATTGGTGATTAGGGCTTCAATGTATGAATTTTAGTGGGGTACAAAACTTATTTCACAGCACCCATCAGAGGCAAGTAGAGTAGAAAGATCAAGATAGACAAATAATGTGGACCTGTAATAGTGTGGTTCCCATACTTTATTCTTCTTCCTTTCACTATTCTTCCTATCTCTCGCCTTCTCTTTTTCTTCCATCTCCTTCTGTCTCCTCTGTTTAGGGATGGGGGCCACATGCCCTCATCAAGTCTCCATTTCTTTTCCTAACATGAGTATGTCTTAGGAACAACCACTATGAAATTCAGCACCTAGGTTTGTACAACGGCCATTTGTGAATTGTTTGGAATTTTTTACTGGTGGGTTGTTGGCAGATAATCAGGTGAGCCTGACCTGGCTTGGAGATGAACACAGTAACTTAGCAGGGGCGCTGGGGAGCATGCATAGGTCTTGAATGTGTTAATAACTTAGAAAAATCTAAATGCAAGCCATACTTTGTCATTCCTTGGATGCATGATTTTGGAGAAGGGACTGAACCATTCCATGGCTTACTTTACTTGTTTACAAACTCAGGAGAAGCATCCCTACCTAGGTAGAAAGCTCTTGCAGACTGATTACTATTGATGCTTCAGGCTTCTTCATAGCACAGACTGCTACACACACCAAAGGCTCACTAACACTCAGCCTCTACCACATGGTCTCTAAAGGCCAAGAAACCCATCACTATGGCCAATTGCTTTCTAGTGCTTTTTAATGCTAACATCGATCTATATGATATATGGCAGGGGGCTAACAGATAATACTTAACGCTGGATCTTCAATTCATAAGTAGACAATATATCACTCAATTACATCTTTCTCCATAAGGGTGCATGATTAATTCCCTACATGAGCTTTCTGAGCAGCAGCCAGACCCAGGAGTATGTCTTTAGCATGGATGTTATGATGTCTACATTTTATTATCCTAGTCTTATAGCTTATCAGTGGAACAATGCAAAGAATAAGGCACATAGATTAAGCTCTCCATCCAAAAATATCAATTCCAACCTGTCAACTGCTGATAGGCAAAGACCACCGTTATCATATTTTAATCAGACATCAGTATCTCAGCATCACTGTTGACTAGCTTGGGACCTTGGGTAAGTAATTTCAACCATCTGAGGGAGATGTAAAAGAAATATATCATTAGCTCCCTAATAATTTCCTTTACTCTATTAAGGAAAAATCCTCTGTTAAAATTCTAATACTCTTAGTCTGCAAAATGCAATGAACTAGGCATTAAAACTTAGGCCAGTGAGTTTATCAGTTATTCACTGGGAGGCAAGATAGCTTAGTGGTTAAGAGTAGTAGGCATTATATATTTACTTCATTTATTTCTTTCCATTCTGTGGCCACTCTTATTCTTACTACTGCAATAATTTTCAAGCTGGTCTCTTTTCACTATTTCCTGAGCATTTCCAGTCCTAATAAGAGCCAGGGCAATTAAAAAATATATATTTTTTTGCCATGATTGGTGTGGATAATTCAATTGGTTGAGCATTGTTTAGCAAAGCTAAAGGTCAGAGGTTCAATTCCAAGTCAGAGCCCATGCTTGGGTTGCAGGTTTGGTCCCAGTGTGAGATTGATGTTTCTCTTTCACATCAGTATTTCTCTACCCTTTTTTCCCACCCCTTTTTCTCCCTTCCTCTCTCTCTAAAAATCAATAATAAAGTGAAAAACCTTTTTAATGACAATCTGATTATATCTCTCTTTGTCTAATTCTTTTCATAGTACAATATTTTTTCTGGTACCTACCTACCCCTCCTACCCCTCAGTGTTTCTTCATTTACCATTACATAATTCAAGCAGATTGGTTAGTGTTATATTCTTTGCCTCAGAGAATATATGTAGCATGAAGTAGAAAAGTCCCCCTAGGTTTTGATTTCATGCTTATTAAGGAGATTATTCTAGATGCCTCCAATAAGAAGAAAGAGAATGAAGAAATATACAATGGAGAGAGAGGGTGCTGTCTTTGCTCATTAGAAATGATTATTTGGATTAGGAAGGGTGGAGACAAAGAAGACATGCTAAGATCAGAAATATCATTGTGTTCTGAATAGATGGGTCCTATGCTTTGAGTTTAACATGGCAGAACCCCAGGGAGTGTTTATAAATAGGCAGATATGCCTGTGCCATAGTATAATACAAAAATAGCAAAATTAGTTATTTCCTTATGCATGGCATGCATTAGCAGAGTCCCTAGGCAGTAAGAGTAAGGAACAGTATAGTGGCATTACTTTTGTTTAGAAAGAACCCTGGGTAAGGGACAGTAAGAGACAGTGGTTGAAAAATGAGATTCATTGAAATTAATTTTTCAAGAGCTTGACCTCTATCTTCAACATTTTTGAGAGGCCCAGAACTGGGGTCTGATTGCCTCCCAAGAGATCTTGAGTGCAGGAGAGACCTGGCTGGGAGCCACTTCTTGGAAGTGAGGACACAAGTTACTGTGTTTGGGAAGCAAGTGCACTCCCTCCCCCTGTGGTTCAGATGATGCGTGGTGGCTCCCGGTACACCAGGCACAGTGTGCAGAGCACAGCGAGCTCTCTCTGCAGCTATTGAAAGTTCCATCCAAGGACATTTCCTGGAAGAGACTCAGTTTCACTTGTAAAACCAAAACCCCGGAACTGGGGGAAAGAGTAGAGGAGAAGGAGAGGTACTATCCGCTTCACTGAACTTATAGCTAGAGTGGCCAGCAGAGGAGCTTCTGATGTCCCTTCAAAAGCAACCAAAAGTAATGTAAAATCTGTAAACATTTGTCTGCTCCAAAGAATTGAAGCAATCTTGCAACAGAGCCAGTTCAAAATCAAGCAATATATCCCTTATTTTTCCTGGGGAGGAAAGTGTAGGATTGACCCAAGCTGAAGGCAGGAGGGTCTATATAGGAAATAGCTTGAGAAGGCCCTGGCATTAAATGCTTAGTATTTTTTAAAAGTTCATGGTGGCCAACATAATTTCCTAAAATATAATTTTCTAGAGGATGCTTACTGTTTTGGTATGTCAATATTTCAGGTGTTAGGACTACAACTTGGACTGAAACACTTTATTGCTTTATATTCAGTCCATGTGTTGTTGAAATTGCAACTTGCTTTTGGTTACTTGGAAAAATGTATGTCATTATATTACTCTTTATATGCAACCCTGGAAATATCTCCCATGCATTATGTATTCATAAAAAATTCATTTTATTTACAGCTTGTCACATAATATGGTATAAGGAAACAGTTCTGATACACTTCAGTTGAATTATGCTTCTCTTTATGACAGAGTGGGGAAATATATTTGTAGGAATGAATAAACACACTTTGAACTACCGCCTTTTTGAGAAGTTAGCAAAGAAAACCACTCATTAACATTATTTTGTTATTAAAGCATCTATGGAAATAGACATTTTGGAAATTTAATAGCTGTTTGTATTCTAAATTGTGTGCCTCAAATACTTTATCTCAAAATTTGATGACAGAGAATTTAGGAAGCAGTAAACCCCTAGAAAAATATTTTTCAGAGTTGCAGTTTTATAATGGGAATATGGGGGGAAAATCTGTTGTTGCCTTTCCTGGCATTGAATCCTTTGATGTTTCATTCAAAGTAACTCAAAGATTAGTTTTCATAATTGACTGGTGTGGCAAATTCTCTATTTCACATATGGATAGAGACAGCACTTATTTTTGTAGGACAGAATGTACCAGTACAGCATTTGAACATCTTTTAATATCAATATCAATATTGACAACCCTCAACTCAGAAAGATTAATTTTGTTTTCTCAAAGAATTAACTAATTTGTAAATCATTTAGAACCTAGAAGCCTGGCCAGTATGGCTCAGTTGGTTGGAATATTGTCCTATAAACCAAAAAAAGGTCATGGCTTTGGTTCCAGGTCAGGGCACATGCCTAGGTTGCCAGTTCAGTCCCCTGTTAGGACACATACAAGAGACAATTGATCGATGCACATTGATGTTTCTCTCCCTCCCTTCCCTTCTCTCTAAAATCAATAAGCATGTCCTTGGGTGAGGATAAAACACTTTTTTAAAAAAGAACATAAAACATAGAATGCTAAACTGATACAGGAGAGGAAATGAGAGCTACTATATGGTGCTTTGAGATGAGTATCTGTGTCTGTCTATGGGGACACATTGAGGTCTAATGAGGTCTAAATTTTAGTGTAATATCTGTGCATTTCTTATCCGTTGCAGTTATAGATTCCAGAGAAGAAAACAGTTGGATCAGTGGGAATTTGCAATTATTACAGGAAAGCAAGGAGGCAAGCAAGCAACCAAGCAAGAACCCTAAGATAAAACTACAAGCACACGCTCTGTGATAAAGAGGTTAGATAAAAACCACCAAATTAGTTAATATATAGTTATTGTGTTTAAACCACATTCTTGACTAACAGATGGAGAACTCTTTTAATAGTCAATTCTGTGTGTTTCTGAATTTTTCCTTGATAAGAATATCAACAAAAACTAACTTATTGAACCAATTGACCCTGTTTCTATACACCTGTGTCCTCTATCAAGACTCTTAGTGCTAGTTCAGTATCTCCAGACAGCAACTCTAGCCCTCATCTTTTCTTATAAAACAACGCAGTCATACAATTTGGTCTGTTGAGAACTGTTAGGGAGAAAGGAACAATCCGAGACTAAGATGGAGATATTGTGCACTGAGAGTTGGGGACAACTGATGCTCAAGAAAGAAACCTCAAGTTTAAAAATCCAAGCGGAGGGTGAAACAATTTAAACCTAGGCTGAAGTCAGTGTCCAAGGGTCTAATGCAAAGACAGATGGGACAGGGGCAACTTCTGGGTGACAGTATCATGAGGGATAAGAATCTTTAACTAAGATGCCATCTTACCTGATGTTGGGATGTTTAAAGGGTAAAGCCTATGTCTAGAGACCAACACCAGGCAAAAGACAAACAGGAGTTAGGTATATAGGTTGGCCCTTCCTACTTCATTTCCTCGCCATTCTGCAGATTCTGGTGGCTATAATTCAGGGTAAGGCATTGGGAATAAAAGGTCTCAGACTTGCATTGATGGTTCCATTTAGTTATGTTGACTACACTAGGTGGATTGGATGCATACAATCTGATGACCTTGAGAACAATTAAAACAATCAAAAATCTGTGTCCAAAGTATAAAACACAGCAGGTTTGAGAGGGAGTGGTAGACATTTTTTGAGATACCTCATGTTTTACCAGGCCTGGTTTTTAGTGGTCTGAAGTCTGGTTGGATTTTGAGAGAGATTTTTACTAAAGGCAGTTGGGGATAGCATTGAATGATATGCATGCAGAGTTTTAAGAGATTCTAACTATATAAGCTTAAATAAACTGATCAAAACAACAAGTAAAACATCTCTTTATTGAATATATTCTATTTCTGGAACATTGTCTATACCAAGCACTTTACATTTTCTAGATAAGAAAACTGAAGATTTGAAAAATTAAACATATTACCGTATCATGCCCGGCTTGAATTTGAATACAAGTCTGTCTCATCTCAAAACCTGTATATAGACTCTTAGTTTCTAATTCTGACATATGACTTTCCTCCTTTAGACCAATGTCTTTGGATATATGGGAAAAGCTAGAAACTTCTAGGTGGGGAGTTTTCTCTACTAAGCACGGCAGGCATCAGTGTTTTGGAAGGCATATTCATCTAGCTCCAAATACTGTGGTCCATCCCCTGTCAGTATTCATTGGGTCTTTTAGCTTCAGGGCGGGAGTGCTGGTTGGCCTTCAGCACAACACACCCCAGAAGCTATTTCCTCCTACGGCCCCCAGAGGGCAGCCTGCAGGGACGAAACCCCCTCAGCCCTCTAGCGCCAGTAGGGCTTCACCGGGGTGAAGAGTTGCCAGGAACATTTTTAAAGCCGCGCAGATGTTGCTCAGGGAAGCAAGGCTGTGTGACACCACCTCGAGTCACCCTCACAGCTTCCCTCGAGTGCTCCCTGAGGCATGCCCCCTAGCGCTGCCCCGACTCAAGATGACTTCTCAAACCTGCCTAGTGTGCACTTTCGGATGCTACAGGGTAGATTCTAACACTCAAGTTCAGGAAGACTTAGATACAGGTATCTAGAAGATGTGGCAGCAAGCCCCAAATTTATTTTTTGTATCTTCCTCAAAATGCACAGGGCGGTTTCTTTGAATTGACTCCAGTAGCAGCTTTGGATATCTTAGACTTCCCCAAGGTAAATATTTAAGGAGCTCTAGAAACAATCTTAGGTTGCGTGGGGTAATATAACTGATTTTCTGGGATGATTTTGGTTAAATATAGAAATATTTGACTACCACTGACAAACTTTTCAAAGACTAATGCAGGAATGTGATTGGAATTTTTGTGTGTGTGTGTGTGTGGTTTTTTTGAACCCTCATCCTAGGTTATGTTTACTTTACAAAATTGATTTTAGAGAAAGAGGAAAGGAGAGAGAAAGAGACAGAGAGATGAGAGAGAAACATAAATTGGTTGCTGCCTGTCTGTGTCCCAATGGGGGATGGAACCTGCAACTTAGGTAAATACCCTGAACAGGATTCCAACCTTCAACCTTTTGGTGCAGAGGAGAACGCCCCAACCAGCTGAGTCACCCGCCAGGGCTTTTTTTGTGATTTTAATATAATCATGGTGACATATTACATTAGTTATTTCCTTATTGTCAAATTAAATTAACTCTAGATTATTATTTTATAGTATAAATATATGTCTGTATTTAAATATACATATACTTTAACATTTATATTTTGGTTATCAAATATAGATAATAGGAACATGTCTTTCACCACCTCCACTGGAGCTTACTAGTACTGTTTTATTATTGTATTTAAATAGACCAATTTAGTTTGAAAACTGTTGCACATTATCACTATTTCTTCATGGAAAAAGATATAGATTCTTCAAGAACCTAGTATAAAGGAACCATGGACATGGACAACAGGTGGGATTTACTTTGGCAGAGAATGGGTGGATGGGGAGGGGGACAGAGGGGAACAAAAAGGGGATGGATGTAATACAACAATAAAATTAAATTTAAAAAAATATATAGATTCTTAATAAAATAGGATGTAAAATTTTCATTAGGCATATACTATTTTAAACCACTCCATTATTCACTTAACTTTTATGAACAAATCAAAACAAATTTGTTTTAACAAAAATATTTTCTCCAAAAATATCCAGAGAAAACATTTACAGGGTGACTCAGTATAGTCCGTATAAAGAGCTGCAGAAAATGTGAACAGGCATATGACATGATCCCTATCTTCAAAGTTCAAGGGCACACAAAAAAAGACAAGTATCTAAATAATTATTATTATTTCAAAAGACTTCACAGTGGAATTATCTTAACAGAACAAACTAATAATCCTAGAAATAAAAAAGTTAGAAATATTACAATTTAAATAGTGCTGGCAATACTGCCTACTTTTCTTTTCCATGATGTCTAGAGTGAGCATGGCAGGAACACCTGAACCTGTGGTTCCCTTCACTGGTTTCTGTTCTGGGGTCTTCGGAAATATGACCGAACTGAGTGTGATTCTGACTTTTAAAGATACACATGCATGAAGTTTTTCATATAAAATGGTCCCTAAAAACAAGTCAACTACTTCATTTGGTGCTCAACCGAAGGAACAGATTTCTGTTTCAATGCTGGAGGAAAATAGACTGTGCTGAACCAACTCATGGTCTCCAGTGGAGTGCCTGCTGAAGGACTTTTCCTGGGTAATTATTTACTATTTTATTTCTGATTTTAGAATCTAAGAAGTGTGATTCTATTGTAAGATAATATTCATCAGAGAAGTACAAACAGCCTGGAGGTGCTTGGGGGCCAGGTTAAATAGTTTGACGTTATTTTGTCATAGAGTAAGATGTTGTTAACAATTTCTGAATTAAGGAGATCATAATATTGGGTTTTGGGAGATTAATTTGGCAATAATATTCTAGATGGACTAGATGGGGTACACTGAGACAAAGATGCAGTTGAGCTATTATGACTGTAGAGGTGAGTAAGAAGTAATGATTGCCATTACTTAGGATGGAGATAGACTAAGTTAAAAAGGAGAGGTGACATTAAGTATTGCTAAAAGTTTAGGAATCATCTAGAAAATAATAAGGAAATAATGGGCTAAGCTTTAAGGCAAAAGAAAGAAAAAATAAGAGGCAAATAAGAGAAAAGAGATTTAAAAATAGAAAGGGATGAGATCATTTTAGGAAGAAGAGGTAGCAAATTATTTAAAGTGTTGCTGAAATTTCAAGGAGGGAATTGCAGAGATGGAAGTTCAATTCTAAAATTAGATATGTAGTCTGTCCGAGAACTTTTTTCTGATTTGTAAATTTGTGTGAGACTAACAAATATATAAAAACCAGCTTGTATTTAGTTCCATAGTTTACTCTGTGTATGCTCAAAATAATAATAACAAAAGTATAGGAAATTGGGATTTTCTCAGAAATAACTATCAGTGTGGTCATTGGTGATCTCCTAAGAGAGGATGAGCCAAGTCACATTGCAAGTTAAGGAGTATGGGCCGCTACTCTAATTGCCAGCTAAGAGGGTATGGGCCACGTCAGATTGTAATGAATGAACTGGAGTTGAAAAAAATATAGATTTTGCGCTTGATACATTTAGTGATAAGGGCAGGAAGAGGGAAGGGTATGGTTAAAAGGTAGGGAAGACCTCTCAGACCAGCTTGATGGTCTCATTGCAGTTTTGGGATTATTTTTCAGTTAATCTTTTGTGTATTCTTGCAGCTCTTTTCTATGTAGGTACTATTTTTAAACCACTTAATAATCCACAAAGTTTGTCCATGTTGAGTACTAAAGCAGGTTAGGAAATACACAGTATTTGCTGCCGTATGAAACTAGAAATACACAGAAAGTACATTTAAAGAGTGGAAGGCTCATACAAAGTTTCAAAGAAGATAGTTACCATGATTCTTTAAAATTTATTCAGTATCTTTAAGGGTTCTCCTGAAAGTGTTTCTCAGTGAAATGCTGTGCTAATCTATCCCCTAGGCCCAGAAGCCTTTGAAATACTGGGTGTGGGACATCGGTGCTTCTGTGGCAGAGATGCGTGTTCTTTCAAGCATAGGAGAATAGGGTAGCATTACAATATCATCCCTTTCCTCAATGCTCAGGCTCTTTACTGGGATATGACCTTCTCAACTGAGCAGTGTTTTTCTTGGGCCCATTCATGCATTTACAACATTTATTGCTTATAGAGAATTAGCTATAGCTTATAGAGCATATTGGGTTTAATGAGATAGGAAACATGATCACTGTACTTAAGGGAACAAGTCAGACAAAATGGGAGGAAAATATGTTGGCAATCTTTGCCTCAAACAAGTCAGCTAATGTGAGCAAAGCACCTATATTGAGATGAGGAGTTAAATACCTGTCATGTGAGTTTAACGTAATTTATTGCATCCTCAATACACCAGCGTCATCTTTTCATTGCCTCTTACAGAAAATGTCTTATCCTTTCTTTTTTCTCAAAATTACTAGCTTGCAGAGGCCCAGGATGTAGAACTTACAGTGCCAAAACTGAGAAAGTTTGGGTAAATTGGGATGAGTTGCTAACCCTTGTTTGAGCTTAGCTGTTTGACTAGATGCATCTTTCTATCCTGTAGTAAGTAATTGCCCAGTCTTCTGATTAATCTTTCTTATTTGGTTTTGATTTTAACTCCTGACTTACTTCCTTCTCTCCATACTAGACCTGGTTCATGTAGAAAATTTATCTATTCCCTCAGTTTTGAAGTTTCTTGATTTTTTTCCTTTACAATCTTTTTCTCACCGTTCTTTCCAAACTTACCTACAATTTTCATGGTCTCATCTTAGATTTTGTCATTATGAATCACTTTACTATCCTCAAATTTTTAATTTCTAATACCCCACTCACCAACAACCACTCCTCCCTTTTCAGCTCACTGCCTCTCTGCTAGCTGTTTCATCATAATGGATTTCCTAATACATTCACATTCCACCCCCAGTTCTTATCCTTCCTCCTTGTCCAGATTAGATTTCATTTTCCAATTGTTTGCAAACACCCTCAGCTTCCTTGCCTCCCTCTTGGCCATCTCAAATGGTAGAATACCAACACTAGCAAATCCCAAGAATTTTCAGGGAGGTACTATAAGTTAGTGGTTAAGGATGTGGACTCTAGACCTACATACACTCCTTTAACTATCGGTCCAACATTTAGTAGGTAGTGACCTTGGATAAGTTTCTGTACAGCTTTGGGCCCCAGTTTTTTCATGTGTACCTATCTCATGGGATTGTTGTGGACTCAAAAGTATTAATAAAAGTAAAATGCTTACAACAGTGCTTGGCACATAATGAACACTCAATAAATGTTTCCCAAGCCTGCAGTCAATGGTTGGAGAAAAACACCTGACTATTCTGACTGATCTCTTTTGGATATCATGAGTATGTGTCTCAGTCTGCAATTCAGTTAACCACAGTTCCCATTTCCTTACTGATTGATTTTCTGTCTCAGAGGTTACTATTTCACACCCTCTTCTTTCTCTTCACATTTCCAACTCCTCTTTTCTGCTCCTCATTCTTAGTGGGTGCCTATTATCTCACTGAGAAAACACAAGCCGTCGGAATATAACATTATTTTTCTACCAATCAGCCTATATAATTCTGTAGGCTTCAGTTACAATGAAAGTGTCATTCCCTATTTTTAGGAAAGTCTTTCACTTGTTCACTAAATTCCATCTCTTTCCACTTTCTCAAGAACTTTACTGCCATAATTATTATTATTTTTGTCTTGCATCATTACATGTCTCCCCTTTCCTCTCTGCTAAAATGCCTTGTGATATTAACAGTCTTAAACAAATTAAAAAAAAGAACCCTCCCTTACTTCTGTGCCCCCTATGGGCGCAATATCTCCACAGCCTCAGCTCCCATCCTCATGACAATTCTCCTATTCCATTGAAACCATGCCTTTATTCGCCATTGTCCACTCTGATGGTCTGTTCTCAGTCCAAATCCTACTCTGCTCCCACCGGTGTTTAAGGCAATTCATTACTTCCACTTTCTTAAAAATATTTTTTTCTCTTGGTTTTAGGACACTATACTATTTTACTATATCATCTATTTTTTTTTCTTTCTCTCCCTGACTGGCTTTTTCTTTGGACCTTTCAATGTATTTCAAACAATGGAGTCTTCCAGAGCCCAGTCCTAGGCTCCCTTGGGCTTGCTGAAATATTTGGAGCAACCGAAACCAGGAGAAATTAATTTCATAGGTTTCATGCGAGGCAATGAGAACTGTGTTGAATAAGGGAATGAGTATAGTTTGTAAAAAGTTACTTATGATTATTTTGCTGCTGAACGTAATATCAGATCATTTACTAGAAGAATTTTACTATGTTAAAATTTGGTTTCACAAATGTTTTGTGAGCATCAGCAGTGGAAAGGGGACAGGAGACACAATGATGAAGCAGAAGCGTTTTTGCCCATACATTCCTGAAAGTCATCAGGTTATTACCCTAACTTAATTAACAGAAATTTAATAACTAAATCAACACTAGAACTAGAATTCCTGGGGATTCCAGGTCTTTAATTAGGTTGAGTAACTTATTTGCCCCCCAGATTGAAATACAATGAAGTGTGGCTAAATGACAAATTTAAAAGGTATTCGAGTGGAAAACTGCTGGAAAGAGTAATAAAATAGCAACCACAAGAAAATAACTTTTCTTGGCATCTTAACTTTACCCCAGAGCTGCTAAAGAACCTTTTGTTTTCTTCAACAGGATCTCAGATTTTTCAACCAGCTATTATTGGGATTTTTGTATTGGTACAATTGGATTTTCTTTTTGGAAACTGATTTTTGATAAAGAACAAACTAGAATATAGATGGATAATTCTGTTTTATTATTAAAATTCCAAAGTTGACACTTTGAACAAACTCATGTTTTAAAAATATGTAATACTACCCTGGCTGGTAGCACAGTGGATAAGGTGCCAGCCTGCGAACCCAAAGGTTGCTGGTTCGATTCCCCAGCCAGGGCACTTAACCAGGTTGCAAGCCAGGTCTCCGGCCAGATCTGTGCCTGGAGGCAAGTGAAAGGCAACCATACACTGATGTTTCTCTGTTTCTCTCCCTCTCTGCCTCTCTCCCTTCCTCTCTTTCCGGAAATAATATATAAAAAATCTTAAAAAAAAAAAAAAAAAGTAAAAAAAAAATGTGTAATACTTCCTGTCAAGATTTTATGTACAACACCAACAAGATTTGAGCGCAGTTTGTCTATTTAGATTTGGGTTTTGATGACTATTGTAAAGGTTAGGAGTTTGAATATGCAGGATATACCAGACCACTCTAAAAATAATAGCAGTGCTGATTACTTTCCATTGGCAACAATGTAAAATTAGCTATTTACATCTATTATATCCTTTATCCTTTACAATAGCTGGATGAAGTGGTGTTATTATTTTTCACAGGAAGAAACTGAGATTCAGGGAGGCCTAATAATATTCCCAAGAAAATGAGAAATATGCCCAGTCCTTTTATTTCTGAAAGAAAAGGGGAAGGAGCCCTGGCTGATGCAGCTCAGTGGATTGAGTGCCAGCCTTCTAATCAGAGGGTTGCCAGTTCGGTTCCCAGTCAGAGTGCATGCCTGGGTTGCAGGCCACATCCCAGTTGGGATTATGTGAGAGGCAACCAATTGCATGCCAATGTTTAAAAAAAGAAAGAAAGAAAGAAAGAAAAGGGAAAGGAAACAATTAAGTATCAGATCTTTTGTGTAACTATCTTGTTTAATCAAAAGTAGGAGTTAGAAGATAGATTGCAATATAAACTTCACGCTTAGCACTTTGCATGATTACAAGAATTCAAGACTGGGTGGCATTTTAAATGAGAGAAATTTGCACTCCGTTACAATGACTTTTCTGCATTTCTGCATTGCGTTTTATAGGCGATGCTTAAGTCCTTGCCTCTATAAAGAACTCAAGGAATTGTTATTTCATATCAGGATTTTCCCCTTTTATATGACTGCTGAAGCATTTCTTCTTTGCAAGTTGGCTTGTAAACCCGTTGGCCTTCACTTAAAAAATATGAGTTGCTGGGAATTAGGTGCTTGATCTGTGTACATTTGTTCCGATCATAGTGATAGTCTTCCTTGGTTTGGAATCCAGGAACAAGCAAGGGCAGACCATGTTGACCTTGTTTGGTAGCGTTTCCAGAGAGCTTGACTTCCATTTGTTGGTTGAAAGTTGGTGGATTTTGTTTCTTGTGCAGTCAAGCACAGTGATGTGATTCCCTAAAGGTGAGTGTCTAAATGTGGCCAAATAAAATGGAGATAACAGCTTGTCTGATGAAACAGACATTTGACTCCAAATTGTTCTTTGTTAATGATGTGTAATGAATTGTCTTTCTGTGGCTGCTGCTAACGCTCCTGTGATCAGGTGTTAATATTTTAGGTAAAGAATAGAATCCAGGTGGAGGGTTGGGTGGGAAGTAGGATTTGGGTTGAGAGAGGAGGAGGGAAGTGAGGGGAAATGTGCCAAACTGAAGACTTAAGTCATCTTTTTAGAGAACATTGATTTTTTTTTTTTTTTCTTTTAAGTTCTCTAGCTGGTAACAAGCCACCTCTTTAGGTTTTTATTTGTTTAAAGAAAGAATATTTTAGGGAAAAAACCCCAAGTCCTCCATCCTTAAAAATAAATACAGATATAGAGACTTTTTACAAACCTACTGTCCTTGTTTGTTCAGGAGATGGAGCTTGAAAAGTAGATTCTGGGGTTAAAGACCTGAAACAAGAGTTGGGCAAATGACAGCCTTAGAAATAAATCAACACCACACTTTTTTTTAGTGCTTGTCTGGCTGTCTTAAGGAATCTACGTGATTCCCATATAGAAGTTTATTATTGTGGTCAGGCACCAATATGTTGTAAAATATAATTGATTTAATTCAACAAACATGTTGAGTATTGAATATGCACCATGGTTGGGGTTAAGCATAAAGGGATGAATAAGACAGCCTTGATTTTCAAATAGCTTGAAGTCTTAGGTGATACAGGCAGGTAAATCATTATTAAAAATTATTCATAGAAGGTTAAGTTTCATGTTAAGTTATAAATGAATTGTCATGTTAGCAGAGAAGAAGAAGAAGGTTTTAATTATACAAAGGGGACATTGTGTCACCGCTTTTGGAGTTTGTATGGAAAGTATGGTGCAGGATAAGGTTTACCCAGGGTTTCACTATTTGGTTCATTCAGGTACCATGAACTCCCAGACTGGCCTTCTTGGGTACTTCCTGCACCCTGAAGTGGTCTGTGCACTTCACTAGTCTCTTTAAAGAGACAGGTGCTGCAGTCATGTGAGGCATTTCCTTTTTTTCCTTTCAATTTGAAAAGAAGAATGGAAAAGCCAATACCCCTAGCTTTATTCCTTTCTCACCCTTCACCGTCTTTTCAGATTCCTTGTTTGGTTCTAGGGCAACTTCTAATAAAGATATTAACTTCGTGTTTTTCTTCAGAACAAAGACATAGAAAATATGGGTTCTATGGTGTCATATAGTATATATTAGTCCTCTAGTCTAATACTATCTTCCTTTGTTGTGTGACAGATATTCCGGATTAAAGCATTTTAAAAATAATTTATCATTAAAAGAAACTGGAGCAGGTGATCAAGAAATTCAGTAACATTTCTTTCCTGAAACTTTTCACTACCTAGATACTTCCTTCCACAAGATGGCGGTGTAGTTCTTCCAATTATTTGAACGAGAGCAGCACAGGGGTTTGTTTTTAATTTTGAATTTTTTTAAAAGATTTTATTTATTATTTTTAGAGAGAGGGGAAGGGAGAGAGGCAGAGAGGGAGAGAAGCATCAATGTATGGTTGCCTTTCAACTGCCTCCAGGCACAGACCTGGCTGGAGACCCGGCTTGCAACCTGGTTATGTGCCCTGGTGGGCAATCGAACCAGTGACCTTTGGGTTTGCAGGCCCATGCCTTATCCACTGTGCCATCAGCCAGGGCTCACGGGGTTTTATTTTATTTTTAAAAATCACTTTCAGGGTCTGGGTGGAGGTGGGCAAAGGGAGAAGGGAAAATGGGAACATCTGTAATAGTGTCAATAATATAAATAAAGAAACCCATTTCCCTCTCCCTCTATTTGTTTAGTATAAAAGTGACACATAAACGATGTAAGGTTTCACTTACATTCACTTCACTTACAGTGAAGTCCAGATTTACTATCTGATTTTAATTCAGTCCATCAGAATAGTGATAGAACAGAAAATAACGTGAATTAGTACATAATGAGTAACCAAAAGAAATGAGATATCAATATGAATGTGAATTTTAAAATATGAATGTAAATATGATATAAAGCTTGAGTATGAGTTAAGAATTTTAAAAATCATTGTGGATAAAATTGTAATGTTCTTTAGTACTACTTGTAGTTTAGGTGTTTGAAATGAGTGAGTTGTATAATTAACTGGGATTTTTTTTTTTTAGACTAAATATTTTGATGTTTAATTATATCCTCAGCTTCTTTCTAAATATATTTTAGTTTTATTGTTGAAATTAATATTACAAAACTTGCAAATAAATTTGCTGTTGAATCAGTTTCTAATAACGAGCCCTTCCATGTACAAAACACAATTTCAACCAGATCTGCCCAGGAAAATAAAATTTTAGTATTACTTTCTTTTCCTTTCTTTATTAATTTATTGTTGTTCTATTACAGTTGTTCTGTTTTTTTCCCCATGCTCTCCCCTGCCCTGCCCACTCCATTATTACTTTCTAAAGATCAACAACTATGAAAATTTAAAAAGAATGTATATACATATTTAGAAGACTTAGAATTCAAATATTTGGGGAATGGATTATTTTTTTTTTTAATTTTTAAAATATATTTTATTTATTTTGCTATTACAGTTGTCCCAATTTTCTCCCCTTTGCCCTCCTCCACCCAGTACCCCACTTCCTCCAGCAATGCCTCCCTTAGTTCATGTCCATGAGTCATGCATATAAGTTCTTTGGCTTCTCTGGGGAATGGATTATTTCTGAGATTCACTTTGACCATGTTGGTCCTTTTAGGGAAGGACTCTTGAGATGAGGCTGGAGCGAGGTGGTCTCAAGATGGTGACAGTTTTGTAGGACTTAGCAAGAAGTTTGCCTTGTAGTCAGATTGCATTGAGGACATGAAGCGGTCTTTATATCTACTTTTCCTGTTATATCAATGCATATCCTGAGATTGTGAGTGTTGAGTCATACTTAGCCAAAATTTGTCTTTCCTTTCCTTGTGTCCATAGTGATGATGCCCTATTGCTGTCTTTGAAACTCATTTCTAAAATTACTTCATGAAAGCAGGATTGAGAGTCTTTCCCTGCTCAAGAACTGAGGATTACAATATCTCTGAAGTCACTTTGAGAAATGAAAAACAAATAGAGTAAACTTTAAGAGGAAAATAAAATTTATATTTGTAATCTGTTTTTAGAGAGTTTAGCACTTGCAAATTATTTTTATTCAGTGAGATTTCTGGAACAGTGGGAGTCATTCATGTTTTAGTGGTAAGGAGTTATAAATCTGTGATACCCTTAATATTCCCCTTCGTATTATGAATTAAAGTTGAATACAGATAGACTCATCATAGCAATATTGATTTTACTTTCTATAGGAGTCCTTCCTTATCCGTGGTTTTACTTTCCTTGATTTCCATTACCTATGGTCAACCACAATCTGAAAATATTAAATGGAAACTTTCAGAAATAAACAATTCATAAGTTTTAAATTGTTTGCCATCATGAGTAGCATGATGAAATCTCATGCAGTCTTCTCTGTCCCACTCAGGATGTGATCCATCTCTTTGTCTAGCCCCCACACTCTGAGCTGTTAGTTTCTTTGTAGCATACTTTGTTAGCAGTTCCACTTTCGCAGTATTGTGATGCTGTGTTCCAGTCACTCTTCTTTTAATTAATAATAGCTCCAAGCACAGAGTAGTGAGGCAGGCAATTTGTATATGCCAAAGAGAAGCCTTAGAGAGCTTTTTAAAGTGAAAAGGTGACTCTAGTACAGTGAAATCTTTTGAGAGACCACATTCACATGACTTTTACTTTATTGCACTATATTGCTGTAATTGTTCTATTTTATCATTAGGTATTATTGCTAATCTCTTACTTACTTAATGTAGAAATTAAACTTATAATATATGTATATAGAAAAAAGCATAGTATATATGGGTTGCTAGTAACCTTTGAAAGATAATTGGGAAGCTGATTTATGTTTACTATTAAATTGATGCTTATGTAGTATAGTGGGGTAAAACTTGTGTATGATGATAGAGTCTAGGTTGGCACAATATTTTCCCTCCAAAATATGAAAAGAAAAATTATTACATATAAATGGTAATATGATAGTTTGAAACAAAAAAAAGTAAAACTAAGTTATATATTTTGCCTGGTTAGTGTATGTTTTGGGGGAAGTCAGTTAATGTTTTTGATCTTCTGTTTCTTTGCTTCTGAAAATAAAATTGAGCCAAATGATTTCTAAACAAGCTTATGGCTTCAAAATTCTTGATTCCATTAAATTATATTTGTAATATAGTAAGGAGAGTAGAGGATAGAGTATTTACTATAACTTTACAATCAGTTTTGAATCAGGATGATGGAAAAGAACAGAATAAATAAATTTTAAGATGCAAGACTCTTCAAAGATGGGCCAATAATCTCTCAAAGGTTACTAGCATCTCGTATCATATAGTGCAACTCTTATGGAAGAGTATCAGTGCACTGCAGTTTGGACTTTCCTTCTCTCTGTTGCATTATGGGGTCATATTTAGAATGTTCCTTTACCCCAGTACAGTAATCCCCAGTTATCTTCAGGGGGTACATTCCAAGTCCCCAGTGGATACTTGAAAATGCAGATAGTACTGAACCCTATATAAATTATGTTCTTTTCTATATACATGTATATCTACAATAAGTTTAATTTATAAATTAGGCACAGTAAGAGATGAACAACAGTAAACTTTTGTTTTATAAATAATAATAAGGCATCTTAATATTTGTAATTTTTTCTCTGATATAAGTGGAAACTGAATTCCATAAACCCCCAACACTGCCCATTTCTTTGCTGGAAAGAAAGCTGTATGTACTATTGTCTCCTGCATGTGTCTTCACACTCCTCAGGCCTGAAGTTAGCTTTGTGAGTTGGTCATGACATGAAGTCATTGCTGTTGCTTCTTGCCTCTCTTCTAATCCTGAAGTTCTCAATAATCCAAAGACACATCAGAAAATGAAAGATAGTTCATAGTTGAGAAATGAATGCAAATTCAGTCTGGGTTTGGGTATGTAGATATTTATATGGGAAATGTGACTATTGAAAGGCAAGTTGATTTCTTGTATCAGGAATATTTATCTAAAACTTACTTGGAGATGACACCCAGAACTGATAGACGCCTGAAGCATATTGAATCTTGTAATCCCCACTAAATGAAATGTGGGATCTCAATAGCAAGGATAAAATTCAGAAGATTTGATGTTTTTCAATATTGCTTATTTTTGTTTTTTGAAAAATTTAGGCAATGTAAAGCTTACATTCAGGAAAATAAAAACCTTCTAAATTACAAAGAAATTATTTATCCGAGTGCTTTCATTTCTGAAGACATAATCCACAACCTTTTTTACTTTTCTCTAAATACTGCCATCAATTACTTCTCTAGGCACATGGTCCTAGCGCTGCTGTCTCTGGCCCAGGCCCCTCTGCTAAGACCTAGACTCCCCCATGGCCCCACTCACCATCTGCCTGTGGGTCAACTCAGCATGGTCAAAACTAAACTCTGGTACTCATCTTGTAGCACCCAATTATCTTTCAATTCCTTCTTAGAAAAAATGATATCTCAGTCATCCAACAGCATGAGCCAGAAACCTTGTCCTCATTCTGTACTTCTTCACATCCAGCCCATCACAATATTCTGATGTTTTAAACCACATATACAACTTTTGAATCTATTTCTTCATAGCTAATTTCCTGTTCTGAGTTACCCTTATTTTTCTTTTTTTAAAATATATTTTATTTATTTTGCTATTACAGTTGTCCTAATTTCCCTACTTTGCCCCCCTTCACTCAGTACCCCATTTCCTCCAGCAATGCCCTCCTCAGTTCATGTCCATGAGCCATGCATATAAGTTCTTTGGCTTCTCCATTTCCTTTGTTCTTCTTAACATCCCCTTGTCCATTCTGTAACCACCAATGTGTACTATTTTTTTCTCCCTTTCACACCCAGACTATTTACCATTTAATTACTGCCTTCTGTCAGCTTCTCAAATTATATTAACACTAAGTTTTCTTTTCATTATTCCAAAATGCCTACATTAATTCATTTGTTTAAAGAATTACTCTTTTAAGTAATATGAATTGCAATATTACCAAACACATGTAAAAATATGTTTACACCCATACATATTTTTACACATATTTAAAGTACATACTGGATTTTGAAGAGTTAATACAAAAAATTTAAAACATGCCAATAGTTTACATGTTATTACAATTATTACAATAATTATTACATGTTAAATGATAGTATTTTAGATATATTATAGCAAGATTAAGCAGTTTTTTCTTCTTTAATACTTATTTTACTCTGGAATGCTATTTTTGTGAAAAAATCACAGAAATGGTATATTGTAGAACTCACTTTTGTGAAAGTTGTCCTAGAGACAGTGCCAAAAACACAATAAAAAACAAATTTGGTTTTTGAGTCAGATCCTCCCCACTCCAATAACACAACTCAACTTTATTTTAAGCTCCTGGAACTACACTTTATTCTTTTTGGAGTTTTCCATCTCAAATAGTAGATTTATTTATTTAGGCTGTGCACAGGTCTTACTTCTTTCAATATTCTCTGTTTTTCCTCTCCATGTGTTTTACAAGTTGTAGCCCTCAGAAATAATGGCACTTGCAGTGCTCAGCTGGTCCCCAGAGTAGAAATTATTATGTCTACTAATTTGAGGTAAAAAAAAAAATCCCTAGGATTTAAATCACTTTGTAGAATAGTATTCTAGCTATTTTTTAAACTTGTGGTTGACTTCCTGTGTGGTCCTAAACTAACCCTTGAACTATTTAAGAGTTTGTTGAGGTAGAGATTAGGTATGTTCATATTTCAATAATCAAGTTTACTATAGCATTCATCCCTTTTCCCAAGCATCCCCAGTTTGAGGACCTTCATAACTGGAAATGTGTATTTCCACGATTTAGTTGAAAGGAATCTCATCTAATTTACATGCTAATATAAGAATATATATTGTCTATGTACACAAATCATATAGTTTAGTAGTTTGCAACTTCTATCCAAATTGATCTTCATTCTCAGCATCTTTCTAACCTAAAGATTGACTGATTTCACAACACACCCATGACCATGTGGTTGTTATTTAAAATATAAATTGCTAACAAAATCTATATATTACACACCCACAAATAAGCACTTATTTTGTAACAGTGAATGAGAAAGATAGCATGTCTTCTATGTAATATACATCCACATTTTCATAGGGTTTTCTTCTTCCTTAACTACATTAGATTTTTCTCAGTTATTGCAAGTAACCTGATTTTCCCATATTGTGAAATGATTCCAATCTAAGAAAACTTAACTTGCAGTAATGCAGAGACAATATACAAAATTGTACCTTACTTAGTAAAACCTATTTATACCAAGATCACTTTAAAGCATTCTTAAGTTAAAGTTGGTTCTTATCCATTCAGTTGCCCTATGTCTTTCGATTGGTGCATTTAATCCATTTACCTTTGTTGCTGTGTTCCTATGTGTCTCTCTGTTTTTTCATCTTCTTAAAGCAGACCCTTTAGCATCTCTTGTAATGCTGGTTTGGTGGAGGTGTATTCTTTTAGACTTCTTTTGTCTGAGAAACTCCTTATTTCACCCTCCATTTTGAATGATAGCCTTGCTGGGTAGAGTATTCTTGGTTGCAGGCCTTTGTTTTTCATTGCTTGATATATTGTTTATCATTCCCTTCTGGCTTGTTGTGTTTCTGTTGAGAAATCAGCTGATAACCTTATGGGAGCCCCCTTGTATGTTATTAGCTGTTTCTCTCTTGCTGCTTTTAGGATTCTCTCCTTGTCTTTGAAATTTGCCATTTTCATGATGATGTGTCTTGGAGTGGGCCTGTTTGGGTTCATCTTCCTTAGGACCTTCTGTGCTTCCTGAGTTTGCATGACAATTTTTTCTCCTCAAGTTAGGGAAGTTTTCTGACATTATTTTTTCAAAGAAGTTTTCTATCCCTTGTTTCTCCTCTTCTCCTTCTGGTGTCCCTATGATATGGGTCTTATTGCATTTCATGTTGTCCTGCAGCTCTCTTAAAACCTCTTCATTCTCTTTCAGTCTTTTTTCATTTTGTTGCACTGCCTGGGAACTTTTTTCTACATTGAGCTCCAGCTCGCTGATCTGATCCTCTGCTTTCTCTAGCCTGCTTTTGATTCCTTCTACTGTGTTCTTCAATTCAGAAATTGTATTCTTCATTTCCTCCTAACTCTTATTGATGGTGTCTATGTCATTTTTAATGCTTGTGTAGTTCTCAGAAATTTTCTTGTAGCTTTCTTTGTAGTTCTCCTGGAGTTCTTTGTAGTTCCCTGGAGTTGTTCGTAGTTTTCTTTGAGCTGGCTGAGCTCATTGAGCTTCTTTATCATCATTATTTTGAATTCCATACCTGATAAGGTGGCTTTCCTCTATTTCATTTTGCAGTCTTCCTGGGGATTCCTTCTTTCCATTTGCTGAGGGTTTATTTCTTTGTCTCCCCATTTTAGGTGACTCTTATTTGTTTCTGCTTCTTAGGTTGGTCTACTTTGACTTACTCCCTTATCTTTCTTTTAAACTGCTGGGATAGCTCCTAACTCCTCCCTACTTACTATCCACTCTTCTCTGCTTAAAATACATAGTCAGGGTCTAGGCAGGAAATTTTAAAAGGCAAATATGATCATTCATTCTCCTTCTGAAAACCCTGCAGAGATTTTTCATTGCTGACTATGAAAAGGTCAAAATGCTTAACCTGGCCTCAATGACCTACATGATCTGGGCACTGCGTATTTCACCTGACTCATTTTGATCTAGCCTCCCCTTCTCTTTTTGGGCCCTAGTCATCTTGACCTATGAATTTCTAATATGTGCTATATTCTTTCCTGCCTTCATAAGTGCTATTTTCTTGCCTTAAAATACTTTTTCCTGTCTATTCTTCAAATTAACTCTCATTAGCCCCCAAGAAACAGTTAGCTCCTATTTATTACTCTGCCCAAATGTAATTTCCATAGGGAAGCCTGTTTTGATCTTTTACAAAAGGTCACATCTCCTTAATAAAAACTCTTTTACTCTGTGGCGTTTTTCATTCAGCAATTATTTGGTGTCTACAATGTCATGTACTTGCCTAAAAGCTGGGGAGGGGCTAGGAGTAGACTGATAACTATTGTCGGACAAAATGAGATGATTGCATATGGTGATGAAGATTGTAAAGAAAATTAAAAGATTACATTAAAGAATGACTTTGTGAGGGGTGCTTTGGTAGGATATTTGCAATTGAATTTAATGAGTGTAGTATATTTTATTTGTCTTCTCTGCAAGTATACGAGTACCTGAGAACTGGGACTTTGCTGCACTTGCTCACACAGCATCCCTAGTACTTGGTACAGTGCCCGGCACGTGGCAGACTTAATAAGTATTGTTGAAGGATTGTATTAATATCATAGGGATACCATTATAAAATGCCACAAACCAGGTGGCTTAAAGCAACAGAAATTTTCTCCTATCTTTGTTCCAGAGGCCAGACTTCTGAAATCAAGGTGTCAGCAGGGCCATCCCACCTTTGAAGTCTTTAGAGAAGACTCCTTCTTTGCCTCTTCCTAGTTTCTGCTAACAAGCCTTGGCTTGCAGGTACATTACTCTGATCTCTGCTTCTGTCATTCATGTGGCTCTCTTCTCTGTGTGACTGTGCCCTGTCACTGTCAACATTTACCTTCTTGTTTTAAGGATACCAGTCATTTGATTAGGGCCCATACAAATCTAGTGTGACATCATAACTTGATCACATCTATAAAGACCCTATTGCTAAATAAGGTCATATTTACAAGTATGGGAGTGAGGGCTAGGCTACAGTTTATCTTTTGGGAAGACATAATTCAATCCACAATGCCTACTTCTTATAGGAAAATTAAAAGAGTTAATATTTAAATGTTTATATAGTATAGTTGTTTACTTATTTTTAAGTAAGTTGTATGCTGTGTATAAATATTTGGAAAGGCATTACCATTTTACTTTGTGTAAGCATGATAAATTATTTTTGATTTATTTTAGACTATTTAGTTGAGTCCTAACTACACCAATTTTCATGCCATCCAAAAAAATCAATACCATGATATGAACCAAATTCATCTCAGGCTCCCTATTCCCTTAGCAGACAAGAGCTTACTTCTTCATGTATTAAAAATAAATGAAAGTAGAAGGGTATTCATAACACTCACATCATAAAAATTCATCCTGGCATTTTTGCAAAGACTGTGTGTAGAATGTTGACATATTTTTGTTATAAAATGACAGTTTTAGTGCAGGTTCTCATTGTGACCAAGTAGAAAGAGCAAACAAAGGAAAAGAGTAAGTTATGGGACCACCCATACCTGAAGTGAACCTGTCAGGCAACAGAATGGCAGAAGCATCTTCTGGAAAGGTGCACATGTTCTTTTGTGTATGCTGGGGAGAAGGGGTCACTAATATTCTCTGCTCCATGCTGTCTATCTTAGAAAAAGTCATTCCTGATTTTTCTTTCAAGTGCCATCTTGCCTGCCTCTGAATTCCATTCACACCTTGTTTTTAGTTTCCTCAGATGACTTTTGCCTCATACTTACTGCTTACACTGGTTTAAGTGTTTTATGTACATTAACTCAATTAGTCTTCATAATAACTCATTTCCATTGCACAGTTGAGAAACTGGAATAAGGAGAGATCACATGACTTGTATGTTGGAGCCACAATTCAAACCAGTCTACCCCTTGGGTCTGCGTTCTTACCTATCATATTCCACTACGTGTATAATAGTGAATTTTAATCTTCTTTTACCCCCCTGCCAGGTTGCCAACTTCTGAGAACTTGAATACTATGTCTTTCTTATATTTGTACCTCTCATCAAATCTAGTTCAGTCTCTTGTGCATAGTATATACTTTATCCAGTGCCTGGGTCTTTGACTTCCATTTCATGGTTTACATATGAAGATGTTCATTTGAAAAACTAGAATTCTGAATATACAGAAACAAAAGAAGGAAATTGACAAACGACAGTTTTGGTGCTTGCAGCCTCCATCTTAGGGGCTGCTTTTCCCCGTCAGTCAAGTTGTAAGTCCCCACCTGCTGTCTGTAAAAATTTGCCCGTAGGTTGGGATATAAATGTTGTCACTCAGACTAGCTGAAGCATCACCCCCTTTAAGAATATTTATATTTTTACAGGAATTAATCACTTTAATGATTTCTGCCATCAGTCAGTAGATGAGGGAGGTGTTATACCCATTTTTATGTGGACTAGAATTTCATAGATCTGTTGGTAACTTTTGCACTTATCTGCACTCTGTCTATATATATATATATATATATATATATATATATATATATACAAGATTAATTAAAAGCAAATAAAAACTTTAATCTTTGATTTTAAATCTGGAAGTTCTGAAATAATGTGGCCATGTTGGCATTCTGCTATATAAGAATTTAAATTTAATTTTGTCTTTTTATTATGTGATGCATGTATCACAAGCCTGTGGGCAATAGATGAGCTTTAATAAAGCTCAAAGTAAATAAAATGGGAATGTTAATAAACCTTGTGGCTCATTAAACATTTGGATTCACTGAGTATATATCTATTAATTTTAGATGAGAGTATGTTAGGAAACCTTTGTTACAAGAAAGTTATAATTACATGAATAATATATTCAAATTCAATAACAAAACATCTCCTTCCATGTCTTTTTACTGACAAGTCTTTAGTAAGAGATTTCAAGGAACTGAAAGACTTAGTACTGATTAAATATGCAATTATAACAATTTATTTTTCTTTGTAAAGAATTAAAACTTAAAAGATATGTCCAAATGGATTCCTTTCTCACATCTCATTATCTTCTTAATCTATTTTAGCATTTGAGTTCATTATTTTATTAAGGAAGCACATTTGTCTCTTACCCTCATTATTGTTCTGTCTCATTTGTATATTTGAAAATTCTCCCTTAGATTCTTTTAAAATTGTACTCTCCAAATTATTCTTTTTTATTTCTCTGTAGAATATTCCTCTTTAAGAAGTTCTCCCATGCCTGACCTAAGGTTTTCATGTGTATAGACTAATTTGAGAATCAGTTTTTCTGCACTACAAGCATTTATTAAAATAAACATTAGCTTGTGAATGTATGACTATGAAGAGTGTAATTCATTTTCTATGTTTGTTTGTTAGTTTGGGCTCCTTTGGAATTGGGTTTATTTTTAACACTGAATTATGTATTAGTTCACTAGGGTTGCTGTAACAAAGCACCACAAACTGCATGTCAAATAACAGAAATGTATGGTCTCATAGTTCTGGATGCTTGAAGCCAAAAATCAAGGCATTGGCAGGGGTTCCTTCTGACGGCTGCTTTTCTAGGATGTCTTGATTAGATTTTGATGGTTTCTGGCCGCTCTTTGATGTTCTTTGGCTTGTCGAACCATCACCCTGATCTCTCTCTTTATGCTCATGTGGTGTTTTATCCTGTGTTGCATGTCTCTGGGTCCAAGTTTCCCTCTTTTGTAAGGATACAGTCATATTGGATTTGAGCCCACTCTAATGACTTCCTGTGGTACTGTGATTTACAGTAAGAAATACATATTGGTCTTCCTCCTCCTTGCTGGTGCAGGATGGGAGAGGAGGTGGAGGTTGACTCAATCAGCAGTGGCCAGTGGCTTCACCAGTCATGCCTATGTAGTGAGCCTCGGTAGAAACTCCTAAGGTACAGGTTTGGAGAGCTTCTGGGCTGGTGAACACATAGAAGTGCTGGGAGAGCGGTGCTCCTGCAGAGAGCGTGGAAGCTGTGCTCCTTTCCCCAGGCTTTGCCCCATGTATCTCTTCCATCTGCTGTTCCTCCGTTGTAGCCTTTTAAAATAAACAAGTAATCTAGTAGTTAAAGTATTTTTCTGAGTTGTGTGAGTGGCTCTAGCCAAATGATTGAACCAAAGAAACGAGTCATGGGAACCTCTGATTTATAGATAGTTGGTCAGAAATATAGGTAACAGCCTAGACTTGCAATTGTCATCTGAATTGACCTGGGCAGGGCAGCCTTGTAGGACTGGACCCTTAGCCTGTGGGATTCGATGCTCTCTCTGGGTAGATAGGATCAGAATTGAGTTGAATTATAGGACACCCAGCTGGTGTTCTGAGAGTTGCTCCTTAGTGTTGAACCCCCCCCCGCCCCCAATGTGCACACACAAACCAACACACACACCTCATAATTGATATCAGACCCTGTTTATCTATATTAACTTAACTGGATCTTCTGAAAAGACTATATTTTCATATTTCCTTTTTTCTATGGCTGAGAAAACTCAAGGCTTAGGAAGGTTAAAATTTGTTAGAAATAGGTGCATGTGTCGTTCAGGATGTTGCGGCTAACGGTAACTGAATATCCCCAAAGTAGCTTACACAAAGCATTTATTTTCTTGTGTTGGAAGAGACCTGGCAGTAAGTAGTTGATGACCCAGTTAATTTGTTGGCTGAGCGATGTCATCAAGAACTCAAGCTTTATATATCTCTTCACTCTATCATTCTCAGCATGTTGATTGTATTTGTCAGATTCCTTTAGGGTCATATGTTCATGCCCTCAGTAAGGAAGGTGGAAACTACAAATGTCTTAACAGTTTCTACACTGGGATTTAGGGACTGCCTGCAGGGGGGAAAGGGGAACCTGAGTGGCTGTTCTTTTAGAGGCATGTGTTAATTTTCTCTGCATGCCACTTTACAACAGCTATTACTAGAGAAGCTGCTTTTGGAATTTAAAGACAGATAACTCATATAGTCTGATATAAAATCATTAGTGAGTAAGGATGGAGGGATGAGGCTTCCTAATGTGTTTGGATATGAATTTGGTCAGAGGTACTTTTAAAATGTACTTTGCTTTTGCAGATATGAAAAGAGGAAAAAGCAGGATTCTAAGGTTTCTCTGATTGGCAGAAAAATATACACAAACACATGCTTGCATATGCATGTGTTTAAAAAAAATTTTTTTTATTGGTGTTGTGTTACAGTTGCCCCATTTTCCTCCCATTGCTCTTCTCTGCCTTACCTACCCCAACCCCTCTCCCATAGTCAGTCCCCACCTTGTTGTCATGTCCATGGGTCATTTATACTAGGTTGTTGACAGAGCATCTGTTTTTGAGTTCACCAAAGTTAGCAGAATTCATTTCTTTGAAGGCTCATGACTGAGGGCTCTGATTTTTCACTGCCTGTTGGCTGGAGGCACCAGAGGCCACCTGTAGTTCCTAGGCGCCATTCACAGCCCCTTGCTGCATGAGTTTCTGCAATATAGACTCTTATGTCATCGAGCCCCCAGGAGAGTCCCTGGCCCTTGGGGTCTCTGACTTCAGGGAGGGTTTTCACCTGCTCCTGATTAAGTCAGGACCATCCAGGATAATCTTTCTTTTGATTAACTCAAAACCAACTCATTTGAGATCTTAATTATATCTGCAACATCCCTTCATCTTTGCCATATTCTATTGGTTAGCAAGTTACACATGTGCTCAAGGGGAGAGCATTGTACAGAGTGTGAATATCCAGGAGTGGGAATCACGGGGCCACCCTGGGGTCTGTCTATATGTTCACCTAGAGAAGGCTCTGGTGAACACCTGAGCAATGTGATGGCTATGTGGAATATATTCTATCCTTTAATTCCTGATTAGTTATTATTATCCCCTTTTTTACAGATGTGGAAAATGAGACTTTAGACAGGCAGCTTGGCCTAGATCACTCAGGAAGGTTATGTACTTAGGGCTGGTCTTTTTGAATTCAAATCTTGTACTCTCTTCCTATTATAATGTTACGTTACTCAACTGTACAATCATCACAGCATCAAACTGAGACTAATAGACAGAAGCTTTAGGAGATGGGTCATTTGACATTTCTAATAGTAACTCTACCGTGGTGTAATGTGGACTTAGTTTGTGCAATATTTATAATCCTGGCTGCATGTTAGAATCATGCTCTGAAATCATTCTGATTTGCAGGGATTCTCCAATTGTATCAACAAAACTGGAGTTTATATGAGATAGACAACAGTCTTTTGGTGTTATTCTGTTTTGTTATCAATAAATAAATAAACCTTGGTAAAATGTTTGGTTTGAGGGACATAAGACTAGAAAAATTAACAGGCTGAAGTGATGTTTGAAGGTAGAAATGGGCCTTTTTGGAAAATGGTGGCTTCTCTATCAATCTACGTGTTGCAGGAATGTTCCAGAGGGTTTGAGAATCAATGCTTGGTTAGACTGGAAGACCTTTAAAATCTCTTCTGATCTTCAGTCCATAACAGTATGATGCTGGTGTCAATAAGTGTTAAATATGATTTATAATGGGTCAAACTGAAGGGTCTGAAATTTTGTCACCTTCTGGATTTTTATATTCCGCACAGATCTCACAAAAATTGGCCTATTGTGGTGAGGGAGGTAGGTTGGTGGTTATAATGCTGGGTATAATAGGAGTCCTTAGAGGTGATGGAGAAGAAAAGGTCTAGAGATTTTATTGGAAAAGTGACTAAGAAAAAATTTGCAATGATGACCTATTTAGTATTAGTTTTCACAATTTTCTGAGATTCTTTTGGTTCATTTACCCCTCCCTCTGCTATAATAATTTCCATTTTTAAAAATGTGAGTCTAGTATGATGGCTGATTAGTAAAAATTTCTTTTTTAGCTTAGTTAGATCCTGAATCCATTTTCTTTACTTGATTTTCTATTTCATTTATTACTTAGGTTGTTTTCATATATTTGGGTTTCCTTTATACTTTTTCTTTTCCTCATTTTATTTCCCTTGTCTATTTCCTTGATAACATTTTCATTTCTTCCGCAATTTCTTCATCTTCATAACATGAAACCTGCAGCGATTTGTAGTTTTTATAGAGTTAGGTTGGCCTGTTGTGCGCCTATAACCATGCTACTGGTTAAATTGTGTAGGCTTTCCCAGACACTTTAACTTCTATTTAAACATACTTGAAATATACAATGTATATTTTAGAAATTAAAATATAGCAGGTAATGAAACATGACATTTTGGAAAGTGGTGACTGTGACTATGAATTAAGGTATTTGGAAAAGCTTTAGGTTGCCTAGCTGCAAGCATCTTTTTGCCCAACTGTGTCTGTAGCTGAAGCAACTTGCAAGGATGGGGAAGTGATGTCACTACAGAGTACAATGGGCTGACAACTTCATACATATAATGAGCACAAATTACCAAGCAGTGGTAGTGGTTATTTTATAATATTTCCCCCACATCTTGCATCTGTTTCCACAAAATGCAGACAGCAGAGTCTTTGAGGCAACCGTTTTGCATCCTAATCGCTGTGTCTCAGTAAAGTGTTGCCTGACCTTGGGCTCTGCATTTATTTTTGGAAGAAGCTTCAGAATAAGTTTCAAATTATTAGAAAGAGAATTGTAATCTCCATTTACTTCAAGTGTATTACTTTCAATTCCCACATGTCTGCAAGCTCTGCCAGTCGCTGCTGCAAGTAAATGGTCACAAAAGGGGAAGACTAGGTGGGAATTCTTTAGAAGCACATTACATGTGTTTCATTTCTTTATGAGTCTTCTGTGGTTGTTGTTAAGATCAAAGGGTAAACAGAAAAATGGGAAGGCATCCATTTTCTTCATTTACTGAGAAGATAACCTTGGATATGAAATAAAGCAAAATGCAATAAAAAACCATTATAAATTTCTGATTCAAAGTCTTCCAAATGGTTACAAATACTTTGTCTTTTATTTTTTAATCCTCACCTGAGGTCATTTTTTTCATTATTTTTAGAAAGAGAGAAAGGGGTGGTAAGGAGAGAGGGAGGGAGGGATGGAGGGAGAAAAAGAGAGAGAGAGAGAGAGAGAGAGAGAATAACATGTGATGTGAGAGAGACTCACCAATTGATTGCCTTCCATATGTGCCTGGACTGGAGATTGTACATGCCCAGATCGGCAATAGAGCTTGAAACCTAGGTGTGTGCCCTGACCAGGAATCAAACCCTCAACCTCTCAACCTTTTGGTGTACAAGATGACACTCCAACCAAGCCACACTGGCCAGGGCAAATATTTTGCCTTTTTAATTACTTTCAGTTAAAAAATGTTTCCTAATTTGAAATTTGACAAACATGCATTATCTTTATAATCATGCTTTTTCAACAAGTATCATAAAGACAAGCCCTCTTGCCCTGGCTGGTGGCTCAGTGAATAAGGTGCTGGCCTGCAAACCCAAAGGTCACTGGTTTGATTCCCTAGTCAGGGCACATAACCAGGTTGCAGGCCAGGCCTCCAGCCAGGTCTGTAGCTAGAGGCAGATGAAAAGCAACTATACATTGATGTTTCTCTCCCTTTCTTCCTCCCTTCCTTCCTGCCTTTTTCTCTGAAAATAATGAATAAAATCTTAAAAAAAAAAAAGACAAGTTCTTTTGAGTTTCCTCTTTATTGAATCTATCCAATCTTTTATTTTTAATGCTGTTTTCACTGGTGACTCCTAAAATTGTAACTCTGGCTCACATTTCTTTCCAAATTCCAGGTACGTATCCTACTTAATAGCCTGCTTAACACCTCCATTTGCGTTTAATAGCCATAAAATATTCAGTGAGCAGCTACTGTGTTCTAGGCACTAATGTAGCCTCTGGGACTAATACATCAGGGAACAAAGCAAAATATTTGTATCCCCATGAAGCTTTCATTTTATTTGGGAGAGACAATGAGGTAAGGAAAATATCTGGGATATTAGATGGTATTAAGTGCTATGTAGAGAAAGTCCTGGGAAGGACAGTAGAAAATATTTGCGTGGGGTGGTTTGCAATTTGAAAAAAAGGGGTCAGAGGAAACCTTCTAGATAAGGTGACATTTGAGCCAAGTATTGAAGGAGGCACCAAGTACTGAAGGAGGAGAGGGAGTAAGCCATGTGGACCTTTGTCGGAAGAGCATTCCAGACAGGAATAACAGCACCGGCAAAGGCCTGCCTGGCTTCTTCCAGAAAGAGTAAGGGGGCCAGGGAGACTGAAGTGATTAAGGGCTGAAGAGTGGGACCAGAGGGCCATCCTGGACCAGATCATGTAAGGCTTGGCAAGGACTTGATCTTTTACTTCAAGCAAGATGGGAAACTACTAAGGGTTTTCGGCAGAGGAGTGACATCTGACTTCATTGTGATGGGATTGCTCTTTGGAGGCTGTTTTGAGCATACAATGAAGGGAAGAGCACTAGTAAGGAGCCTCGTAAGGTTGGTGGCTTGGGCCATGGTGGGTGTAGGTAGAGGTGGTAAGCGGTTACATGCTGCATATAAATTGAAGAGAAGCAGAGAGGATATACTGGGCAATTGGAAGTGGGATGTGAGAAAAATGACTAGTTTTTGACGAGCAATTGGACTGATTTACCAAGCATTTACTAAAGTGGGAAATATGCTTTTATTCAACCTGAAGGAGAATAAAACCTTTTAGATGATTGTATATTATTATTAACTATGTGTCTGTAATAATTCTGAGTTTTAATCCTCAGAATTTGAGTTCTTAAATTCTTTTTTACCATTTTAATCTTAAGGTAACTCTGAATGCCTTTTTTAAAAAGTTCTGTAAGGAAGATACAGTGATCTGAATTTTCAAGCAGCTATGATTGAATCATATCATTTTCTTTAAAATATATTAATGTTCATGATTTTTTTTAGTATATTGAGTTTTGGAATTCCTTTGGTAAATTCACAACTATTTCTAATTTGAAACATGTTAATCTTCCCTTAACCTAAGATCCCGGGTACTATTTTTAGATTGGGAAGGAGGAAAGTTACCATATTGTATCCATCTTTGTTTCTAACTGTAGTTTGAAAGCTGGCTTTTAAAAACAACAGTTTTTTTCTGAACATAAAAATAATACATACTGATTTTGGAAAATTTGAAAAATAGGAAGAAGTATAAAGAAGAAACTAGAAATCAGCTTTACATCTTCATCCTGCATTTTTGTATCCAGGTTTTTCAAGCAGGTGTGGAGAAAATAATGAGAGCTAGGAGACCATGGCTCACTACAGAGTAAAGATGGATGTTTCAGTAACGTTTCTTACTTATGGGAGGAGCCCAACTGGCCTTGTATTATCTCATTTCCATCAATATTTATACAGGCTACTGATTTATTACAAAAATTTCCCAAAGTAAATGTGTAGTAAACTGCTTTGGGAAGGGAAATAAAAACACTCTTGTCTGACCCTACTATATTTATTTTATGTATTTAACAAAACAAAGATTGTGTTTTCTATATGCCAAGCACTATTCTCAACACTTTATAACTATTAACTTAATTTATCTAATCATCAGGACAGCCTCTGAGTGCGGTACTGCTGTAATCCACATTTTTACAGAGGCCCAGACTCCTTAAGTAATTTGCTCAAGGTCATTCAACTAGTAAGCTAGTAATTAAATCCAAGCAGCTTGGATCCTGAGTTTCCTTTCCCAACTAGTATACACCATGATGAACCTGGGTCTTTTACCATAATAATCCAAGTTTGATTTTGTTTCTTTCAGATTAACCCAGAGAGAATTAAACATTTTGTTTTATTTTAAAATATATTTTAAGGCCCTGGCTGATGGCACAGTGGATAAGGTGCCAGCCTGCAAACCCAAAGGTCGCTGGTTTGATTCCCAGCCAGGGCACATAACCAGGTTGCAAGCCAGGTCCTGAGCCAGGTCTGTAGCCAAAAGCAGGTGAAAGGTAACTATACAGTGATGTTTCTCTCCCTCTCTGCCTCTCTCCTTTCCCCTCTCTCTAAAAATAATAAAATCTTTAAATATATATATATATACTTATTTATTTATTTATAGGGAATAGGAGGGAGAAAGACAGAGAGAGGGGAACATCAATATGGGAGCGAAACATTGATCGGTTACCTATGGCACACACGCAGCTGGGGACCTGGCCCCCAACCCAGCATGTGCTCTGACTGAGAACCCAACTAGCGACCTTTCAGTTTACCGGATGATCCCCATCCCTCTGAGCCACACCAGTCAGGGAGAGAATTAAACATTTTCAGTATGTCTTATAATATCACTTCTCTTTTCAAAATCCTTCAGTGACTTTCCTTTTGACCTAAAGAAAAGGTCCAAATTCTTACAGTGACTCTTATGGCTCATGCAATTTGGTGCCCTGTCCTGTCTCTCACCTCATTTCCTCCGTCTCTCCCCCAGCCCCAGTCATTTCCCTGCTGCACTCTCTCCCTTGCTCCTCAGATATGCCTGGAGCACTTCTGCCTCAACTCTTGCCTTTTCCTCTGCCTAGAAACCCTTTTCCCTAAGATATCACCTTCGCCCTTTGCCTTCTTTGGCCTTGACTCTAATGCCCATCTTTGAGAGGCCTTTACTAACACCCTATTTAAAGTTTTAACATCTTTATAACTTCTTATTTCCCTCTCTTACTTTATTACTTCCATTGTGCTTTTACTAGCTAATATACTGTAGAATTAATTAATTGTACCCTCACTCCACACTGAAATAGCCACTGAGAGGGCAGCAGTTTTTGTATGTTTTGTTCATTGATACCTCACCAGTGTCTGGTACTAGGAGAACTCCATTAAATGAATATAAGTATATGATGATCATACCAAAGGGATGCCTACTGCAAGTACTCAAACCAAAGGGTCCTCTCTGGGGCTGTGAGAGTGATGTATGATCTAGCTGCAGGTTGCAGGGTATTCTGATGATGATAAGGGCTAGGAGAGGATATGAAAGAATTCAGTTTATTTTTTAAAAATTATAGGGAAAGAGACCTTAAAGATCTTTCAGTGTTCCAATGAATAGCCATTAAAGAAGGAATTTATATTCATTGATTTATTACCCATTTTCTGATCCTTATGTTTTGTTTGGTCAATCTGGTTTCATAGAATACTCACTATAGAAATCTATACTATTGAAATGAAGTGTATCTCATAGAAGAAACATATTTGGCTATGAATGCCATCTCAGATAAGATATATAAGCAGCTATGAGAACTTATGCTTAGAACAATAAAAAGTACCAAAAAGACCATTTAAAAGTACAACAAAATGACACATAAAGTAAAAATTATCAAAAGATAAATCACACATTAAAATATATAATGGGAAAGTTTTAGCTTACAAGCACAACTGCTTTACAAGAAGGAAAAACAAATATCCTAGGGAAAAATATAAAAACAAACATATAAAAGTACAAGGAAAAAAGTCAGAATTCTTATATCTGAACTTTTACAAATAAGATTTTTTTTTAAACTCATAATGAAGTTGGAGAATATTCAGTCCAGTCATGTACTGTTGAGGGTTCTTTTGTCCCCTCCCCAAATCGTGTCTGACCCTCATTGGACAATGTTCACCGGAGCATCAATGTGGAACAACCAAACCCCTAATGAACTGGTAGGCCACCTGGTTTCAAAATATTATGATGAGTGATTTTATCCCTTTCCCTTAAATTATTTCCCTTCAATTTTACTTTTCAGTATCCTGGAAATTTGATCATATTTATAGCATAATATTTCGGTGTATTTACAGCTTGGAAAACACTTTGAAATGTTTTGAGGAGGATTAGAATGTGTATAACTTATGACTTTTAAAATATGAACAGCTCTGGCAGGTGTGGCTCAGTGGATTGAGTGCTGGCCTAAAAACCAAAGGGTCGCCAGTTTGATTCCCAGTCAGAGCACATGTCTGGGTTGCAGGCCAGGCCCTCAGTTGGGGGCATGCAAGGGGCAACCACACATTGATGTTTCTCTCTCTCTCTTTCTTCCTTCCTTCCCCTTCCTCTAAAAAATAAAATATTAAAAAAATAAAATACGAATAAAGTTTTAGGAGCCTATCTTAGTTCAGATATGCTAATGACTATAACAAACTATCCCAAGTTTTAGCAGGGTTTATATCTAGCTCCTGCCTAATCCAGCGAAGGTCACTGGGAGGTAGGAGGAGTCCTTCCTCCACACAGAGATCTATTCAGAGATCTACTCTCCTTCCATCATGTGGCTTTTGTTGTGTTCTGTTTTTTCAGTCTTCCAAAGTCTCAAAGTATTCCACTGGATATTTTATTTAAAGACTTTATTTATTTATTTTTAAAGTGGGGGAAGGGAGGGAGAAAGAGAAAGAGAGAAACTTGGATCAGTTGCCTCTTGTAAGCACACCGTTTTCTGTTTCAGAGGCAGGCCTGTAATCCAGGCATGTGCCCTGACCGGGAATCCAGTGGGCAACCCTTTGCTTTGCAGGGTGATGCCCAACCCACTGAGCCCCACAATCATGGCATTTCACTGGATACGTTTGTAACTAGCAAGCGTGCAAAGAAAGGGAGAACATGGACATTTCAGGAGCCAGATTTAGGAGTGTGGAATAGTGTTCAATATTTCTTCTAACCATATTCTAGTGGCTACAACTCAGTTAAGGGCTCTTCCTAAACAAAGGGGCTTGGAAAATGTATTCTTGTTGTGTCTTTAGAATAAAGGATAATAGAGTTTGTTGAATACGTAGCATTGTTTCTATCATAGTGGCTGATCTGGCTTTTTCCTATTTTCCCCATATTTTAGATATTTGATAAAATGAAATAAAATAGTTTTTCTAAAATGACATTTAGTCTTTTAATTTGCTATGTCTAAAAGCTGGTAATTTAAAAGAATTCCAGACAACACATTTGTTTCCAGTGCTCCTGACTGTACATATATATTCATTTGTCTAGATTTTGAACATGCTAAGTTTTAACATTGAAAAATACTTCTCTTTTTTAGACCTTATTTTGCAAGTGTGAACCTTCATTGGTTTTCTAATTGTTTCTGAGAAGGTTATGATCCATTTCTGCCTTACATTCTGTGTTCTGTGATCCGGCCACCCTGACAGGTATTCAGCCAACCTCAGTAGGTGGTTATTACAGTTACCTTGTCAACTTTTAGAGGATTCACAGCTTCTTTTTCACATTCTGGTTTCACCAGCACTGTGTAGATAGATCGGCCCTTTTATGAAAGTGTATTGATGATGTGTCCTTACACAAAAGAACAAAAGAGGTTTGAAACTTTTTCTCAGACTGAGTTACTCCTGTGCCTAAAACCTTCAGCACTTTCCTATTGTCTTTGAAATGAAGTCCTGAATTATTATGGTTTTCTAAGTTATGGGCTTCACTCCCCTGTCCATCCTTATCTCTTACTTGTCCACCTTATGCACCTAAACTAGGTTTTCATTCTTCAGAGAGGCAGCAAACATTTACTTTTGATGTATCATCCATCTAGAATATTCCTCATTCCCTTTCCTGCTCTTCAAAAACCAATTTATTTACATTAAAGTTCATGGCAAACACTCCATCCCCCCTGAAAATCTCCCTAGTCTCTCAGTTAATCTATTGCTTTTGTTCTCTATGTTCTTTCAGTACTTTGAATAATATCAGTCTCATAGACCAGTTACATTTTGCTTTGCCCAAATGTTTTCATGTGTATACATATGTATCTTGATGACTAGATTACACCCTCCTAAGAGCACATGAGTTTAGAAATATATATCTGTTGTAGCTTTTATCACTCCCGTGTATACCTTAGGCATAGAATTTCTTAAAGTAATGTTAATTTTTTAAATTACATTTTTATAACTATGTTAATTTCTATCATTTGTTAACAAAGGGTACTTAAGAACTGGAGATGTTAGAAATCTCCTGTCAGTTTATTTAAGGAACTCTATGGAGCTAATCTCAGCTAGGTATCTTGAAGTAGAATACACATTTTCTTCTCTTTAAAAACTTTGCTGTGTATTTCATATTAGCTTACGCTAGCACATGTATTTAGCAGGCATCAGGAATTGCTTGGTTAAGTGAATTTTGTGAAGCGGCACAACTTTCACCCTTTAAAAAATTTTATCTTCTTTCTTTCTGATTTAGCCAAACTAAGACCTGCCCTGATAGTGTCTCTTCCTATCTTTCTGAATAATAACTACTATTTTATTGATTTATTATTGTTGTATTACAGTTGTCCCAGTTTTCCCCTATTGCTTTCAGCTGCCCCACCCACCCCATCCCCTCTCCCATAGTCAGTCCCACATATTTTCCATGTCCATGGGTCATTCATACCAGTTCCTTGACTCAACCCTTCCCCTTCTCCCTGCCTCTTCCTCCCTCTTCACCCCTCTGGTCACCCCCCAGCCTGTTCCTTGTCTTCATGTCTCTGGTTCCATTTTGCTCAGCTGTTTGTTTTGTTGATTAGTTTCCTTTATTAGGTGAGATAACTGCATTTTTCTTTTTCCGCCTGGCTTATTTCACTAAGCATAATACTCTCCAATTCCAACCATACTATCACAAAAGGTAGGAGTTCCTTCTGTTGCATAGTATTCTATTGTGTAAATGTACCAGTTTTTTGATCCATTCATCCACTGATGGGCCTTAGGCTGTTCCAGCACTTGGCTATTGTGAATAGTGCTGGTATGAACATAGGAGTACATAGCTTCTTCTGAATTGGTGTTTCAGGATTCTCCGGGTATAATACTAGCAATGGAATCACTGGATCAAAGGGCAGCTCCCTTTTTAGGTTTTGGGGAAATTCCATACTGTTTTCCATAGTGGCTGTACCATTCTTCATTCCCATCAATAATGCATTAGGGTTCCCTTTTCTCCCCATCCTCACTAGCACTTGTGTGTTTTTTAAGATTTTATTTATTATTTTTCAGAGAGAGGGGAAGGAAGAGAGGTAGAGAGGGAGAGAAACATCAATGTATGGTTGCCTTTCACCTTCCTCCAGCTACAGAGCTGGCTGGAGACCTGGCTTGCAACCTAGTCATGTTGCCCTGGTTGGGAATCAAACCAGCGACCTTTGGGTTCTCAGGCCAGCGCCTTACCCACTGTGCCACCAGCTGGGGCTATTGTTTATTGATTTTGAATAATAACTACTATTTTAACTATTACTTGGACCTTAATGGAAATCTCAGACTCTTTTTTTTTTTTTTTGTAACACACTAAATGTGTTATTTTCTCTAGCCTAAATAGACTATTGCTATTGTATACTATATTTTTAATGCATCAAATTGAGTGTTTCCCACTGTAGACAAGTTAGATGAAAATGTAACCAAGTGGGTTACTCCACTTGTATTTGTATTGACCATGTAATGCTACCAAAGAGAGGCTGACTGAATCTCAAGGTGGAAGGATGTGTCCCAAGGTGGTATAGGTGGTATCAAATTAAAGGTAGGGGATGATATATGATTTTACAAATAAACTAGAAAAAATCAAGGAAATATCTATTGAGTGGTGTGGATACGAATTAGAATCTTGTTGGAGTGAAAATGTATGAGGGAAACGAGTTAAAGAATTGGGGTCTATGGCTTTAAGGCTTCTAATTCCACTATTATGGGGTGGTGACAATCATGGGATGGTGACAATCACAGGACAAACTTTCCCTACATGTGTTTGTAATGGAGGTTTAGGTTAAAATGTGATTTTGTATTTATCCGCAAAAGTGTATTTCTTATTTAATCATTGGTATGAATATTAATGAATTCTATAAATAGATGCAGAAAATGAAAAACTATTTTTAAGCAAGTGTGAGATAAATATAAATTATACATCCAAATTGGGATTCTGTCTCTGCATTTCAGCCGTTTCATTTTGCTCCTTTGAGCTGAACAAAGGGCTCTTTACTAAATTGTTAAAATCTCATAATATCACACTTTGACCAGAGTTCATACTCACTATGGAGACTTGGTGCTCATCTAGTACCAAAACAAGATCCTAAATTTGCTACTGTTCTCTAAGTGCCTAGGGAAAAGGCTGCAGCAGAGACTTCCTTTCTTCAGAGGGCTTCTTTCTATGTTTCCTATTTCCTGTATTTCCCCCTGCCCAACTCCAACCAATCAAATATGAGAACAAGTATCACCTTTTCCCCACCACCTCCCTTGTGATTCACACTTTTCACCCATGTGTTTGCTGCTCACTGTATCTTTTAGCCGTTCTCCCCATTGTTTAACCAGGATTTTATGTTTGTCATCACAGCCTATATACTGGGTTCTAGATAGAAGTTCTTATGGAAAGAGACTTCTCTGTCTTACCGACTCCCCTCACAGTCTCTTTCAGTTATGAAAACATAGGCATAGTATCAATAGTTAATTGAAAATTCATTATGCAGTACACAGAGTTTCTGCTTCAGCATCATGTTACCAAGCTATTTAGAAATCAGAGTGTAACTGAGTTGCAGATTTTTAAGAATCTAAACTTTTTTGTGTAAAGGTGACCTTAGACATTTATTTTACTTGTATAAAGATGAACTTAGATAAATGTTTATTTTTATATTTATTTTCATAAACTTACTGTCTTATATGCACTAATTTTACTTTCTATTGTATTTGTTTGGATGATATTTGTTAATAAAATTGTCCAGGTTTCAGGGGTACAATTCTATAATACATCATCTATATATTTTATTGTATTAGTGCATCATCCCAAGTTAGGTTTCCTTCCATCACCATTCATCCTTCCTTTCCTTCTTCTACCTCCTCCATCCCCCTTTCCCTCTTGTAATCACCATACTGTTGTCTAAGAGGTTTTATTTTTGTTTTTTCTTAATCCCTTCACCTTTTTCACACAGTCCCCCTTCCCACCACCCTCTGACAGCTACACGCTAACCAATTTTAAATGAATGGGGTTTATAAATTATAATGATCATATATTAATTAACATCTGATTATCAGTTTTCAAATCACACATTTAGCTAAAGACCTCAGATATCAAATTTTACAGAACAGTGATGCAAATATTGGTGATAGTAAGTCAGGTTAAAGTAGATAAATTCCATTAGGCTATTATGAACTATGTCAGAAATTAAAAGAAAAATATCAGCAAAGTGAAATTAAAAATCCTAAATCAGTACTTTCTCTATTAAATTAGGGAAGAATTTATCTGATTGCTGAAGAAAAGTGAGAATGAAAAAATCCAGAAAATGTGAAAAATCATTTACCTACTTGGTTAGTCTAAGAAGATATATTAAAGTAGAAAGGTCTTATTTTTAAAAAATTAATTCTGATTAATTTAGCAAAAGTCTAACTATAAACCCTGAGAGCTGTGAAAACATAGTAAGTCAGAATGTTTTATCATCTCAAGGCATAGCATTGGGAACTAGGACACATTCTTAGTCTATTTTTTGACTCAGTGGCCAAAAACATCCACATGGTAAATATGCAGGGTCTGGTGATTTAGATGTTCTTCCCTGCCCTTATTCTATTCTTTGTAAAGCTCTAGTTTTGATCTTATCATGCTGCATGGTAACTAACGTAACTACTGCTACCAGCTCAGCTCTCTATTTTCATATTCTCAGAATCTAATGCAATGCTTTCTATAAAGTAGATTCTCAAGAAATGATTGTTGAAAAAAATAAATAAGCAAAAGAACAAAGGCACTCAAAGAAGGCAAATAAAAAGATAAAATTTCATAGAATATTGAAATATTTTTTGTAATAACTAAAAAATTATCTTTTGTGCCTCCTTTTTCTTTTCGTTATTTTTCTCTCACACATCTGTTGTTCATTTACTTCACCCTTGAGGGTTCCTTTTATTGTCATCTGGCTAATTTCTGTCCTTCACCTTATACCCAATTCTTTTCTTTAATTCTTATTGACTCCCTTGTTACCCACCTCTGACTTCCCACCCAATGGATTTCTTATGGCCAGGGAAATAGACATAAACCTTATTTATTCATCAAATCAGCAAACATATTGAAATCTACACTGGGTCAGGTACTAAATAAGGTACTAGAAACTCAAAGGGGAACAGGTATTTCTATTCTTAAGGCAGATACATTCTAGGTAGAGGGAAGATAGTCAAGTAAACAACTTTGTAAAAATGATGGGCTATATGTTACTACAGAGGTGAATGCTGAGTGCTATGGATTTGAAGAACACAGTAAGGCAATGGGCGTATCCAACCCTAGCTCACTTGTTCTCTCTTTTCTCTCTCTCTCTCTCTCTCTCTCTCCCTCTCTCTCTCTCTCTCTGTAAGGAAGGTGATATAACCATGTGGGTCTTGAAATATAACTGGAAGTTCACCAGACTGGAAGTGGAATGAGTGAAAGCGCAAAATGAGAGCTAGGAGGCTTTACCAAAGTAAATGGCATAATACAGAAAACTTAGCTGCTTGTGTACAATAACAGAAAAGCATTCTGTAAAACATACCAGATTGAGAAGCTTGTAATTTACCACACTGCTTCCTTCATTAAGAAAATCACTTTACGAGAAAAATGTCAGCTGAGCTAGACAGTGTGCTTAGTGACAGTAAAAATTGCAAGTTATGTTAATGCTAATGTGTTAAATTCTACATTATTTTCTTATTATGTGAAGATATGAAGGATATGAAAGCTGATCATAAGCAACAGTTTTTACATGCAGAATTCTAATGATTATTGAAGGAAATATTCTATTAAGAATGTTTGAACCGAAAAAGAAACTCAGCCTTTCTGCAAGATAAGAAATTAGTTTTATTCCAGCATAAAGTTATGAATTTGACAGTATATATTTACTTATATATCTGACATCTTTGATATTTTCAATGATCTAAGTATATCTATGCAAGGAAAAATGCAAAATATATCTAAATAATACAAAAAACTGAAAGGGAAAATGGAGAGTTAGAAGCTTGGAAGAATAGTTTCTATAGATTGTTAAGACATGTAACAAAATTTAACAAAAAATATCAGTGGGATAATTGATGATCTCAGCATTGCACATCTATGAGTGCCTTACAAATTTGATAGAATGTTTGGAATTTATTTGGTATCAAAAGAAAGTGCACACCTGAGAAAAATAGTGGATCCAGTATTCTTTTTAATTTTTGAAAGATGATACAAATTTAATGATGACTTTAATGATAAATCATTATAATTGTTTACTGATAAAGATAGATTTTTAACACACACCATTACTTGCTTCACTTTAGGTAAAAATTTAAGTCAAATATCCTGAGCTTACTGTAATTCATTTTCTTTCATTCCTGTCAATATACCTTTGTGAGACTGATATTTCTGTTATGTGTGTTAATAAAACAAAACATAGATTTAGGTTATCCCCTGAGAGTAACATTATCATCAATCCAACCTAGATGTGTTAACAAGCATAAAACAAGCTCAACTTGTTCATTCAAAGTGTGTATAAAGCAATTTAATACAGGGATTTCTATTTTCTCTATAACTTTTTGTTATTTATGATTGTGAATGACAAAATTTATGAGCACAATCAGCAATTCTCCATTTTAATCTCCTACATGAACACTTTCAATAAACAGTGTATGTAGTTTCCATCATTTTTCCTGTTAGGTTTTTTTCTCATTAAATTTATTGAAATGTAATTTTAGGTCTGCTTAGTTTCTATGTCTTTTAAAATTTATCTTTCTTGAAGTTCATTTTATTATGCTTTAAACACATAACATTTTATATCTCTAATCTGTTGATTCACAAGGATTGGAGATTAAAAATTTGTTTGCTTGATGATACCAGGTAAGAAAATTGGTCTGTTACCACAGGTAATTTGAGAAATACCTCTGTAGGTAAGTTTGGAATTTTTGGCATTGTCTTAAGGGCAGGAAGAAGCTTTGGAAGCATCTAATGATAGCTGTTATTCCCATTATTTAAGATGCTATGTGGACATTCACAATTAGGAGGCTTGGGAGACCCCAGCTGTCAGGCTAGTTGAGGTGCTTAGAAAGTGAACACAGCTCATCTCAAGTTCTGTAGCCAGCTTGAGCTGTGCCTCCTCTGCAAGGGCTCCTGATGTACAGTTTCTCCCCACTCTGAGTGGTAAAGAGGAACCAACCAGATCCCAGAGATACTGTGTAAAATACTGTTAGTACTTGTCATTTGAGTGAGTGATGTCCTTGTACGATAGGGAAGAACTGATGAAGAGTTTGGGTTTTTAAGGCAGAGATTGGACTTTGGCAGCCACAAACTAAGGAACACTTGAGGCTACCAGAAGCTGGAAAAGGCAAGAAAGGGTTCTCCCCTACAGGCTTAAGACCATCACTTTGAACGCAGATATCGAACTCCTTGAACTGTGAGGGAATGCATTTCTGTTGTTTTAAGATCATTTGTGGTAAATTTTTGTGGCAGTCCTAACAAACCAGTACATATATTGACTGATACAGTGCCATGAATAAGTTTCTTTGGTATGTGAGTTATGAAATGAGTGGAACTAATACCCTGTTTATGATTATGAGGTTTCAAAAAAAAAAAAAAAAAAAAAAAATGGCACCTGCCTGTGAACCCAAAGGTCGCTGGTTCGATTCCCCAGCCAGGGCACATAACCAGGTTGCAGGCCAGGTCTCCAGCCAAGTCTGTAGCTGGAGGCAGGTGAAAGGCAACCATACATAGATGCTTCTCTCCCTTTCTCCCTCCCTTCCTGCCATTCTTTCTGAAAATGATGAAAAAGATCTTAAACAAAAACAAACAATAAAAAACGATTATGGGTTTTGGAATCAAATTGTTAAGATTCAAAGTCCAATTATGCTGCGGTACTTAATGTTGACCTTTGGGAGGTTATTTAGTTTATCTGTGCTTTGGTTTCTTCATCTGTAATAGCTTGATGATAATAATGGCATTTATTTTGTAAAGCTATTGTAGTGATTAAAGGAAATAATCCATGAAAGCTTTTAAGTTTAAGCACTGGGCTTAAAAATGTGGTGGGCACTTCCCATGCGTTAGATATTTTCATGACTGATGAGGGTGGTAATATGGGGATGGTGACTTGTCCAGCTGGCAGTAGAAATCTGGAATGCTATTGGTCTGCTGATAGTTTACCTCTACTCTAGTCATTGCACTAAATTATTCGTTCACTCGTGTACCTTTGTGAATTGACCTTCACATGATGATTCCCTTTTCAAATGCTCACATTAAAGGATGAAATCCTACTCCCAGCTATACCATAGTTTCTCAACTGGTGGTAGCCTCACAAGTTTGCCATATGACTTACCTAGTATGGAACCAGAGGTTAGGAAGGGAACTACAGCATAGTGAAACCTGCTTTTGGAATAGGCTCATTCCATTACTGAGCCAAGTTTGAAAACACGTTTTTAGTCTTTAAATTATAGAGTATTTTGCCAATATATTCACCAGCTGAATCTATGTAATTAGTAAAGCACATTGTTCTGAGGATCTCACAAGGCAGGGTATGGAACCACATTTTAAGCAAGTGAATCAGAGGGAGAGGAAACTCCATTTTAAGGTATTTAAACAAACATGCATTGAGCCCCAAACTTGCTGCCTGGCATTACACCTGGCCCTGAGTGTGCAGACATGACTGAGATACAAGCTTGCTATTGCAGATCTTTTCATGTAGTGCAAGAGCTCTTCCTGTACCAAATCCTGATCCACAGAAGGAGAAAAATCTGTCATGGAAATAAAAAGAAAATTTTCAGAGAACAATAGCACAGAACCACTTTACATATTATGAATGAACAAAGGTTCAGTAATAAAACTAAATGATGATAATCATAATAATGATATGAAAGACTTTGGCTCTTAAAGGGCAGGGATGTACCTGAGCTCCTGCAGTGGCAGAGCTGAAAGCACGGACCCCTTACCAGGATGTCCTCCTGCAGGACAACTTCAGGAACATGATCTTTCTGGGGGAGCGAGCATTACATGTGGACCTGCCAGCTACTGGAACATGAAGAAATTTAGAGAGATCCGCTTCCATGGCTTCAGTTACTTACCTGGGCTAGCCTAAACTTGACTTTAGGAAGATATGCTCCCTCGGTTTCAATTAGCAGTTTCATTCTCTCTGACTCCGTCACTTGGCTCTCTGGTAGATGCATCAAACTCAAAAAGCTCTGGCCAGAATGTCAGGGTGGAGGGAATGAGAATGGTGTCCTCTGAGTGAGAAACAACTCAGAAGGGTAAATGGGCAAATGTTAAGGGGCATTTGGACACCAGTAAGTAGCACACCCTTATCTGAAAGGGTGGTGATGGAAAAGATGCCTTTTCCACTACTGTCCTGATGAAATGTATGCCCTTTTAGGGGCAGCGATATTATTGGGGGGGGGGGGGTGAAATGAATTTAAACTGGAACTTGCCTAACAGAAAATGGAAGTGATTAAATCAGCCTGGAATTCAGTAGATAGATTTCCTAGTAACTTTTAAAAGAGGTAGCTCTAGTGGAGTAATCAAGAGAATCAACTCTGAAGTTACATTGCCTGTGTTTGAATCCTGGCTCTACTACTATCAGTTGTATGACTCCAGAGAAGATATTTAACTTCTCTGTGCCTCACTTTTCTTCATTTGTAATATGGGTACCTCATAGGACTATTACGAGAATCAATGAGTTAATTCTCTTAGAATACCCTCTAACACGCAGGACTCAGTACTTTTCACCAGTGCACTCAATATAAAAGTAGTTATTCTTTCACCAGGAAAAAAAAAAAAAGAGGTCTTAGGATGAATATAAAGTGAAAATAAGAAAATAAAATTACATTTTTGCATACCTGAGTTTTATCCATTAAAATAGCATTTCTACAGAAGGACACAGTGTGCTACAATAGCCAAGCCAAAGAAAAAATAATTTGATGTGTGGATAAAAAGAGGAGAAAAGCAAAAGGTTGAAAAATATACCTGTAATACTGGCAAAATAGTTGTTAGTCACAATGATACATTTTGCTGTGGGAGAGGGAGGAAACGAAAGGAAATGAGAAAGGAACGTTTGTGCTTTATCCTAAATTGGAGGCATTTTGAGGTATATTCTTGTGTACAATCAATAGCAACCTGAAGTACTAAGATAAATAACAAGTGAAAATAAGTTGTCAATTTCCAGTCCTTGCTAAAATATATATATATGTTACAAAACTGCTGCAAATTTTACACAGGAGGTTTTACTCAGAAACTTAGATCTCCATCAAGTACCTTGTATAAAAGCAAAGATAACAAAACAATCTTATTCCAAGTGTTCCAGCAACTCTTTGTGTATGTATTTGGTTGTACTATTAATTAGTTAGTTTGTAAGAGATGGTTAAAAAGGCCAAAGATAAAAAATTTTCTTTTATCCTTCTTTTTTGTCTGTGAAGTTGCTATTTATTTATTAATTTTCTGGGCTTGTTTGTTGTATATGTGAAATAATGTTGTCCAACAATAAATTGGAATTTTATTTTGCTGAGTTCTAACAACAAAAATCATTTGTGAACCCATTTTGAATATGCAGTAGTGATCTACAGGTAGAAGAGGCAGACTTTTGCCATATCTTTCTTTTTCTTTTTTTTTTTTTTAAAGATAAGGACTCTTTTTTTTTAAAGACTTTATTCATTATTTTTAGAGAGAAGGACAGGGAGGGAGGAAGAAAGGGAGAGAAAGATCAATGTATAGTTGCCTTTCACCTGCCTCCAGCTACAGACCTGGCTGGAGACCTGGCTTGCAACCTGGTTACGTGCCCTGGCTGGGGACTCAAACCAGCGACCTTTGAGTGTCGCGTGGTGCTCATGACATAGTTGGCCATTTATGAATATCTTTTGAGTAAATGAATAATCAGGGGAATGAGGCTTAAGTGCTAGCTCTAAAGTTAGTTAATTGTGTGGTTTTGAACAAATTACTTGACCCATCTGTGCATTGGTTTGCAAAATAAGAACTTTTTAAGCTTTCCTGTTATGTGATGATCCACTGTGGCAGACTCCCAAGTCTGTTACTTAGCATTGTGCGTGCCGAGAGTTAGCCCTCAAAGGGAAAGATAAGGATGGCTGGAACCCGCCCCATGCCACTCATGCAATGACTTACCTGCTCAGCAGCTCTGTCTTTTTGTTTGCATCTTAGGTTGCAGCCTTTGGCCAAGACAATAGAAATGGAGATAGAGGCTGGCCCTAGCAGGGTGACAGACTCTTGAGTTTTTGAGTTTCTTCCCGTCAGAGGATTTGATGGTATATGTGAGTAGACACTCTGGCCAAGCCCAGGCTGAACCTAGGCCCCTGACCACATCCTAAGATACTAACCAAAACTTAACCTTGTTCTCAAGCTATGCATTTGGGAAACCTGGTCTGGACTTTCTGTCTAGAAACTACATGTTTATAAAAAAAATTGCTAATGTCAGTAGCTGAGCACTAGCGAGAATTATGTGATGAGTCAGGAATGATTTTGAATTTTTGTGTCTTGAGGCCTGAACGTAATCAATTTCCTTTAAGGTAGGATCTATGTATAGCCTTAGAAAAAGAGAATTATTTCTGATGATAGCAGAGGCAGAATCAAATAAAAAACTTCTTTTTGAAAATGGAATTTTTAATGACTTCTATATTCTATATTTACTGGAGTTAGGTTTATAGGATGAAGGGAAAAGTCTGACATAAGTGAAACTGGTTTCTGGATATCACTGAGAATAGTCTGGCTTTTAGCCTTTCTGTGGAGCGTGGCTTTGATCCTTAACATTAGACAGAGCCCCGTCCTTTCATAGAAAACCTTGAGCAAGGCCAGAAGCTGGGAGAGCAGCTTGGAGCCACATGTGTGCTTCATCCTGTTCGATGAACACTAAGTACCACAGCTCCTGGCAAAGCAGCCCATCTCACTCCCCTTGTCAACCGGCAGTTAAAAATAAGAGCTGCATGGTGGGATACGTTTTTAAACAGATGACTCATGGCTCTTGGAAACTCATAACATTTGATAAGCCACTAAGTCAGTCTTGTGTTTAACCAACAAGGCTCACTAGGTAACAATGCTACTTTTTTTTTTTTTTTTTTTAAGTTGAGGTATAATTGACATAAAGCATTATATCAATGTTACTAGGTTATCTATATGCACATTTCCAGCTTTCTTTTCTTGGCTTTTTTTCCATGGACTGATTTTGATTACCATTATTATGCATTATGCAAAATAAATCACAAAGGGGAATGACAGAAACAGGCCAAACCTGGTGTGGCTTAGTTTAATGTGACAAAAACAGGAAGAAATAGCATGTGCATGGCAATTTTAGAAGTGGACTTGATCCTCGGCAGCCCCGTGATAGGCTTTAGTTGTTACGCTAGCCAGATAACAGGTGCAGGGGGGTTGTATCTGGCTAAGGAAAAAGATGGGACAGGGCTTTGACCCAGAGCTCTCGACCAAGTTCCAAGCTTGTTAACTTTCACCAGGCTGCCTTTAGAATGGTGTTTGAAGCAACACCTTTTATTTCCTTAGAGGGCTTCAGTTGAGTGTTGTGTGTAGTTCAAAGTATATGGTGAATATAAAGAATGTTGACTAAAACCTAACCTCCTCCCATGTCCCAAGTGGGCATCTCCTTTTCCATCTCTTCTCAACTACTGCGTAAGAGTGTGCCTTGGAAGGAAAGTCACATTTGGTATCTAAATTCTCCTCTCCCGCTTACCTTACTTTTTGCCCAGACCATATATAATCATTCTCATTTTGAGCATTTTGAGATACTCCTTTATTCTAATCTTTTTTTTTAGGTTTTATATCTTTTTAATCATATAGCAATTTATCACATATATTAATTACTTAAGGATAAGAACCGTGGTGTGATTCTCTGTGTCATTGCTTTGTTAATTGCATTATTTTTTTCTTTTCTTTTTAAATTTTATTGTGGTTCTATTACATCCATCCCCTTTTTGCTCCCCTCTGTCCCTCTCCCCATGCCCATTCCCCCCAAAGTCAGTCCCACCTGTTGTCCATGTCCATGGTTCCTTTATACTAGGTTCTTGTCTAAACTGCTCCCCTTCCTAATCTTTCTTTTATACTGTTTCATTTTGCCATTTTAATGTTATTAATCTTCATTTATCTTTTTGTACCCTTCTAGTCTAATGGTATTTTCAGAATTTTTCTGTTATTTTCTGTGGTCCCATTGTTTCAACAAAACCTTACAAATAAAGTCAAACTGCATGAGGATTAGGGGAGGTGTGGGAATGTATGCTTCATTAAATAAGTCTGAGTTATGCTGCATGGGCCCTGGAGTAGAAAATGAGGTGCTCTGATGATTGTTAATGTAAAACGAAGGGAACAAAAAATTGAGTCAAGAATCACCTTATGCCCTGGCTGGTGGCACAGTGGATAAGGCACCAACCTGTGAACCTGAAGGTTGCTGGTTTGGTTCCCAGCCGGGGCACATAACCAGGTGGCAAGCCAGGTCTCCAGCCAGGTTCATATTTGGAGGCAGGTGAAAGGCAACCACCCATTGATGTCTCTTTCCCTCTCTGCCTCTCTCCTTTTCCCTCTCTCTAAAAGTACTAAATAAAATCTTTAAAAAAAAAGAGGAATCACCTTGTTATCATACCAGGTTTTATAACAGGCAACAACATGTGAGAGAAGCATATAGTTGTATGTATTAGTAGTTCATTATTGTTCATTGCTGAGTAGTGTTCCATTGCATGAATTATCACAATTTACTTATTCACTTATCAATTGGTGGACATTTGACTATTTTTATATTTGGTTAAAATGAATAAAGCTACTATAAACATTCAGAAGTGAGTCTTGTGAGGAACCCTCTTTTTATTCACTAAACACCTAAGAGTGAATGTTTTACTTTTTAAGAAGCTTCCAAATAGTTTTGCAATTTGGATAACCAGATGTTCAAGTATCATTGTCATACAATTATTCTTTATCCATTGAGATATCTTGGTGCCTTAAAAAATATCAATTGACCAAATATGGGAGCATTTGGGTTCTGGTCAATTTGTCGTAAGTAAATGTGAAATTTGAATCCTTTCACTACCACATCAAGATTACAACTAAATTAAAGAAAAACCTTAATTCAGAATCACCTGTGATATAGCCAAGAGGCCCTGGTTTGCAGGTTGGCCTCTCTTGGACACGTGTAAGCCCAGCACCTGTAACAGCCATTTGGAGATTTCTTTGTAGCTCATGCCAGGAGGACCAGGGAAGGGCATAGGTGGCAGCTAATCCTGGCCCAGATCTCCTGGGAGACTCCAGAGACAGTGCACCCAGAGGATAGCTTCAGGCCATATTGAAGAACTGCCTAACCTCCTCCATAAGGGGTATATACTTAAGGGTTGGACTCAGCAGCGACAGAATACTGCTGAAGTAAGTTCTTTTCTGTGGGGTCAGCTTCTGCACAGCTGATCCTCCATGTTGGTTTTGGTCAGTCCTTGCAGCAAGTCAACTTGAGGGTAAATCCCTCCCATTGAGGTGCCAGCAGCAATCAAGGCTCAACTACAACAGAAGGGTGTAGACAACCCACATAGGGGTGTACCTGGAGTCCCCAGCTCAGGTGATTGGGGACGCTGTGCCATAGGACCCTACAGAACACCTACTACATAAGGCCAGTCTACCAAGCCTGGGAGATGTAGCAGCTCTACCTAATACATACAAACAAATGCAGGGAGACAGCCAAAATGAGGAGAAATGTGTCACAAGTGAAAGAACAGAACAAAACCTCAGAAAAAATAAACAAAATAGAAACAAGCAATCTACTAGATTCAGAGTTTAAAACACTGGTTATAAGGATGTTTAATGAATGTAAGGGAAGAGGAGATGAATTTAGTGAGAACTTCAACAAAGACATAGAAAACAAAAATGGAACTAGAAAACATCAAAAAGAACAAGTCATAAATGAAGATATATTACAGGGAATCAACAGTGGATAGATGAAGCAAAGGATGAAGTCAGAGATTTTGAAGATAAGAAAGCAGAAAATACCCAATCAGAATACCAAATAGAAAGAAAAGAGTCCAAACAAAATGTAAATAGCGTAAGGAGACACTAGGACCCCTTCAAGCATACCCATTCACATAATGGGCTGCCAGATGGAGAAGAGAAAGAGCAAGGAATGAAAAACCTTTGTGAAAAAAATGATGGAAAACATCCCTAACCTTGTGAAGAAAACAGACATCCATGTTCAAGAAGTGCAGAGAGTCACAAACAAGATAAACACAAAGAGTACCATGGCAACATACCAAAATGTTAAAGGCAGAGGGAGGAACATTTTTTTTTTTTTTTAAAGATTTTATTTATTATTTCCAGTGAGAGGGAAAGGGAGAGAGGCAGAGAGGGAGAGAAACATCAATGTATGGTTGCCTTTCACCTGCCTCCAGCTACAGATCTGGCTGGCTGGAGATCTGGCTTGCAACCTGGTTATGTGTGATGACTGGGAAGTGAACCAGTGACCTTTGGGTTTGCAGACAGGCGCCTATCCACTGAGCCATCAGACAGGGCCTAGAGAGAGAGACTTAAAAACATCAAAAGAAAAGTAGTTACATACCTATGAGAGCTCCCATAAGACTGTTAGCTGACTCTCAACAGATTCAACAGAAACTTTGCGAGCCAGAAGAAGGTGACAAGAGATATTCAAAGTGATAAAAACAAGGGCCTACAGCCAAGATTAGTCTACCCAGCAAAATTATCATTAAGAATTCAAGGACAGATACAGAGCTTCCAAGCAAGAAAATAAGTATTACAAGAAATATTAGAGAGTCTTCATTAAGGTGAAGAAAAAAAAGATCAAAACTACAAATAATAAAGTGGCAATAAATATATATCTATCAATAATTACTTTAAATGCAAATGAATTAAATGGCTAAGTGGATATTATGCTAAGTAAAAGAAGTCAATGAAAGACAAATGCCATATGATTTCACTTATATGTGGAATCTAAAGAAAATATAAATGAACCAACAAAACAGAAACAGGCTAATAGACATAGAGAATAGACTGAATGTTGTAGAGGGGAGAGAGCTTGGGGGCCTGAGTGAAAAAAGTGAAGGGACTGAGAAGTACAGATTGCTAGTTACAAAATAGCCATGGGGGTGTAAAGTACAGCATAGGAAATATAGTCAGTAATTTTGTAATAACTGTATGGTGCCAGATGGGTACTGGGAATATTGGGGGAACATTTTGTTAAGTAAATGATTGTCTAACCACTGTGCCTTATACCTGGAATTAATACAAAATGATATTGAATGTAAGCCTTAAAATTATTTTAAAAGATTTTTTTAGAATTTATATGTGTAGGTCAATTCCAATACTCTTCATTCTAGTCCATTGATTTGTATCTCTATCCTCATTCTGATACCATGCTATCTTGATTCCTGTAGCTTTATAGTATAGTCTTGAAGTCAGATAATGGGAATAGTTTAATTTTGCCCTTTAAATTTTTTTGGCTTTTTAATTTTCTTTGCTTTTCATATAGATTTTTATAATCAGCTTATCAGCTTATCAATTGCTAAAAGTGTAGTCTACTGAGATTTTTATTGTGATTATCTTAAATCTATAGATCAATATGAATATTAAGTCCTCTCATTAATGCCCACAATAAATATTTTTATTTATTTAGGTCTTTTCTAATTTTACTCAGAAATGTTCTGTAGTTTTCACTGTAAAATCTTGTCTATATTTTGAGTTCTCCATAAGCATTTAATGTTTCATTAATGCTTTATAAATGGCAGCTCTATTTACATTTTAATTATTCTTTGCTAGTATATAGAAATATAATTGATTTCTATATGTTGGCTTTATATTCTGTAACATTGCTAAAGTTACTTACTAGTTCTAATAGCTTTTTCATAGATGCTTTGAGAATTTTAAAATGTAGATGACTGAATCATTGAAGGAAAGGAAAAGTATTATTTCTTCCTTTCTGATCCAAATGGCTTTTATTTCTTTTTCTTGGCTCATTTCATTAATTGAACCCTCTCATACATTATCTACTTAATGTACAATCTTTCAAAATGTCCTTTATTAGACTAAGAAATTTTTCTTCAAATTTTATTTTGCAGTGAGTTATTTATTTTATCACCAATACTTGCTGAATTTGGTCAAATGCTTTTCTTGCATCAATTAATATCATGTGACTTATCTTCTTTAGATTGTACATGTAGTGGATTACAATGATTTATTTTAAAATACTGACCCAATATTACTTCCCTGGGATGAATCTTACTTCTCTGTAGTTTACTATTTTTAAATATATTGTCAGATTTGATTTACTTATATTTTCTTGAAGATTTTGCATGTATGTTCAAAATGTAGTATATTCTATGTGTTCATGTTCAAAATCTATATTTTATGTTTTTTGTTCTAGTTTTCTCTTTTTGTTATGTATTAGTCTGGTTTTGGAATGAGCAATGCTAGTCTCATTGTTGAGAAGTGTCCCTTCCTCTTCTATTTTCTCAAATATTTGTAGATTGTTGATGTCTTGTCTTCTTTAAATGTTTACTGGAATTTGACATTGAAACAACCCAGGACTGGAAATTTTCATTGATTTTGAGAGAAGAATGTTAGCAGTTTCTAAATATACTTATGGATTTGTCTATTTAATCCTTCAATTTTGCCACCATTTCTCTAGGGTAAATGTTTTGTGTTTTGAAGTTTTGCTGTTAGGTGCATACACATGTATGATTGTTATGTCTTCTTTGTGAACTGACTCTTTTATTAGAATGTAATTTCTATACCAATAGTGAATATGATGTTGGACCTTGTACATGCAAGTGGCAAGTAGCAAAGCTTGGTATTTGTCATTTATTATAGGTGGAATGGTCCCATGCAGGTGATTAGCATTTTTGTCACTTTGTAGCCCAATGTGCAGCAACTTAAAAAAATTTTAATTTTATTGTTGTATTACATTCATCCTGTGCAACAATTTTTAAAGGTTCTTTTTAAATAGTACAACCCTTCAAGTTCTCCATTTTTATCAGTGGAATCAGTAACATCTTTATGTCCCCTGGCATTGGCCGTAGTTCTTTGTTCTAGTTCTTACATGACCATTAAAACCCTATCCCGTTGTCTTAGTGTCCCTATTGAATCTGCAACCCCATGTGCCACCCTCTCCCAATTATTACATCAGCTACTCCTTTCTTCATCATTTCCAGCTGTCTTTTCCCCTTAGCATCTGGGGATTTTCTTTCTTAAATTTTAAACTCATATATGAATAAAAATTCTTGAACATTTTATTTAGCTTTGATATGCGCTTATGGTAGAAGGGAAGCCTCTCAGGGTCAGTAGAGTCTACCATTTTGATTGGCCTTTTTATTATGTGGTAATTACATTATTTTCTGTGGATGTTGAAACACATTGCTACAAGTTCAGTGGATTAAAACAACACAAATTTATTATTTTATAATTCTGTAGTTTAGGAGTCTAAAATGGGTCCCACTGGCCTAAAATCAGGGTATTGGCAAGATTATGTTTCCTCTGTGGAGTCTGTAAGGAAGAATCCTTCTCCTTGTCATTTCCAGCTTCTAGTAGTTGCCTGTATACATTGACTCTTACCCTTCCTTTATTCTTCTATCTACATAGGCAGGGCAAATTTTTCTCTTACTGTACTACTCTGACCTTCTCTTCTGTCGCCCTCTTCCACATTTAAAGCCCTTTGCAATTAGGCTGGATACACTTAAGTAATGCAGGATAATCTCCCTATTTTAAGGTCATCTCATTGCAACCTTCATGCCATCTACAACCTTAAGTCCCTTTGTCATATAAAATAACATTTGCAAATTCTAGGGTTAGGACATAGACATGTTTTTTGGGGGGATGGGGAGAGGGAAGGGAAGGACAACATTATTATCCTCACCACAATAATTGAAAGCAAAAATTTTAACATTGTCTAAAGGAAATTTTGGTGTTTGTTGATTTAACGCATAAGACCATCTCAGCATACAAGGATGCAGATAAAGAGGTTGATATGGTTGTAAAGTTTCTGTATTTCAATTGAAGTGGTAACATATGGATTTTATAGTAGATGGTGAAAAGGTAAGTAGTATGTCTTCCCTAGAACAGCAGTTTTTAAATTTATTTTATTTTTGTAGCTAGAGAAACCTAAACTTATTTTAGTTTTTATTGAATTTATTATGGTGACATTGGTACACAAAACCATACAGGTTTCAAGTGTACAACTCACCTACCACCCCAAGCAAAGTCTCTTCTTTTCCCATTTCACTCCCCTCTGCTTCCTTTTGGCTATCACCGCACTGTTGTCTGTCTATGTGTCATATATATATATATATATATATATATATATATATATATATTTTTTTTTTTTTTAAATATTTTTTCATCCAGCCCTTCAGCCCCTCCACTCTGACAGCTGTCCAACTTAGAACACCAATTTTAAAAGTTATGCAAAAAAGATAGCATTAAAAGACATAGATAAAAGGAAATACTAAAAATACTGCCCAAAATAAAGCACTAAAAAAATACTGGCCTTTAGTGTGTAGAGACCAGGGTGACATTAATCATGCTACATGGCACAGGACAGTCCTAACGAACAAGTATCCAACTTTAAAATGTCAGTAAGTCTAAGGTTGAAAACCCCTACCAGGCTGAGAACTCCTGCCCTAACTAAAGGCAAGCTTAACCATCAACTTTCAGCATGTCATAGGGGAGAGTCAGAGAGATTGGCAGATAGCACTGATCTTATGATTTGATAGAGTACAAGAAGGTTAGGAGAACTTTACATATAAACATGTATGTATCTACATATTTACTTAAAAAATATTTTATTTATTATTTTTCAAAGAGGGGGGAAAGGAGAGAGGCAGAGAAGGAGAGAGACATCACTGTATGGTTGCCTTTCACCTGCCTCTAGTTATGGACCTAGCTGGAGACCTGGTTACATTGCTCTGGCTGGGAATCCAACCAGCAACCTTTGTGTTGGCAGGCTGGCACCTTATCCACTGTGCCACCAGCCAGGGCTATTTGTATATTTACTTTTTGACCTCATTTTATCTTCCAGTAGAACTTTAAGTAATGGAATTATTTTAAATGTATTTTATGGAACTTCTGTAGACACATATTACAATGCAGTGTTTTGGATACAATGCTATGGAAAGATCTTCAATCCTCTAATGAATAATTTTCTTTGAATTAATCACATTGATTTCATTTTGTGTATTTTTGCAAATATAGGAAGCTTCATAAACCAATATTTTAACATGTAAATACTGGAATATTTCTCAAAGTTAACAAAGTTAGAAATAGAATTATTACAATAAATAGAACACATGATATGGAGAGATAACTAAAAATTAATTTGGAAAAGCTTCTAGATTCTGTTGTTTTTTTTTTTTCTTAAAATTTCCAAGGACAAAGCTAAAAATGTCCCACTCACCCCATTATAGTGTAATATTGTACATAATTGCTCTGCGGGATTCTCAGAATCTATCTGCATAGATAAAAAGTTAAGAAACTCAACTGGTCTTTATAAAGATTAACATTTTAATTGGTTTCAAACTCTTACATTTTCCACATGGAAGTTAAATGTTATTCAGCATTTACATTAAAATTGTACGGCTATGTTGAAAATAGTATGTGCCATGGACCTTGAATATACTTTGGCCTGCTGAGGATTAGATCTGAAGTGACCTCACTGTTATGGTTACGGCAAGTATGGTGCAAAGATGGGTAGAGAGCATTCATGGATATGGTCAGCAATGGGGTGGTGGCTTTTCTTTCCTTCCCAGGTCAGCGCTCTCTCTCTCTCTCCCTTTCTCTCTCCCTCTCTCTCTCTCCCTCTCTCTCCTCCTTCTCTCCCCCATCCATATTTTCCCCTCTGTCGCTTCTTTTCTGTGTGGGCGGGCACGGTGGCTCTGTTGCCCTTGCCTCCTGCTGGGCGTTAGTGCTGGAGAACTACACGCTACGTTGGGTTGGGTTCCTTGGCTGTTGGGCTGGTGGGCAAAGGGGCGTGAGTTCCCGGAGCTGTCCAGCAGTTCCCTGCTAAGTTCTCCCCAGCTTTCTCTGCGCCGGGGAAGCTCTCCTGCGCCCCGCCTGAGCAGGGAACCTCCCCTCCAGGGCTCCCAGGGCTTCCTAGGCTTGCCGCCCGTCTCCGCCCGTCTCTCACCTTTTATCTCCCATCCCCACCTTGGGAGTCCAGTGTGCTTTGGCAGCCCTCCTCTGCCCGCCCCTGAGAGGGAGTCCCCTCTTCGGCCCCTGGGGCTGCTCCGGAGCCCACACCCGGTCCTTCGCAGGCTCACCACCTTTGCCTAAAACGCGGGCGAGCGTATCCATTTCTAGCCTTGCCTTCTGCAGCTGGGTGGTCCCTTTCTCCCCTTCTTTCAAGACTCGCACCCGAAATCAAGGGGTGCAAGCAAAGACTGCCCATCAACTTAGCACCTTGAATTAGATCTTTGGATCCCAAAAGGTGGTTGGCGTTGCCAGGCCGGCGAGAGAGGGAAGGAGGAGGGTGAGGCTGCAGCTACTCGGGGGGCTGCCCAGACGGAGCCTGGGACCTAGGAGCCCTTGCGGGAGAGGGACGCAGACCCCGGCCTCGCCCTCGGCGGTCCCTCCCTTTTCCTCGTCTCCCCGCCTCCCGGGCTGCCCCGCCCTCCTCGGAGGAGCAGTTTCCCCTCCGTGCGTCTCCTCCGTGGCTCTCTCCATTGTCTCTGTCTTTACAACAGGTTTGGGCACCGGGAAGACGGACGGGTGCGGAGTGCCCCAGCCCACGCTTTCTCGGGTGCGCTTCCGTTCGGGGTGTGCGTACCTTCTGCTGCCTTTATTTGGGCTGCCGGGCCAGTTCCCCCACCGAGCAGCCTCCGGGCGAGTCCGGCCCTCCCGCTCGGCCCCTCCCCGCCTGCCCGCTGCCTCTGCTCGGGCTCTGCGCGGCGTGCGGGGAGGATGTGCGCATTGGAGGGTCCAAGTTCTTCGCGTGCCTGGGGGGTCCTCCCTTTTCTTTCTTAGGCAACCCAACCCTACTAACCCTACTAATCAGGAAATCTGAGGCAGAAGCCGGAGACACGAAGGCTATTTTCCCGCTTGATTCCAAGAACCACTTCAAATTTTATTTTTATTTTTATTTTTAAAGAGGGAGACGATGGACTGAGCAGATCCACACCATGGAGTCTCGGGTCTTACTGAGAACATTTTGTTTGATCTTCGGCCTCGGAGCAGGTGAGTAGCCGCACAGCCGGGAGGCGGCGTTGGGGGCGGGGGGCTCCGGGCTGCCACACCTGGCTGGGAACACCTCGCTTTGCCTCCGCCTGAAATCGGTCTGGAGTGGGAAGCTTGGCATAGGGGGCGGGTTTGGTTTGAATTTTGTCTGTGCTTGTCTTGGAGAAGGAAGGGTCTGAGGGCCTTAAGGGAACTTTGCCCCCAGAGGGGCTTAAAGTAGGTCACCGAAATGGGACTGGGTGCTCCGCTGTTTAAAGCTTGGCTGTGGATCGCAGGTAAGGCTCTGCGTGGCGGAGGAGGGAGTTGCCTCTCTTCCTCAGTTCCCGGTGTTGTTTCTCAGACACGGTTCTTTGCTGCTCTAGAGGAAAAGGCTTGCATTTTGACGGAGCTTTTTCTTTCTTTCCTTCCTCCACCTCCACTCCCACCAGTTTGGGGGCTTGGTGTGGACCCCTCCCTACAGATTGACGTCTTAACAGAATTAGAACTTGGGGAGTCCACGACCGGAGTGCGCCAGGTTCCTGGGCTGCATAATGGGACGAAAGCCTTTCTCTTTCAAGGTATGAAGAGCTTCCCGAGTCCTCTGTGCCAGTGTAGTTCGGACAACCCTGGGAGGAGTTGGCTTCACCACTCCTGTTGCCTCATGGATGACAGTGTCTGAGCTGAGATGCGGAGGGGTCATACACACCTTCCATCTCCTTTTAAATGGCTTGGTTTTTCTACCCTCCTGCCCCCTCCTCCTTCTCACTTTGTACTCTTGCCAGTTCTAATGGATAGTGCCTTAATTACTGTGCAGAAACTCCGATGGCAGATGGTAGATTTTAGAGTCTAGGGAACAATGAATTATAACACAAATGCCTCATTTGGGTAAAATTGATTTAGGTAGGTAATAAGATAGCTTAATCTTAGTTAAGATACCATTCTCTGAAAGTTTCAGATACAATGGTGCCTGGTTGGGAGGACTTTATGTGGGTAGCTTTCTGGAAAAATGACTGCTCTCAATAGCTTTATCTACTGTGCATCGCAAACAATATATTTGAGACAAGATTGCTCATTGAAAGATCCTTCCTTCTCCATCAATGGAGAGATAGGAAATAATATTTCTTAACAAGTATTTTGAAAATATTTTAAAGGTGTTCATTCAGAAGTACACCTGTATCACCAGTAATTGTATACTTAGGATTTAACTTTTTTTTTTTTTTTTGAAGTCAGGGGGCATTGGCATAAATGCTTACATTTTAAGTTATATTTAAATGTGTTGTATAGTCAGAAGCAAATTCCAATGCATCCAGCCTTCAACGTTGATTTACTAAAGCTTTTGTCAATTGTTTGGTTTGGGGAAAGATACTGTAATAAGAGTTTCTAAAAGGTAGCTAACCACATACGGAAAAATTAGTTTCACATATGGTGAAAACTAAAAAGAGAAATGGGCTTCGGTTTAATATATCTAGTGGACTGACTGAAGTAGCTTTTCTCTACCCAGCCAGATTTTTCTTCTGAAATTTTGATGCCATTGCTTCAAAAAAAGTACAACTCATAATTACTAAAGAGTTAGCTGTGCAAAATAAAACCTCTTCAGCAAATCTGCCATCCAGAAACAGGCATAAAGTAAAACCTGAGTGTTTCTGCTGTGGTGTTATTGCCTGATACAGCCAGCAAGTGTCACCATGGACAGGAGTAACATCAAAGCTTACAGTTTGGAGAGGGAGGAAATTGACATGTGTTTCATTAATTTAGAACAAGTCTGCTCTTATAAGACATTAAAATGTAATTCTTTTGTATTCATTATGGTGAGTCCACTCAATATATTTTTGTGACCTATTTATGATAAAAAATGTTATTTTACTTGTTTTATTTTTATTACTTAAAGGTTGTGTGTGTGTGTGTGTGTGTGTGGTGGGGAATATTGCATCCTTTAAAAATGACCAAATCTAATAAAGGAAATAAAACCAAACCATCAGAAAAATTCAGAGTAAAATAAATACATCATTAGGGTTAAATCTCGGTTTCTTTTTCTTTCCTTTTTCTTTATGTCTCTGATGTACCATTCCTGTGAACTGGATAGAAAGTTATTTGAGGACTGTATAACTGGAAAGCTTTACAGAAGCTAAAGCTCCTAATAAACAAATGGTGTTTAAGGGCCCTCAAAATGTTCAAAGGTCCTTTGAATTATATTAGTGTTCTTCATAGCTGCTTCTAAAGAGTGTCTGAGCTGTCACAAATAGAAACCTTCAGGACTGTGCATTTTTGGTTCTGATGCTAGACAATTGGATAATTTTTAGAATATAGTCTCAAGGGATAAATATCTTTTCTCATGATTAATTTTTAAAAGAAATGTTTAGTATTCATTTTCATGTGGTTTGCCAGTTCTTCAAGTTAGGCATTGTATAGCAAATACATCAATCTCATGATAGAGGTTCTTTGAATTGTCCATAGGGCACATTGATGAATTGGTTACTTTTGTTTCTTTGTTGGTCCCAAGACCAATATTTAGAACAGCAACTTTCAACTTTTCATCTTGTGATACACATAAACTAATTACTAAACTTTGGTGACACACCAAAAATGTATTACATTTTCTTGCTGATCTGATAAAAAAAAGTATAATTTTGATTCATTCACACCAGATAGCTGTTGTGCTGGCTGTTGTCATTTTTTCTGTATTTGACAGCATAAAGGAAAAGAAGTCAGTGCCTCTGACTTGTTTAGTCTGGTGTTGCTTGTTTTAAAATTCTTGTGGCACACCAGTGTGCCATGACACACTGTTTGAACATCTGTGATTTAGAGTAGGTGCCCAACAAATACAGTATATGAGAGTTGAAAATGTAAAATTTCATTTTGCCAAATTATGGGCCTTACTTCATGTAACCAACCAATCAGCAAGTATTTGTTGCTTGTCATGTGATTAGTAGGCAGGTATTGCTTGTATATTGATTATATTCTAATAATTTCTTTTGTTCTAAGAGACTCTGAACTGGACAACAACAGGTAGACCTTTGGCTTTGCATCATAGTTACCTTGGAAAGGCCTTTTTCCTGTTATTATAATGTGGAAATTATTTTTAAGACTGACTCTTTCCTCTGCTTCACTGGGATTCTGTGAATTTTAGAGAGGCAAAAGCTTTCAGATTCTGAAGACTTTATGGATTCAATTTATGATGAATTGTGGGTGCTGCAGATATTTTTGTATAGTTTGTAAAATGTCATAGTAAGAATAGTAACAAATTACAAAACCTGTGAGATGTTCTCAGATTTCAGATAACCTAACAGATAAGTTACTTTGAGTTATCAGATATGTTTTAAATAGGTGGAACAGATTTTGAACCATTAAATTTCTCTTGCAGTAGTATAACCATTTTTGTTTCTTAGCTTTAAACTAATCTTAATATATAGTTTTCCAATAATTTTTGCTTGTTTAATATTGTTTAATATTTTTTTCTCCTTTTTGCCATCTTCATTCTTCTCTTTAACAACTTTTAGGGTGCTTGCAATTCATTACTTTTTGAAACTATTAATCATTTTTGTAAATTATTTATTATTTACATTATCATGGTGAAATTGGGCATTTGGTGATGGACCATTGACTTTAGTAGGCAAAGGTAACTGCATTAAGGAGAACAAGGTGGCAGTGAGTATTTGTCTTCAGTATGATGGCCAGTGAGCCTATGTGTATTTAAGGACAATGGTTGTTGTCAATAGAATAGAATAACACAATAACTAAGAAATGGGCTTAGAAACCAGAATGACCCAAGTGGAATCCCATTATCTGTTTTACTCTGGTGAAAGTGAAAAAATAATGTTGACTCAGATGGCAGAACTGAGAGTCCAGAAGGCAGAGCTAGGAACCCAGAGAATGGAGCCAAGAATCATGGAAAATTATTCCCAGATCTTAAAAGCCAAATACAGTTTTTCTGGATGGATTTCAAAATTGCATGGGTCTGCTCCATTTTAAGTTCCATTTTCTCCCTTTTTCAATGGCAGTGCCTATAGCCTATCCTCTGACTATTCCACCAGTGTATTTTGGGAGCAGGCAAATTGTTTCTTGAGTTTCATAGATTTACAGATGGAGAGGAATTGTGCCTTGAGACAGTTTACACCTAAAGCCTCACTTATACCTACTTTGGATGATGAAATTTGGGACTTTTGAATTGCTAAAAGCTTAGGCCAGATTTAAACTATGGGTTGATCTCTAATAGGTTCAGGCTTCTGGGGATTTGAATAGAGTGACTGTACTTTGCATGTAGAATGAATATGAATCTTTGGGAGTATAGGGACAGACTGTGGTCATCTGAATAATGGTCCTCTGACTGTCCTTATACAAAACCCTTAGAAACTGTAAATATGTTACATTATATGGCAAAAGGAGATGAAGATTGCAGAAGAAGTTAAGGTTGTTAATCATCTGATTTTACACTATGGAGATTATCCTAGATTATCTAGGTGGGGCCCATGTAATCATAGGGTCCTTTAAATATGGAGGAAGGAGGCAGAAGAGTTGGTGTCATTGCGACGCAATATGAGAAAGACTTGGTGGGTCATTGCTGACTTTGAAATTGGAAGGTAGTCATCAGCCAAGGATTATAGGCAGCCTCTAGAAGCTAAATAACAAGAAAACGGATTTTCTCCTAGAAGCCCCAGAAGGGATATAGCCCTGCAGTCACCTAGATTTTAGCCCAATGAAGTCATTTTGGACTTCTGACTTCCAGTACTTTGAGATAATAAATTTATGTTGATTTAGCCATTAAATGTGTGGTTGTTTGTTACATCAGCAATAGGCAATAACATATATGTTGAACATTAACCCTCATCTGTTTGATCACTGAATTGAACTTTTTTTTGAGCCCTCCTTCAACTATTTATGAGAGTGTATATTTGTAGGGTGGTTGGAAATTTGAACTAGCCAGTTCAAGTTCTAGTTAGTTGAAGCTTGCAATGGTTTCTTACATGGAAAGTAGGCGCCTTCACACTAAATTCTGAGTCTTTAAGGGATTCTCATCATGCAACTATGAGCCGATGCTGAGAACAACTAGAGTATAATCAAGTCCTGATCTTTTTGATTGTAATACTTTTTCAAAAACATAACCTTCCTTCCCTGAAAGGTTAATCCAGAGGTGGAAGGAGAAAAATTACAAAGCATGGAAGCAATCTTATTGGGCTTTGGCAAGTAGCAAGTTAGCATATGATGGCTGAAGTGCACCTGGATTATAGCTGAAGTGAAGGGCCTCTGCTGTTCTTTGGCTTTACCTCCCCAGCTCGTTTTACGTATGCCAGTCCCAGAACCCATCCTGGCAGACACCTATTCTCTTCCTGTTCTGGTTATCACTTGTCCATAATTCAATACCTGCTAGCTGATAACTTAGGTATTAGACATTAAGGCATTATGGTGTGATATTTCCTATCAATGTTACTCTATTTTATCAGGCATTTATTGTACTGCTTCTGTGTGTAAGGATGGGAAACACAGTATAATATAGGATGGGAGATGTCTGCATGAGTTATAAGGGTAGGTAAATTAGGAACCAAAATTTGGGATTTTATCTTAAAGGGTGAAACTAGAAACTATCAAAATCATATGCCCTCAGCTATATATAACAAAATGTAGGTAATCATTTAAGTATGAGCTAACAATAAAAAGAAACACGGTAAAATCAAGTGTTGGGTATTTTTGTTTTGTTTGTTTCTGCAAAAATATTCGAGAACTTTCTCTTAACTCTTCAATGTGAAATCACTCTTTTTTTTTTATTTTAAAGATTTTATTTATTATCTTTAGAGGGAGGGGAAGGGAGAGAGGGAGATAGGTATCAATGTATGGTTGCCTTTCACCTGCCTCCAGCCACAGACATGACTGGAGACCTGGTCTGCAACCTGGTTATGTGCCCTGGTGGGGGAATAGAACCTGCGACCTTTGGGTTCACAGGCCGGCACCTTATCCACTGTGCCACCGGCCAGGGCTTTGAAGTCACTCTGTTTCAAGGTATTTATAATTCTGGTCATTTTTTAAATTTTTTAAAAAGATTTTATTTATTATTTTCAGAGAGAGGGGAAGGGAAAAGGGCAGAGAGGGAGGGAGACATCAATGTATGGTTGCCTTTCACCTGCCTTCAGCCACAGACCTGGCTGGAGACCTGGCTTGCAACCTGGTTATGTGCCCTGGCTGGGGAATTAAACCAGTGACCTTTTGGTTTACAGGATGTAAACCACTGTGTTATCCACTGTGCCACCGTCCATAGCCACATTTTTAATTTTTCATGTTTAAAATTTATGTATCTGTGTCAGATCATCATAAGTTAGTGTTTTTGTGTTTCATTTGAATATTTCTCTTACAATGATTTTATTGGCTTAATGAAAATTTTCATTTTTTGCTGGGCTTCAGTTTAAAATGGACATTGAAGAGATAGGTGCCTATCTACATAGAAACTCATTTTATAAGCAAATAGTTTGTTAGTGGATTTTTTTTTATTGTGACTTCTCCTTCACTATGTAAATTCATATTCATTGAAACTTACCTATTGACCAATGTAATTAAAGAGAATTAGGGATGGAGCTGAAGGGGAAAACAAAGGTGAAACATGACTCTCCCTTTTCTCATTTGGCCAGCTTCTAGGACAGGTGTACATGGACAGATATACTCTAAGTTGCTCTCAATGGCACCTCTGGTAACAGTCTTCGTTCTGGGGAAACCACTTTGTATCTCTCCCTACAAATGTCATTCTCTACAGGTGTAGAGAAAGGGGAAAATGATGGAGGTAATTAAATGTCTGACCACTCACCATCAACCTCCATCTTCCAGTATGGGTCAGCTGCGCAGGGGCAGGGTGGTGGTGCTCTGATGCAGTCTATAGCTGTCCACTGGGTGTTCTGGCCTTGGGGTTTCTCAGGTGGTGCAGGCCAAGGTCAGCCCCCACCTCTGTTTTGCCAGGGGCCACCCTGCCTGAGCTATAAAGCAGTCTGAGATGCTGCTACGTGTGCTGGGCTTAGAGATTCCCAGGCAAAGCCCAGCTGTGAATCCAGGCTGGCTGCTGCTAGTGAGGAGCCTGAGGCTCACTGAGACCAGCAGCTGCTTGTTTGATAGGATTTAGCACGTTGTGAAGCAGGAGACAAGACCAGCAATTCATATGGAAAAGCAGCCTGGGTGGGCCCTTAAATTGGATGGCTGAGTCTCTGGAGATCTCCAAGATTCAGTCAAACAGTGTTAGCCTGCTTGATGGAGTCTCAGATATGGCACCAGCTTGCAAAGTCTGTGAGGGGAGGGTTTAGAAAAGGAACAATGGCCTCTGCTCACCGTGATGTCAGACACTTCAGTTTCTCCCTGTAAACCACTGGTGCCTTTCAAGCTGCTGTCCTGGTGCTGGAGCTCAGAGAGAGTAAGACTGAGTACGTCTGTGAGTGGGTTCTTTAAGAGGAACTACTTGAGGCTCTAGCCGTTTCTTCGTTTCTTCCTGGCCGTGTTTTGCAGCCAGAAGTTGTGGGGTCTTATCTTTCTGGTGCTGGAACTCTGGCCTGGGAGGCCCTGATGTGGGGCTCAGACTCCTCGCTCCCAGGATATCCCTCCTTAATTTTATCCATTACATGTGGGGAGGGACCAGCCCATTCCATATCTGTGCCCCTCCTACCAGTCTGGATGGATGTGGTTTCTTTAATTCTGTAGTTGTCACACTTTCGTTCAACTCCGTTTCTGAGATAGGTCTATATTTGTAATTTTGATGTGGTTGTGTGAAGAGGCAAGCCACCTCTGCTTAGCCACCATCTTGACCAGAAGTCCCAATATATTTTAAATACTGTTTTTATTCTGGAATTAGCTTAGCATCAGGGCATGCTTGCTTGAATTTTTGAGGGGCTCCCAGGTTGAAATGCTGGATTCTGTGGAGGAGCGAGCTAATGTAAGGCAACTTGCGTGTGATGAAGGAAGGACAGGTGAAGTGGAGCATGGAGAAACTACCCCTGAAGCATCCTTTACTCTATTTTGCTGTTTTGTTTTTGTTTGGGAGAAGTGGATATGGGGATTTGGGTGGAGAAGGATGAGAATGAATTTCAAATTTTGGAGAGGAAGGAGGATAATGTGCCCACCTTGTGTGACTGTTTCAGAAGTAAGGAGCAGCATAGAGAAAACCAACAAAAGAAAATTCGGAATATGGTTCCTCTGTAGTCACCCCAATGCCTTACTTTTAGGCATATAAAAAATTTAGCTTAGGTTTTGAGTATATGTTATTATGGGAAGAAATGTTGGAGTTAAAAAAAGATTTTATTTACTTTTAGAGAGAGGATAAGGAAGGGAGAAAGAGAGAGAAACATCAGTGTGAGAAACATTGATTGGTTGCACATGCCCCACCTGGAGACTGAACCTGCAACCCAGGCATGTGTCCTGGCTAGGAATCGAACTGGCGACCTTTTGCTTTGCAGTACCCAATCAACTGAGTCACACTGGTCAGGGTGAAATGTTAGAAATTTTGAGCAAAAATTATGTGCCAGGGCACATAACCAGGTTCAAGCCAGGTCTCCAACCAGGTCCGTAGGTGGAGGCAGTTGAAAGGCAACCCTACCTTGCTGTTTCTCTCCCTCTCTTTCTCCCTCCCTTCCTCTCTCTATAAAAATAAAGAAATAAAATTTTAAAAAACAAAAACAAAAGCAAACAAAAAACTCTAACCACTCTTCTTTTTCTTGCTGCTACGCATCTCTGGTCCAAGCTATCACCATCTTTCATCTGGATGATTGCCAGAGCCTCCTAAGCAGGCTTCCTGCTTGTCCTTCCACTTCCTTGCAGGCTGTATTCAACTTCATTGCTAGAGTCCTTTAAAAATACAATACAGAGTGAGTTACCGTTTTGTCCCAAACATTCACTGATTCCCTATCTCACTCCAAATAGAAGTACTTACTATACCGTACAAAGATCTATATGAACACTCTCACCCTCATTCCATTATTTGTCTGGCCTAGTCTGTCCTTTCTCCCTCACTCCCTTTGCCTTAACTCCATTGGCATCACTGCTGTCAACCTCGGATGGAGATACCTTCCTGCCCCAGGGCTTTTGCCCTGTTTGCTCTTGCTAGAATGCTCTTCCCCAGATATCTGTACATTTTCCGCCTTCCTTCCTTTAAATGTTTGCTCAAATAATAATTTTTTAATGAAGACTACTTTGACCACTGAGTACAATTTCAACTTGTTTTCCATCCCACAATTATTCTTGATACCCCTTTCTCTGACCTCTTAGTTATTAATCATCTAACATACCGATTGATAAATTTGTTACTTATACAAATTCACTTATTTATTATTTGAATTACTTATTATCTGTCTCCTCTGTTGGAGAGTAAGCTCCTGAAGCACAGGGATGTTTTGAATATTTTATTCAGTAGTATGTATGTAACCCAAGTGTTTAGCAGATAGTAAGAATTCTATAAATATTTGTCCTATGAATATACTTGTCTCACTGACTAGATTGTGATCTCCTTGAGGCTTGAGACTCTACCTTGTTCCTTCTTGTAGCCTCCTGGCCTATCATGGTGAATATCTGTGACACTGAATTGAGTCCATTTATTCATGGGCAATGTGATTTTATTTTGGTGACATTATTATGGTTTATAGTCTTTATGTAACTTCAACAAAGTCAGAAGAATTCTTCTAAATCAAAGTACTTTCTTCTCTAGTCAGAAAAAGAATTTGGAGGATCGAGAGGCATGGGGGAAGGTAGTTCTCTTTAGCTTAGTGCTCTGAATTATTTGGGGAGGGCTCCTCTCCGCCCCAGGAAAAAGTTTGCCAGAGGCAAGAGTAGCCTGTTGAAGAACCTGGATGCCCTGAACACTTCTTGACAATGAGAGTTTAAAACTGAAGTATTGTGGATTCAGCATTTAGCAGAGATACTCATATTCACATGAAAGTGCTGAGAAACATTTCGAGGGTAAGTAAGGATTAATCTGGATTATTTATGCTATGCTATTTCCCCACAAAGCAAATAAAGGATACAAAAGAATGGATCTAGAGGACAGCCACCAGGGAGCTGAAAGGTTTGGAAACCATGTCAGATAAGGGTCAGTTGATAGAGCTTGGAATTTTTAGCCTGTAGAATAAAGGACAGCAGAGCTGTGGCCATTTTAAAAAAAGGTATTGGGAGGACAGCCACACATAGGAAGACTTAGATTCATGGTGTGTTATTCTGGAGCAGGGATCCCCAGATGTCAGCCTGACCATCAGTGGTTTATTGACTGCCTAGTTAAAAGCACTCCCTGGCCCTCCTGAACCAACTAAATCAGAATTTCTGGGGGGTGGATTCTAGGTGTCTACATTTTGAAAAAGTTTCCTGTAATTCTGATGTTGGCCAAGTTTGTGAACCATTGTCTGGAACTCTGCTGTCCCACAGGTACTAGCAATGTGTGGCTAATGAGTACTTGAAATGTGCCTAGTACAAACTGAGATGTGATGGAAGTACAATAAATATATGTGGAGTTGTAAAGACAGTAGAAAAACGTAAAATATCTTTTTATGTTGATTACAGGTTGAAATAATATTTTAGATATAATTAGTCAAATAGATATATTGTTAAAATTAAAATGATCTGTTTTACTTTTTTAATGTGGCTGGCAGAAACTTAAAATTACTTCTGTGATGTGTCCATGTCTCAGACTGTTACTGGACAGCACTGTTAAAGAGGGCAAAACTGGGGTCTATAAAGAAAGTTAGGAAGAGGTAGATTTTGAGTCTGTGTAAGACAAACATTTTTAACAAAGTTTTTCAAACTTATCTGGCTTACTTTCAGTAATATTTATACTGTGCTTATTTGTCCATTTATCCATCCATCCGTCCACCCAATAAACATGTTTCTAATAATATTCAAATGGAGATAAATTGATCTTATTTAAAGGGAAATATTTCAATGGGTTGGGGATGGGTATGAGACTGAAAATTTATAAAGTCACTTTAGCTCAAAGTGAAAGAAAATTATTTTTTTCTCTTTTAATTAATTGTTCTTTCTATTATAACCTCTGATGTTCAGAGAATCTTCCTTTTCATCTATCTGACAATCCTTAATATTCTCTTCAAAACATTTTATAAAAAGCATCTTGGAATGTTCTAGTCCTACTCTGAAGTTTGCTACTGAGAGATATCTTGCCATATACTATAGTGCTATGTGTTGTGTATCTCTTTTATAAATACACATTCTTAATGGTAGTGATCCACGTTAGTTCATCTGTACACTGCTGTTTCCGTGTTTAACCTATTTTGCTTGTTTTATTTAAGCAACAAGTCCCCTAGACAAGCCCTATGTCTAATTCTCCGTTCTTGCCGTCTAACATACTGTACTGATGGACCATTAAATGTTCCCGGAAAAGTGCCAATCATATTCATTATTTCAGAATGGAACATAACCTATATTTTTAGAATTTATTTACCTTTCCCAAAATAATCGGTAGCTGAACATCCTCACTAGGAGTTATGTATATTGATATATACTTGTACCTGAGCAGAGTTTTTTCTGGAGACTGACAGACTGTTCAAAGGAAAATAAAAGGCTTATATAGATGGTTGTTCTGTTCTACCCATGAGATGCAGTGATCCTAGCAACTGGATGTTGAACCTGGACGTTTCCCAAGAGCCTGTCAACTTTGTTTGGAGGAGGATATGATGTTTACTTACACACTCTGGTGTATTCTTACTAGAGTTTAACAAATGGGTAATTACAGTTGACCCCTGAGCAAAGTTTGACGTGTCCAGCCCCACAGTAAAAAGTCTGTATATAGCTTTTGACTCCCCTATTGCTTTGTGGATCCTCCTCCCTGGTATCTGCAGGGGATTGGTTCCAGGACTCCAGAGGACCTAAAATCTATGGATGCTCAAGTCCCTCCTATAAAATGGTATAGTACAGTTGGCTTTCCACATCCACAGACCTCAACCTTAGATGTGAACCCATCGTGACTATATATTTATTGAAAAAAAATCTGTGTGTAAGTGGACCTCCATAGTTCAAATCTATGTTGTTTAAAGATGAACTGTATGTTATAAACATAGATTAATTTGAAATGTATGAGTACTCCAGAGAGGGAGCTTATTTTATAATGTTTTCATTCATATGTTGTTTTTATCCTTCTGAGACTGATTTTTCAAAAATGTTGTTGGAAGGTAATTATTAGAGTTACTGCTTTTGTTAATACTTTCTGTCCCCTGATGGTCAGAGTGAATTTATTTAGGGTAGTTACTGATAATATAATTTAAGCATCTTAGAAAGGCACATTGAGTCTAAGCTTTGTGTTTTTGCCTTTCAAATGAAAGCAGAGAGATTTTTTTACAATAAGCAAGAAACATCATACCCCCAAAAAAGGAGAGAAATCTTTAAAATATCTCAAAGGAGAAACTGTTGAATCTCAATTTGAGTCCAGAGAATCCAAATTTTGGCTTGTGTAGGGTAGGGTATTAGTTCACTTAATATCTTATTTTTATTCTGAAAGAAAACTCACAGAAATGACTTTGCCAAATTACTTCAAGTTAAAATTCAAGAGTTCGAAATTGGGACTCATTTTAATTACCATAATATTTCTAACTCAATACGGGGTGCCTTTACCATGTTCCTTACCAAAAGTTTCCCTGAAGTATATTACTAATTTCCATGATACAAAAATAATACTGAAGCCCTGGCTGGTGGCACAGTGAATAAGGTGCCAGCCTGCGAACCCAAAGGTTGCTGGTTTGGTTCCCAGCCAGGGTACATAACCAGGTTGCAAGCCAGGTCTCCAGCCAGGTCTGTAGCTGGAGGCAGGTGAAAGGCAACCATACATTGATGTCTCTCTCCCTCTTAGCCTCTCTTTCTTTCTCTCTCTCTAAAAATAATAAATTAAAAAAAAATAATACTGAAGAGATGGGGCATTGTTTTAAGTTACAATTTTTATAAGACTATCAGGGTAAAACGAAAAATTATTTGAAGTTGAAATGAATTGGTTTGCAAGAACTTGAGTTGGAATATGAAGTTGCAGTATGGAAATTTGCAAGAAATAAGAACTGTGAAGGGAAAGAAAAGAACACAAAATGTATGTTTATATAGTGCCACTCATCTTGAAGAGACTTAAGACTCTGATGCAGAAGTCAACATTAAAAAGTTGCTACAAAAATTTCATTATCCTTATCATAGATGCCTCTTCACAACAAAGCATCACATAGTACATTTTCATCCCATTGCTGCTGTGGGTCTAGTTTTTAGTAATTGGGTTGCATTTCCAGTGACAATAGTGTAATTTAAATTGTTCTTTGATAACACACTTCCAAATTAGAATATGTTTCAGAGGCCAATGGGAAAAAATGAGTGTTCACTCTGCGAATCACTGATTAGGTGGGAAATGGTTAAGTGGGGAGCATCTAGCTTATTTAATGAAAGATTACTTGTTGTTAGTTTGGTCAGAAAACTAATAAAGTCAGAGGGTGAAGTGGGGAATGGCCAGTTAGGCTGTGGAAACTTGTAGGCTTCATCATGCTTCTAAAACTTTCCAGCACCGATGTTAATTCCACAAGCATCAAACAAGAAAAAGGGTGGGGGTTTTAGTAAACACTATCCTAGCTGCCTGTGAAGAAACTAGAGGGAATGTTTACTAAGCTGTAGTCATCTGTGTGTAACAAAGCTTTTCTTGTGAGAAAAACAGGACGGAGGTACAAATGCAGATCTACCTCATTTTAGGTTTTCCGTGGTTCTTATATAAACATGTATCAAATATGCACTATAGGGAGATATTGGGGGATTCATTTTCTTTCCAAACTATCTTCATAGAAGAAGTAGGCAAGGGAAATATAACTTGTTATATTTTTTCAATGGTATATCCTGAGATATGACTTTCTGGAAGAAAATTTTCAGTCATTAAAATGAGATGTAGAATTTCAGGGAAAAAGTGCTTTGGTCAAAGAAAAATGGTGAATCAAATGCTCTGCTGATACTGATGATCATTAGTGCATACAGTTATATTTTAATGAATTAAATGAAGAGGACTCATTGTAAAACAAATCTATAAAAATATAAGCAAAGACGGTGGGAAATATTAAGTAAAGCTTCTAAGTTCTTGCTTCAGAGACTTGTTTTTAATTTGAGAAAGTGGAATGGAATCTGCTTGTGAACAAATGAGAAACGTTTTTCAAGGGCAAAATCTGCCATTGTGGCATTGTAGGTATTGAGGAAGAACAAACTAAGGCATAAGATGCCACAACATGGGTTCAGCTGTCAGTGTGTGGTACGTGAAAGGACCTGGTTCTGCTGGCTCCGGAACTGGGTCTCGCAGTACAGATTGCCCTTGATGGTGGAAACTGAATCAGGCCATTTTGCACTTGGCGCACCGCCCCTCTGTTGGAGGAATGGGGTTTATAATACATGCTAGCTAGCCACTATTTTCTCCCCCAGAGAGACCCATTAAGCTTTTTAGCATTTTGATTCGGAAATAACTCTTATCTTTAATGCTATAGTTTAAGTCTATCTACATATTGCTACAGCTGTAAATAAGCAAATTACTGGTAAAAAAGTGAAAATGACAACAAAGTCATAAGCAGGATGCTGAAAAAGATTGAAACAAGCTCATTCTTGACTTTATCTATATTATTTTGTTTAGTATTACCAGGTTCTAATAGTGGTTGATTATTTTTTTTAATATATGTGCATATTTTATTATTGACATGCAATCATAAGCAAAGAATCCAAATTTGGACTTGTCTGAAGTTTTAGGTCATTTCATGTTTCACTTTTATTCTGAAAGAAGATACATAAAAACAATTTTACCAAATTCCTTATTATATTCTTCCAGAAGTTTACCATTAATTTTACTTATGCATGTGAGTTCTTTATTCTTCTTGACTTATTGTGGTGGGTGATGGTGGGTGGGTGAGTTTGAAAGACTACCCCAAATATTGTTTATTATTTTCAGGATAATAGTATACTAACCAGCTGGATTCAGACATTTCTATTATAAACAACATGCTTAGGGATCTTTTGTTGATTCTTTGAATAATAAGAGGAAGTGCTGAGAAAGTATTTGAAGAATTCTAGCATAATTTCATTTGTATTATATAAATATGCAATACCATTTAGATATTTTAAGTATACTGTATGTAAGATAATTAGAATCCTGTATCCTGGTAATCCTAAAACCCAAATCATATTTGCCTATTTCATCTAATCCCTTCATCTGCATTCACCACTTTTTTCCTAAACTGCATTTTGTCTTGACTGATCTCTTTGGCTGTTCTCTTTCATTGATTTGACGTTATTGTCTTTGTTGCCAAAAGTTTACAGAGTCCCTGTAGGAGCAGGCTCCACTTAATGATATTGCCGAGGCCTTGTTGCAAGTCCTTATCATTTTAAATTATTTATTCACTTATTTAATGGAGCATTTTGATTAACTATTTAATTTTAATAAAGTTCAATTTGTAATTTTTTCCTTTTACATTAATGCATCTTGTGTCGTGTCCAAGAAATCTTATATGCATCTAATTTTAAAAGTCTCTTAATTTGAGAGTTCCTTTTTTCAACATGGAAATTTAGCTGAAAGAAACAGACCTAAATTATCTTAAAATTTTTAAAACTGTCACAAAATCATGGCTCCATGGGTCAGATGAATAACGTAAATGAATTCACTGGATTGGGTATGAGATTATAAGTAGTGAGGCCTATGGCTAAATGGAAAGTGTAGGCTTCACTTAAAGTTGTTCAAATTCACATTTACATGTCTGGAGCTGGATGGGCTAGTGGGAGCTGGTGATCCCTGTCTTAAAGAGTTGTTGAAATAAATTGTTATTAAATGACTTTTGTCTGGTGACCGCTGCTGAAACCATGTACTTTTTTTTTTTTTTTAATTCTGGTGAGAAGTGCTCAGTCTGTTGACAAAAACGTCCAGCTTCTCAGATAGTTCATGTCTTCAGTTTTTTTCTAAAATGCTGATAATTGATGAGAAAAAGGGTACAGCTTTGGTGACTTCATACCTGAAGGAGAGGTATCCTCTGGTTCCTGTCCTGGTGGTGTACTGGTATAGTGTATGTGTACGTGTGTTTGTGTGTGTGTGTGTGTGTGTGAGAGAGAGAGAGAGAGAGAGAGAGAGAGAGAGAGTTGCTACTTGTTCTATTGGCAACTGTGGTTCAAATCTGCGCTGCTGTCGTTTGTAGACTGCCTTTTTGGTTAGCTCCTGGGAACTGCCTTAGTCCTGCTGGTGCTATGGAGCCTCCCAAGATCAGGCTCTAATTGCCATTTGATCGTGGCCTGGGTGGCAGGCCCTTCTGCATCACTCTCTGTGAAGTTTCTCTGCTATGATCTCTGCTAGGTCTCTAAGCGGACCGTGGGAAAAATAAATGTGAGGACATCTCTCCTCCCTGCCCCAGAGCTGCTTTCATGCAACTGTGCTCCAAGCTGATACAATACCACTGCAAAAGCCATTATCTTCCTAAGTTCATAGGGGAGTGGGCAAGAGCCCTCCGCTATCTGCATAGGGGAGGACACAACACCCTCACTTACTGAACGCAACTCCTGTCTCCAGGCCAGAGTCCCAAGAGAGGAAGATCTTTCCCCATTTGCTCCTCTTTTTCTTTTCTTCACAAGCATTTATAATCTTAGGAGTGTTTATTAATTTTAATTGTTTTTAATTAACAGAAATCTTCTCTCTTCTGCTCCCTTGTTGTCATTGGTGGAAGGGGTATATTTAATACACTACTAGGAAACCTCTGAGCCACAATTCAACCACCTTGGCTGTTGGTACATACACTTAAGAACTTGAGAAATTTATAAAATCCTCCCTGGAGATCGTAGCAGGCTTGCAAGATTAGTCTTTCTGCAAAATCCTATTTTTTGAATTAAAGATGTTGAATATTACTTAGGCTTACTTCTTTGTATTCCTTCTGTACTGAGCCAAAATCTTCCTCCCAGGCAGAAGGATACTTAGGCTAGCTAAGGGGAATGCATTTAGAAAGGCACACTATTAATTTGTAAAAGTATTATCCCTGTTATACTTAAGAGAATAAAAATAAGTTCAGTGTGTTAACTCTTCTGTGTTAGCCTCAGTGGAGTTAAAAAATAAATAGTAATAGGATATGTGATCATTGTACTTACGGAATATGTACGTTAGCTTGGAAGATAGGATTAATGAAAATAAAATACACATATAAATAATAATCTAATATAGTTTACTTCATAAGAATGAAGAATCACAATTCCATTCTTTACCCTCTTTGCATTCTTACTATACCAGTGAGCTTGGCATGGGGTAAGTTACTGCCCTACCAATTGTAATAGTGGTGACACTGGCGACCATATAGCTGAGTCTCTAGCCCGTTACTGTGGCCCTCTTTCTCCCCTGACCTGTCAGCCCTGGAACTAGCAGAAGCATAGGATGTTATATGCTATATAGGAATAGTCTGAGTTCCAGAATCAGGCATTGTATATATGGGGAACTCTTTGCCTGGTGATAATCAGCTTCTTTTTCTTCTCCCACAAAATATTCTGAGATTAAAAAGCTACCTTCAAAAGACCTGTGGCTCATTCTGGCTTCAGAACATTATTGTTTGTGAACTAGCAAGATACCATGGTAGATAGAAGGATTGTTTTTAATTTTGGAAAGTGGTGTAACTGAAAAACCCCAAGTAACATTTGTATGTATCATATTTATAGAGGTCAGATGGAAAAATGAAAGATCATTTGGACAACTTGAAAATGATTGGCCTGAAAAAACAACTAGAAAAAATATGGTACAGGATTTATTTTGCCTTGATCATCTTAAATGGGTTCTATGGCTTACAGTAAGATGTCATAATGCCTTGGCATAATGTCTAAAAGAGGAGAATATGGAAGAAAAATTAGATATTTTATTTTATCTGGGAGCTAGGCTACTCAACTGTTGCAGCAACTTAAAATGCAAAAGATTGCAGCAGGAACAATAAGACATGACAAATGATAATGGTTTCGGAGGAGCGGTGCTGATCAATATTGCTCAGTGAGCCATAAAAGGAGGACTCTCTTAGCGAGGTTGGTATGATTAGACCACAGTGGCACTAAAGATGCCATTCCCATCTGTGGGATCGAGAATCTTCATAAAAATTGAGTGTCCATGTTGGTGCCGGACACCATAGGCTGCCTGACAATGATAGGATTTTTCATTAAGATAAATGCATCATTAGCTATGATGGCTCCAAAGGAATTTCTGTGGTCTTTGGGGGTCAATAATCTTTAAATGTCTACTTTCATAATGAACTACAGGTGCTAGGAGAGCATTTTTATGGGCATCTGGCTTGTAAGTTGTCTCTTAAATGGTCTTAAACCATGTATGTGGCTAAGTCAGTAACTTCAGGGGATCCACTCCAATCAGTAGTCCATATGGCTATTAGTGCTCTTGGTGCAAATGTTCCAAGTCCATTTATATTATATTAGCATTTTCATACATTGCGAATAAGCACTGCTGTAGCATGGAGCTTAAGTCATTTTTTAAAGTCTCGAATCTTAAAAGCCTTCAGGATTAAACCCCTGACATAGAGATTAACCAAGGCAGCCAAAGAAAAAGTTCATCTTGGCTCAAAGACTTTCCCTGGAAATGGAGGCAAATTGAATTTTGACTACTTCCTACTAAATTAATGGTATATTTAAGATTTTGAACTGGATGTTAAAATTAAGTAGACATATTTGCGCTCATCTTTAAAATTTATTTTTTATATTCTAATTTATATATAGTGCAATGTCTCCCATATGTCATCACTCCAAGAACTCCAACTTTCTCATATAGAAACAGTTCCAACTATCTTGTACCTTTTCACAGGAGATCTCTGTCACTCCCCATTGCCACTCACTTTGAGGAAACTCTGATTTCTAATAACCATATTGGTTTGTTTTGTTTTAAGTGCTTCATATAAATGGACCAGTATGTAGATTCTTTTGTTTAGATTCCTTTGTTCAGCACAATGTTTTTAAAACTCATCCATGTTATACGTCTGAAATTTGGCCCTTTTTCTTTCTGAGTGATATTACATTGTAGAAATATATCATACCTTATTTTTCCATTATTTTGTTCATAGATATTTGAGTTGTTTCCCACTTTTGGCTACTATGATTGAAGCTGCTATGAAAATTCCTGTAAATCATTTTTGTACATATGCTTGCATATGTTTTAGTGAATAATCAGGAGGGGGGTTGCTGGCTCATAAAGTAGGTATATGTTTAACTTAATAAGGTACTATTAAATTGTTTTCCTGAGCATCTGTACCATTTTGTATTTCTGCCAGCAATGTCTGAGTGTTCCAGTTGCTTTGTGTTCTCTCTTACATTTAGTGTGGTAAGGGTGTTGTTCGTTTTTAGCTAGTCTAATGCATTTTTTCTGATACGCAGTTACTTTACTGGAGGATTATCATTATTCTGCAAAGGCTTGGTTTTAGAATTTATTAAGGTAGCCATTACTGTAGAGCCAGAGTGATTCACTCCTAAAGCATGGCTTCTCTGGGCTTGAATGCTCTGGAGTTCAGAGAGCTCTCTCCACTTTGGATGGTCATAATTCAATGGCTCCTGGCACTGTGTGACCTACACAATCTCTAGGAGCTGTTCTCTGCCAATCTACCAGTGAAACACCCTTGTGGTTTAAACTTGCTACAATGTATTTATTACTCATTTCCTCCCATGTAACTAAGAATCATGGCTATATTTCATATCAATGTTATATTGAAAGTGAAGGGAAATGATTCATATGAAGTTTTGTAACAACAACAACAAAAAAAAAACAAAATCACTGACCGATATTCAGCTTAAATAAACTTGGATATGCCCAGGATTCTTGGAACCTTTATGCAGATTCCTGGAGCTATTTCTCTGCGTACCTCTTCCTCTTCTACCTCCATAGAAGACTATCACTTTCTCGTTGAACTCCAGCCACTTCCCTGTGCGTCAGCTTCTGAAGTGCACCGAGGCAGAAAGCTGGGGTTCTCTCAAGGATCTTAACCTTATGTTCTCTGCTGATGACTAAAAATGGTTGCTTTCTCTATTTTGTCTAATATTGTAGTTATGGATAGTAGAGGGTAAGTCTGATAGCTGGAGCCGCATTATGGCTGGGACGGAAGTCTGTGCTTTTTGGAAAGAAAAATGTAAATAGTACTACCAATCAATTAAATTCTTGAAGACATCTAATATTTAAGGAGTTGATTTACAGAAAGTTGAGACAGGTACATAATATAGAAGTAAGAAATGTGAAAAGGACCATGGGGTACACTTAAAGAAGTTCAATCAGGGAGATTGCAATAATTTTGAAATGTCATACTATAAAGTCTGACAGTTTCTGTTCTTGCCTGCCCGTTGTACTTTCAGCTAACAGATTTCTGAGGCATTGCCCAGGGCACAAGTTTTACTGGTCTATTTGTTTTAAACTATTGAATTTTAATAAAATTACTGTGGTTTCCCCCTAGTAGGTTGTTATGCCAATTGAAAAACACTACTTCCAAATATTAAAAGTATTAAGCTTAGGTGTCTGACTTTTCCTAGTGTTTTGAAAAACTGCTTATCTTCTCAAATTCAGACATGTAAACAACTATTGCAGACAGACATTTTCAACATTTTATATGACATCTCCTTTCCATAAGTTTGACCTATTCCTGCCTTCAGAAAAAAAGAGAATGAATTGCTACATTTCCTGTAGCACCTTTGACTTACTTATAGTACAATTTGTTTTAAGGGAAAGATATATAAAAAAAAGTGGGGACATTTCTATTGGTCAGGGGGTCTCTATGTTTCTTTGCTTACTTGGAGTTTGTTAAAAGCAAATACAGTATATACCATTTAGAAAGAAAAGCAAAGAACTGTGCTTAGGAAACTACATTTCAATGTTAAAGCAGTAAATATGCATCTTGAAGCTACAGTGAGCCAGTTTTAATTTTGATTATTTGGATACAGAGAAAAGTTAACTACTTAAAAGGAAAGCCACTATTTGAAGTGACTGGGATGGTTTAGTCTGTAATCCTCAACCATATATATTATATACACCTTTTACAAAGGAAAGGAAAAATCTTGGTATCTCAATTATTTGTATTATAGTGTTTCTTAAATTTATCTAAACAAAAACCAAAAGTTGAATTTTTTGTGCTAATAACACAGTACTTTTAAGTTAAAGCAAATTTATAATTAACAAACAAAGTTGTAAATACAAATTAACATTAGTTTAATATTATGGGTAATGTTTTGCTGAAAATTAAATTGTTGTTTACAACATAAATATGATAGTGACTGCTAGCATTTAGGTTCCTTAAAGCCTAATTCATGTACTGTGGGCTGGCTCAATTCTCCTATCACTTTGTTGTAAATACTGTAAAACTTTTCTTCTTACAGTATTTAGTGGTGTAACCTGGGTATCTCTTGGCCTGATTTCATTATTTATGTGTTATTTACATATATCTTTGTTCATTTGTCTGTGACAATTCTAGTAGTACTGCTGGAGTCAATGCAGTTATAAATTAAAACTCTTAAGGCAAGCACTGAAATTTCATGGCAGTCCTTCGGAAGATGGTTTTCCAGATATTCAGGAGTGTATTAATGCTGTTCTTAAAAATTACTATCATAACAAATCCCAAAATGATACAGTTCTTAGAGATACCATGTGGACTGTTAGGGATGCATCCACTTATATGCAGTTCAATAAACACTCTTGTAGAATGATTTAAAGAGGTAAAGATTGGATGCAGGGAGGCCAGGAGACTACTGCAACAGTCTGGAAGTAAGATATCCAGAGTTTGAAACCGAATAAAAGTGGGAGGCATGAAAGTCAGTGGGTGGAGATTGATCACTAGCCTCAATACCCCAGTTTAGTTGAAAAATTTTATTTGTTCATTCAGTCATTTGTTTTTTCATTTTCCATTCATGTCTGGGAAGCTGTCTTCTCTGGTGACTAAAAATCTGATTTTTGTCTTCTGCCATTTCTTCATGAAAACTTTTCACCGTGATCAGAACCTTGACAGCAACTGAACGATAGTCCCCAAGTAAAAATTTCACTAAGTAAATTGTGTCAAAAGTTTGAAAGAAAATTCTTTCATAGTGGAAAGAGTTTTGGATTAGATTATTACAAGTGCATATTTCATATTAATATTTCTGTATAGAACTGGAGGGCTTTTTGGGACAGTAATTTGCTTTAATATTACTTCAAATATTGATATTACTCTTAGGATAGTACAAGGTTTTCCTGGTTTTATATAATAATGCCTATGTTCTTAATTGTTAGTTATGAAGATAAATCTTATGGATGCTTAAAGCATTGATCTTGGTCATTGTTACAAATAATTCTTTTTTAATGACTTGCATTGCCTATCACTTGTATACAATTGATCATTTCAGTTTTCTTCTAGTACAATTTTCTTTTTCATTACTATTATCATTGTACATAACATGAAACATAAACATACATGGACTGGTGCTTCTAATGATTATAGTGCCTTAATTTTTTCTTTAAAATTTTAGTTTTTGATTACCAACTTACAAAAGGCACATAAATATCCTGTAGAAGCATAATTAGTACGAGGATAGAGAATAATCCTTCACAGATGGTATGAAGGAATGAGATAAACATTTTGCGGAGACCATAATGAGAACAGGAAGTGGTGTGATATAAATGCACTCAATGCACTCACATCGCACAGATTGAAGCATGCGTGGGGAGGCGTGGGAGAGGCACAAAGTTACCCCCCACCTTAACACCCTCCGAATGTTGCCATCTTGCACTCGTCAAGTCCTCCTCCTTCTCGGATGCTGAAGCTGTGCTCCTGGACCAGCAGAGGAACATTTCATAGTTCAGTGTACTCCCACTTTGTTGATGAGCTCATTTACAACTGTGGCTATTAAAAGCTGTTGATGTGCATGTTGAGAGGACTGTTTGTATCCATATCTATTAGAGGAATATTCTATTTCCTCCTGTGACTTTTCTGTCACTCATAATGTAACAAACATGTAAGTATTTAAGTTCTGCTAGAAGAGCTGTGAACATGTCCTATGATCTGGCATTGAGGTTTGCCTATTTATCTGTTGACCTTTATTTATTTATTTGCTTATTCACACACATCATTCATGCATGGCAGTTCAGATTCTTTGAATATAAAAGTTTTTGCATATGTGTGCATGTGAAAGATAGATATTAATTGGACACTTTATGTGTGCCAAGCACTGTCAGGATATATCTATGTATCTCCTGACAATGACTGACCCTATATACTATTATTATTCCCATTTTACAGGTGATAGCCAAGGTAACCAAGACCCAGAGAGGTTAAACAACCCGCTTAAGCTAGAAAATGATAGAAACAGCATGCAAAACCCAGTATACATTGACTCCCAAGTGCACACGCCTATTAAAAAATGCTTATTCAAAATGTAGATATATTTGTGCAGTGAAGGACCAGTATTCCCAATTTGTATGTTACCTACATGATTCATATTAACGTTGCTTACCAAAACCATTTTTCACAATTGTTCTTTATGAGTAGTTGTTGCAGCTTTTCAATATAGTCAGCCATAGAACTGCTTTTACTGACCTTTCACGCTATCTATCCTCTCTGAAAATTTGGGACATCCTGTTTTGTACTTGAGGTTACACAGTGGTACCGAATCCTGGTACCCTACTTTTCAGTGGATTTTAGTTCAATACCTTTATAAAGGTTTTATTTATTATTTTTAGAGAGAGGGGAAGGGAGAGAGGCTGAGAGGGAGAGAGACATCAATGTATGGTTGCCTTTCACCTGCCTCCAGCTACAGACCTGGCTGGAGAACTGGCTTGCAACCTGGTTATGTTGTCCTGGCTGGGAATCGAACCAACGACCTTTGGTTTCTTTGGTGCCTTATCCACTGTGCCACCAGCCAGGACTCTCAATACCTTTAATAAGGGATATTTTCATGCTGTGTATCTTAATATTAACGATAGGTAGAAGAATTTGAAAACGAACCCCTCAGACTTCAGTCTCTAGGTAAATTTTAAAAATGAGAGTGAGAAGCTGCATGGACTGTGATTTGCTCATGTTGTTTTTAGGGAGCCTCGACTTCCATCAAGCGCAATTGCAACATCACTGTAATCAAGTAACCCCCTGCGCAGGTTTCACAAAGGCCATTCACTCTTGGAGCTCGTATCTTTGAAAACTATTCTCCAGTGATTTTTGCTTCTACTTTAGGGTGATTTTAGGATATTATAATGAGACAGGTACAACGTAAGTCCTCAATGCCCTATAGAAATCTGAATTGATTTAATGTGAACAATTTAATCCATTTTTAAGTTCTCTATGGAACAATGCTGTTACGAAAAATGGGACAGAAAAGTCAGGGCCTTAGCAATCAGAAAACCAAAATGTAGTGCTGAGTGCTCCAAAAATATTTGAAAAAGTATCTGGAAGATATGAATCAACTTACGAAAAATACTTTAAATGATTCTTCAATGGTGTTCGGCTTCAAAGGTGGCTACTCAGATAATACAGCCATGGTGATAATGAGGTGAGATGATGCAGGTAAGTGCTCAGTGCTCACAGTGAGCAGTCACTGAAGGCTGGTCGCTGTTTGTGTGTCCACCAGCTGCGATGGAGAGGTTAAGGGCACAGTCTCCACGGGAGGCCCCCCAGGCTCAAATCCTGGCACTACCAGTGATCTGCTAGAAAATCTAAGTAGTGGTTCTCAACCAGGGGCAGTTTTGCCCCTCAGAGGACACTTGGAAATGTCTGGAGATATTTTTGGTTGTCATGATTGGGGTTGGAGTCCTATTGGAGGCCAAGGATGTTGCTGAGAATCACGCAGCATTCAGATTAGCATCCCCACAACAAAGAATGGTCTTGATAATTGACTAGTAGTGCTTACTTAGCTAGTAGGGGAAAAAAGCCCTCAGAAATGCGCATCCTATAGTAAATAAGCAGTCAGTAAATGTTGGCTCTTGTTATTCAATCAACACAGATTGGTAGAAGGCTCACCATGTGTTAGCCCTGTCCCAGATGCCAGGTTTACAGCAGGAGCAAGGAAGGCCTGGTCACCAGCCTTGAGCTTGCTGTTCCTGACTGCAAGGGTCGCTGCTGAGGGGACCACTGCTCCTTAGGGGCAGGAGCATCTATCATTGTTGGGGTCACCCATGCTCTATGTGCCCCCCATCTTCTCTAAAAATTTTAGAGTTAAAAGAATCCACCAAAAGAAGAAAAATATTTGTCCCATCACACTTACCTGAATTTCAGCATCACAAACCTCACACTGGTCCATGTGGACACACTGCCAATATCTCCAAGCACATTTTGAAAGTGGGCAGCTCTTTAGTCACCCCCCACCCCAGGAGTTTCTCCTCCCCCACTGGCTGTGAGTATCCTTGTCTCCTGTCATTAGTGCCGAGGTCCCTGAGTTTTATCTGTACCCTCCTCCTCTTATTCTAAAAGAGTTGCCAGTAGCATCTCAGGCTTCTGCTCTTGCTCTGATGGCCTGTTGTATCTCAGAGAAGGAGAGTGTCTGTTCCCTTTATAGGTGATGTTTAGGGAGGAGCCGTTCTTGCAATTTTAAGTTGGAAGTTTTAGGTTTCCTCTGGAGGCCAAGCTGTAAGGTGGTTTGTGTCAGCACTTTCAGTCCTGGGTAGAGGAGCCTTGGATCCAACCATTCCTAGTTCTTGAGCCAGTTATGAGCAGGACAAGGAAAACTTGGGATCCTTCCTCTAATAGCATTGGGATACACCTGATTAGAATTCACTGGGCTAATGATTGGTACCTGTTGTTCCTAATAAAAGCCCTGGACTGCTACATGCCTCCTGCATCATAGAGCTTTTCCTGATACCCCACTCTGCTAGTCCAGTTGGCTTTGGAATCATCTTAGCCCTGCAGTTCTCTGAGTAACACAGAGTCTCTGGGTAGGCTGGTCACAGAACAATGGTCTGCTCCCAACCACCAGTCGAGACTCTTCACTTCCCAGCTCTCTCTTACCCTACACCTATGCTCTAGCAATATGAACTACTGGTGTCTGCTTCTGCACACCTGCATGCTTTGTACCCACTGCTTCCCCTGCCTGCATTTCCCAACTTGAGCCAAGTCTGAGTTCATCTTTACATCGTTGACTATTAGATATTGCACTGCTGGCTCCCTTCTTCAGAGTCTAGTCTGCATCTTACCCCCTTTCTCATTGAGGTACCAGGTGTATCTACTGGATTCATAAACCACAATCTATTAGATTTAAATCAGCTACACCACAATGTAGTAGATAGAATCTTCTGAGGACTTAACTAACTATCATGTATAATACTGCTTCCCTGTAAAAATTGCAGACCAAAGTCCTGAAAACTGATTAACCAATGGTGTTTTGAAAGAGCCAATTTTATAAACTATACCTTGACATGTGGGTATGTATGCACACATACCTATTGATATACTGTATTTATATCTTTGCATATATGCATGTAGTTTATGAAACGAGGGAAGAATGAACAAGAATGCTAAAATATGAAATCAGAAGAAAAACAAAATTAGTGTATTTCTACTGAGTGAATGTGAGATTATAGGGAAAAGGAAGAGAGGGTTTGCAAATGGGAAAACATGTGAATGAAGCATAGGGTGTTTGCATTTAAATAGCAAACATATTGTTGATGTTTGGGCTTAATTTCCTAAATTCAAAATGGAAATATATCTTTCACATATCTTTATGTAATTCAGAGCCATATCTAAAGATGATACTAAGGTAGCAATACCCATTTTATTTTTCAAATGCTAGAAAGAAAACACTTTTGTAGAAGTGGAATGTGAACCAAAGAGGTAGAACTATTTGAATTGAAAAAAATATTTCATCTGGGATGAAAGAAAGCAGCTCGTTTTAAATTACCCTCAGATACTATAGTTTCAATAGAATTTTAAACCTAGCAATTTACCTAGCCTGGGCTAATGAGAGAGCTAGACCTAGTAATTTGGATAGGCTGTGCCTTTAGGACCCCTCCATAAACCTTTGTGCAGGATAAATTGTGTTTGAGTGGGAGATTATCAGACATTGCCTAGAGCTGTGCAGCAAGTCCCAGGGTGCAGGCCTGGCCACAGTGGAAAGTTAGGAGGAACGGGGCATGACTTACTATTATACAGCTTAGGTAAGTATGTTGTTTTATCTTCCAAATCTTGAAAAGGAAAGTTAATTCAACTCTATTAAACAGATATTTGTGAACTCCTCTCATCTTGGGCTATCATTGCTGGTAGTTACTAGGATAGAAGAGAGAAGTATTATGTACAGTTTTTGCCCTCAAGGAGATTAAAATCCGTCTTTCTAAAGATAAAAGATAATATAAAGCATTTAGACAGGAAGGAAATATATAAGGCAGCACAAAGTGGTGCACTGAAAAATAATGAAAGTGCACAGTAAATAATTAGAGCTATGGAATATCACAAAAGGAAAAGAATAGTTGAGAAGGTAGAATGTGACATACTAAGTGCTGATTACAGTGTCATTCCAGGATTATTTTAATACCCAGTTATCCTCTGTTTTACAGAGTGTAAAATATGGTGAAGAAATTACCAGTAGACCACTGGATAGACTTTTCGCCTGGGTTGTTTTTAAACATCTAATCTTACACAGAAAAAAAATAATGTTAATCTGAGTATTTTTGAACATTTTTTATAGGTTTGTTCACAACTATCAGAAAAACTAATGGTAAACTTAAGAGAAAACAAGTCTAACGCTTGTCTCTGGAAGGTTTTTCTAGTCATTGAATTAGAAATTTTTTTTGTGACATTCCAGAAATTTATAACATTTCTAAGAAAATATTCAACTCACATTGTAATCATCTGAGAGGAAAATTTTGAATCTACCATCTGAGACCCTCTGTTATTTTTTTTTCTAAGAATGTACTTGTCTCAGAATCCTATAAAAGGTAGCTTCATACTGTAAATCTAGGATCCCCTTGTAGACTTGTCAGTTCATATTTCAAGAGGGAAAAGAGAGTCTTTGGTCTTAATATATAGCAATATAGAACTCTATTATACATTTTTGTATATATTATGATTTAGTTTATGGGGTTATTATTCATTCCACCTTTTAAATCACAATAATTAATCGTGGCAATGCAAAGGAGCTTTTGAAACAAAACAAATCTGTAACCTTTACTTATTTATTTGAGCCAACAACAATACACTGTTATAAAAGGACATAGAAGTAGGTGACAAATCCACCACTAATAAACAAGACAGTTGGCCATGTGTTTCCTGCATGGACTTTGCCAAAAATGAGAATTACAAAATTGACCATTGCCCTGGGAAAGCTTATCACAGAATGAGAGACAATAGGGCATTACCCAAAACTTATGTATCAATAGCAGTGGTGAAAACAAGTTAACAGGAAGTATTTACCTCTTTCCTTTTCTGCTTCCAGAATCTAGACTTGCTCCAACTGAGTCTCTTATCACATTATTTTAGTCTTCCTTTCTATACTTAAACATAACTAATGATATTAAAATTGCTCTTTATTTAGGAAAAATTGTCTATATTTATTCATTTCAAGGGTCAGTAAACTTATGGCCCTGCAGACCAAATTTGGCATCTATTTTTGTATGACCCCTTGAGCTAAGTATGTCTTTTACATTTTAAAGTGATTATTAAAAATATCTAACATAGAAGTATGTACCTGAAAAGACTAAAATATTCTAGCTTTATACAGAAAATTTTGCTGATTTTTGTTTTAAGGAATGTTACCCCTGTGGAACATCTGAACAAGTCATAAGAAACTTTTGGAGGTATAGTACTTAGGGAGTATGCTAAGCTCTTATAATAAAGAGACCCCAAATGCAGTGATCAAGTAAGAAAGAAATTTATTGCTTATCTAAAAATCTAGGGGTAGTCAGGTGGTTCCAGGGCTAATGAATGGAGAGATCTGCCATGAGAGTTTTTTTTTTGAGGCTTCATAATGCTCTTGTTCTCACTGAAGAACTTTCCAGCAGGAAACTGGAGGCAATCCTTAGCCCAGGAATGGATATTGAGGAAGAAATCCTAGTATTGAAATGAGGGAGACACATGCTTGATGGGATTAGGTGTAAGGTTCCTGTGAATAGATAAATTAGTTGTGGAGACTGTATAGCTTCTAGTAAGGTGAAATCCAAAGATTAGCTTAGACAGTAAGTAAATCTCTGCTTTATTCAGGGGTAGTATAAGCTTTTAAATAGTGAAACTAATTTAGAAAAACTCATAGGGGTGGGAAAAACTCCAAGGTGGTAAGATTGGCTGGGGACAGGGTGTGAGGATGAATGGGAGTTGGGGGTGATATCTAGTAAATGGGGCAAATCCAGTAGTTTCCACAGTTCAAAGTGAGGCAGGCATCATTTGATGGATCTAGCATTCTGATATAGCAGAGAAACCTGGCAAGATCCCAATAGAACATTGGAACCTCAACAAAACAGGTGGGCATGCAGGGCAGAGTTTAGAGTTCTAGGCTGGGTAACTGACAGAACAGCTCAGCTTTGTAGATTGGGCTAACGTAGCGGTGCTGAAAAATGATTTATTTGAATGATGCATAATTTGTGAGCTTTTTGTTGAGTCTCTGAGCTATAGGACTTACTTCTGAGCCTCGCTTCCGATTTTCTGGCATCATTATTATACTTCTCTCAGAAATCAAGGAGTGGCAGATATGGAGCCTGGAGAAACAAGGACAGGGGTTGACATACAGGCCATTGTCTGAAACTCTGGATTGAGAGATTGATTATGTGTGTCCTCTGTCCGTTGATACTTAATAATGTTATTTGTTTTCTTGCAGTGAAAATAATAATAGTTTAAAAAATAGCATAATTTCCATAGGGTGATTAATCATGATAATGATAATGTGTTATTATTCTAAAATAATTTGATTATGTAATTAAAGAAGGATATAAGCAGGACAAACTCCCAAGGGTCAAATTGGCCTAGTAGGTGGGAGATAAAATTGTGTATTTCAGCACTTCAGCTCTGCATAATTGATGGGATACTGCATGCTACCTCTTTGGCTATTCAGCAAAGATTCTGCTAGAATCTGTATAATCTGAGGTTGCAAAATTTATGACCATCACATTTTATAGATGTGAAACTATATTATAGGTCTTTATTCCTTTTTCTTGTTAATTAATAAGCATAATCAAACATTAAAGATGTATAAAGATCTCTTGATTCTATTTTTTTTTTTTTACACAAATAATTCTATGAAGGCTGAACCAAAAACACTAGCACATGTGTGACTAAAAAGATAGTCAGCTTTTTGAATGGATGGGTTTTTTTTCTTCTTATACTTCTCAGCCACTGTAGAAATATTTGATCAGACCTCAAAGAAAGTAGAGGAATGACTTGTGAATTAGGTTTCACTTATTTTTCTTTTGCACTTTCAGTTATTCTCTTAGTAGCTCAACATTTTATAAAGAGTAAATTACATGTATATTTAAGATATAACTAGGTACTAGGTATGGGATAAGTTACAAGAGAGAAAAATGACCTCATTTATGAATGTATACATTTTAGTGTTATTAAGGTGAGCAATTTGTTAATTTAAGCAATAGTTCATACACCAATAATTGGCGTCAGTTTACAAAGGTGCAGCCGAGTATATTGATCTATTACTCTTAAGAGACCAGTGAAAACCTATTTTTAAATTTTCTAAAAAGAAATTCAAACATTTCATTTACTCAAGGTTTTAATAGCTTTAATTAAGGCAGAAGCATGTTTCATACATTATGATAGTGAATTTAATTTTCCTTATCTATTTAAAACATTGGCTCATGATTTTAGCTGACAAATTGTATGCATCCACTTAGGTTCAATTAGATGTAACATGTTGGAATGGTTTAAATAAAGGTCCAGCAAATTACTAATTATTTTTTATAATTTACTTATTATTTAAACATTTTTAATTTTAATTTTAAAGTTAACTTTATTAGGTGATTGGTTAATAAGATTATATAAGGTTTCAATTAAATTTTTAGAATTACAGTTGGCACACAATATTATATTTTTTTCGGGTGTAGACAATATTACCATTCTTAAATCTGTTACATATGTTCAAATGATGTTGAGACTGCTATCTGTAGATAATGAGGCATTATTAACAGAAGAATACAGCCAATCTCTGAAGGTTGTGGATGACATCAACTTTATCAACAACATCATCGTCATTGTCATTATTATTGAGTCATTTTCTTTTGTTTGCTTGATATTTCTGCTGATTTAATCTTAGTCTTCAGCAGAATTGCAATTGGGGGAAGAAATAAGAAAGGTTACTGTTTTGGCTTATTTATCCTCCTAATTTTGTTGGGGGCAAAACAGCTGATAATGTCACCAGCAAGATTCTGACGCTTTGCCTCACAGTAACCCAAAACATTAATCTGTTTATAAATTCATGCCAATTTTAATTTTAATCTACAGTGAGGATTATAACAGTGAACTAAACTAGAATACTCATATTAGTTGATCCCTACTGTTCTCTCTGAAGGAAATATACCTGGGAAGCCAAATTATTATCAGGAAGTTATTTGTTAGCATGAAATTAAAATGAACAAAATAAAACGATCTTAATAAATTGTATTATATCTGTTATATATAAAATGTTAATACTTCAAGCTTCAAATTATAGAGATTTTATTGTTTGTAGTAGCCTCCTACATTCTGACACTTGTTCTACATTAGTAATGAAAATTTCGACAAATGAAAAGTCAACCTTTAATTGATAAATCCAGGAGTAGAACCTGCTTTTGTTTTTATTTCTTGAATGGTTGGATAATGCTTATGTTTCTTATTATAGTGTTTCATGTATGTAATTTTTTATGTGGCTTGATTTTCAGAACATTAAGCCAACAAAGATTTTTATATATAATACACAGATACATATGTTTATTATGTATTGAACAAGTTATAATTAGCTGTAGATTTGAAAAAGTTTTTTGAGGTTTTTTTAGGGTATAATGAGAACAAACTGTAGTAGAGGAATTTCCAGGTCAATTTCCCAAGAGTATGTGTTTGTAGTCTCTTAATCTAGTAGTGGAAAGGCATTCAAGTCTAAATAAAGCATGTGAGCATGTGACATCATTTATGTGGGTTTTCTCCATTAAAAAAGTTGTGGATTACTCATAGGCATTTTGCCCAATAACTTTTTAAGAAGAATTATTTAAAAATTATTTTTTAAAAGCTTTTGGTTTTAAAATTTAGTGCGGTTTAGAATTCAGTAGTTTAGAGTGATCTAGCTGAGAGATTATATGGTATAATTTTGTAGACCTGCAAAGCCTGAATTGCTCTGAAGATGAAGAGAAATGTATTTATGTTCAGAATATATTTTTATAAAAGTTAAATTGAAACAAGGGTTTATCTATTCTTCTGTGTGTGCATCGTCATTGTGTTGGTAGGGCACTATTGTGTAATAGAAAGCACACTGGCCTGAGCTGGGATCCTGGCTGTATTGTTTGAATTCATTTTTATATCCTATCATCATTATTGCTAATTGTTCTATTGGAGGACATTATTGAGGGGTTGTGACTTCCAGTTAACCCTTGAGCTGGATCCAGGCAATTGGGGCTTCTCACCTCCTTCCCTGTCCTTGGGGTGCATGCCTTCCCTACCATTCCCACAATAGGAGCCAGTTTTAAGGTTGCAGCCTTGAGAGAACAATGTGTTGTTGAGACCAATTTGACTGAATATGTGACTGAACCCAGTTGAGGGCTCCATATAAACTTTTAAGATTCTGGTGGGCATGGACAGAGATCTACTTGTCTTTTGGCCACCAAGACAAGACTCCTATGTCAGCACCTTGCGTATGAAATCTGCCACCCACCAATCTGGAATGGCCTTGCTGTACTGGGGCCAGTTTCAGATTTCACCTAGGAGTCTCCCAGGTTTGCATCCGAGTTCCTAATAGTTAGGTCCTAGAAATGGCCTCCGATTTTGAGTCCCAATGATCCAAGTATCTTGGCTTCTCTGTGCTTCTCTTTTCTTATCTGTAATTTCTATTATTATGGGTCTGATAATTCCATTTGTTCTGAGTGCTGTGAGGTTTAAATGAGATTGTTTATACTTAAAGACTTTGCAAACTGCATGTATAGTGTTAATAAAATATTAATAGCTTTTAAAATTGTTACTGCTATTTTGCCTTGAAAGTTTGTACTTAGGGGCATGGATATGTTGAAGGGAGAATAAGAGCAATGGACAATAACTATAATAACAGTTCTAATTTAGTATATTTATAACCTAAATTTAGAAGACAACAACCTTTCATAGTTAGAGACTAAAAAAATCTGGTAAATTGAAACATTCTCAGTCAAATATTCTATGCCTGAGATTAGACTGTTTTTATAATTGAATTTGCACATGGTATTTTTATTAGTCTAGTTATGTGGGGGGAAATCAATTTCAGTTTCTAAATTTGTAGATGGAATAGAGATCTGTCAATGGGCACAGACTTATTTAATTCATGATGGCAATGGTAGTGATGTATTTTAAGTGCAAAGAAAAAAATCTAACCAATTTCTTTGTTATGGAAAGATGGACAGATCCTTTCTTTTAACTTTTACTACCAATGTATTAAAACTACTTTGAAAAGATCCCATCTGACTCTCTTTTTCAGTAAACACCTATATTTTCTATCACATGCATAATTGCATTGAGCTACAGCCTATCACCCTATTTTAGAAATACATCCTTTTCTCTCCTTCCTCCTTTCTTCCCTCCCTCTCCCCTTTCTCTTCTTAACTATGTATAGGGGAAATGCATACATGTTGTTTAAATCCCAGGAAATTATACTACATCCCCATATGAACTTATCACTCCATCATGGTAGTTTCATGGCTAAAAATGAATATTTTGATGTAATTGCTTCTGAGCTGCTTCATTATTTATTAATAGCTGCTTTAAAATGCCACTAGTTGTTTCTCAGTGGGACTTTTAGTCTCTGCACACAATAAAAATGAAAAATGTTGAGACAGACTTTGTTTGAAACTCAAGTAGTTCTCCAATTAAAAAGATCCAACACAGCATGGATATGTTGCTAAGGTTTTCTATAGGCTTTAGTAGTAGTATTTAAAGGTTCTTTTTCTGAGCCTGCTTTGCTCTGAAGTGGCAATTTTGTCAGCCTTTGTCAACCTTTCTTAGAAAAGAAATTCAGTTTACATTTTTATTTTGCCCATAAAAGAATGATCATTTATAGTTATCTAGAAACAGAGAGTGGTAGGCTGGATTTTATCTTTAAAAAAGTCTTTTAAATATGGTATTACATTATATTTTGAAATAAATGGAAATATGAAAAAACATTTAAGTATCAAAATGATGCTATCTTTTATTCTAACCTAGTAAAACATCCACATCTTTAGGAGAATGTATAGAGTTGCATTTAATATATATTATATATTTATATTTATATGTAAATTTAGTTACATTATTTATAAAACATTTTTATTAATAAAACATATTTAGAAAATCAAAGCAACATATGTATTAAGAATAAAAATATTCTAAAGATGTTAAAAAATGAAGAAAATTTTAACTTTATTTTCATAGTTGACACTATTACCATGTCCCCATTTTCCTCCCCTTTGCCCACCTTTACCCAGCCCTCACATCCCCCTTCCCTTTGGCCATCACCACATTGTTATGTATTACTGATAGAAACAGATGGCAGGATTTTATCTTAAGAATAACTTGATTGCCAAAATATTTTATGCCAATATTCAGATGTTGACATTGACATTTTGTGACTGAATTTGGAATACTTAGAATGAAAGTAAAGTCAGAAAATTGTCGTAAGGGTATCATCGCTCTTGGTAGTTTAAGTGGGTTCCCCAGTCTTATTGCTTGTAAGAATAATAAATATCATAATCCTAACAGCCAACACATGGTGTTTACTTCCTGCCACGTGCAGCTAATAATCTCCATAGCTGGCATTGGGACCTCCTTCTTCTGGATTCTGAGTTTGTTCTGATAACCTCCACACTTTATATTTCTATGTTTATTTTTTAACAGAAGGACTTATTGAGCAATTGCTAGATATATGCTTAGATTAAATGTTTAATTCTGAAAACTGAAATGATGACAAAAACAAAGTAAAATTAATTCTCCCATGGTGGCTTTTTTAAAATTTAAACTTGATTTTCTGGTGAGAAACAGAATTGGGTCTTATAGTAATAATCAAGGAAACTCAGAAGTCTCTCCGAATATTATATAATCCTTGAAATGAAATTAGAAGGCAGGAATGCTAATTTTACAAATTGGAAATAGAAATGCAAATGGGGAAAGTGAACTTTCTTAAAATCACTTCTAAGCTAGTGACTTAAGGAACTAAAAATATTATCTTATATAATTACTTCTTTTCTGGGTTATTTTCTGCGGTGGTGCTCTTGTATTTGCGTTTCTGTCTGTGAGTGGCAGTGAAATGTGGCTAAAGGATGCCATGTTCAGGAGGCAGGGCAATTTAGTGGAAAGAATACTGGACCAGAAACTGTCATCCCCATTACGCCTCTAGCATGCCAGGTGCCTTTGGGGGAATTGCAAGAGTCTTCCTTGGCTCATTTTACTCACTGTAAAAGGAAATAGTAATTGTCCCTGTCAAGTTTCCAGGGCTCTGTGAGAACAAAATGGAATGTGGCTTCAAAACTATTACATTGATCGTGGCAGAAATTGCAGATTATTGTTAAATATTTGAGTTGTGAATGTTGAGTGGAACTGAGGATGTTTCTTTTTGGGAACAACAAAGTTTCATTTCCCTAAAACTTTGAACAAATACCCTGGGCCTGACTTTTTAGCCCTGGGTGGGTGTCCATTCTTGATTCAAATACTGTGGACAGGGGCAGGTGATGCTCTCATTGGTCAGGGTGCTTCTAGCACAGAGGAAGTCATGGGCTGAGGGTGGGAGGGATCATTCTTCAGTGGTAAATGAGAGGGTTTTATTTTTTCAACTGAGAGGATAAATTGGTGACGGTGACAGAAACAACAACAGGTGTCCCTTACAGCGGCACAGGAAGTCCTGCCTATTCCAGTGCAGCTTCCCTATCCAGCCCCATCCCACAGTGGCCACTATTCACTGTTTTAGACATGGCCTGCTCTTTACACCACTCTGCTTTTCCTCAAGCTACTCCTGCTACTGGAATGTTTTTCCCTACCTTCTGTAGCTGTTGAGTTCCTGATCAAATGCCATCTATTTTATGAGATCCTTCCCTTCAGATGATGTTGGCTGCTTTCCCCTCTGTGACCCAACACTACTTTATACCCACGTGTGCGACAGCATGTCCTTCATTGTGTTGGGGTGATTTGCCCCTTCTTCTTGTTTATGGGTATCTTGAGCACTTCTCTACATCTTCGCATTCCCAGTGATGGACACAGACCAGGTGATTACACTTGCACTCTGTAAATTTGTAGGGCTCAAATGATGGGGAGCTTTGGATTAATCCTATAATTTATTTCATCAAGGTTGTGGTTCTCGTTGAGATTTCTGCTGCACTGATCCCAAAGACTGCCTGGAGAAAACTTTGAGTTGTCCCAGTGACTAGAGATTGGGTGCCACCGGCATTCATCTGGCTGGAACCCAGGTGTGACAAATGTTCTGCAACTCATGGGACAGTTTTGCACAAGGAGGGAATTGTTCTCTCCAAATGGTTTCCCCACTGGAACTACTTAACTCGTCTACCTAGCCTAAAGTATCGAAAATAGGAGAATGATTTGATCACAAAAGAACTATTTCTGGCTCCCATAAACCCTTTGCACATGCTACAAGTAGGAGAGCCTTATGCTCAGTTAGCAGATGGTTCGAATGATGGTTTTTTCCTGTCCACTAAATAAGTTTCTCTCCCTCTCTATTTCCTTCATGCCCTTTGTGAGCTAAGGTTGGAGTCAAAGCCGTACCAGGTTCAAGTGCAAGGTCAAAGTTTCCGCTCTCTCAGGCAAACCTCTCTTGGCTAGACTTTCTCTAAGTCAGGGAGAGGCACATGGGAATTAAGTTCTTTGTAATTCTCTCAACAGATAGGGTGAGATAATTTGATGTTAATGTTTCATCTACTGCACAGAAGGCTGAGAGTGACTAATTGCAATGATCTTTTTAAAAATCTATTTAGAGCAGGCCTTCTGGCTAAAAGCATCAATATGGAACTTGGCACATGGATTTAAATCCAGTTTTCTGTCATGAGGTGTCGAAAAAACTAAATGCCTCTATTGTGGTCTTTTAGGTACTAGTCTAGGAAGTAGATCTTTTTGTTCACTGTTGACACTAATGTGGTGGTGGAGCCCAGGTATAGGACATGTGTAAGGAGAAAATTGGAGGTGTACTTCTTCAAGCAGGGTTTTTTGATTCTTTGCCTCAAAGGTGACATTTGGAAAAAAGAGTTCATAAAACACAAGTTTGTTTATTCTTGTGGCTTATTGTCCTGTTATATGCAGCATAAAGTCTGGTTGAAAGAATTTACTAAGAGAGTCTGAAACTTGATATTTATCAGTTCTTATCTGATGTTTCTTGAAAAATGTTGCATATAAAACCAAAGTCTAGTTTACTTAGAGTAAGTTTCTCTTTTTTAGATACTCCCAGAAGTATAAAAGCATCCACAGCTACAGCTGAACAGTTTTTCCAGAAGCTGAGAAATAAACACGAGTTTACTATTTTGGTGACCCTGAAACAGACTCACTTAAATTCCGGAGTCATTCTCTCCGTTCACCACTTGGATCGAAGGTAAGTGTGGCTGCTGGAGTTTCCCGTGTTTTTATTCTCTCTGGTTAAATGAGCACAGTAAAGAGAAGTAAACAAAAGCAAGATGTGCTATGCCTGAGACTGGCTTCAAGCTGCTAGAGTAATTTCGCTGCATTATGCAAAATCACAAACAGAAGTAATTGAGATCTGCCTGAAAGCAGAGGGAGCTCTGCTTTTGATGTTGCTAAGAACACACAAAAGTCACTGTTCCTAAAACAAATTTATTAATCACTAAATTCTCCATGAGATATCTTCCTCAGTGTTAAAGTCAAATATGCTTCTTAATTTGTGACTGGAGTAAAAAAAAAAAAAGAAAAGAAAAGAAAAGAAAACTGGATTCTATATCTGGGATTAGAGTTTAAATAGTCTCAGAATTTTAATCCCTGACAGATAACTTCTTTTTCAACACAATTCTTAGATTGTAGTGGTTAAAGCTATACAGTATTCTTGGATGTGTATTGAGTCAAAATTCTGTCTAGTATTTTCCAGCTTCTCACCTGTGGAGAAGCATGGTTAGGTGTTGTGTGAGCAAGGTCTCATGTGATTTTGCAACCTAAAATAATTCTTTCCTGAAAGAAGAACCACAGTTCTGCCAATGAAAGTTTCCTTCACTCTTAGCATTTTGAATACTGGCACTGCCACTTGCTATCTGTGGACACTGGGCAAGGCACACAACCTCTCTGTACCTCATTTTTCTCATTGTAAAATGAGGATAATAGCTACTGAATAGGTTCTTGTGAAGATTAAAGAGTTTTTATATGTGAAGTACTTTACACATATGAAAGCGTTAATAATCTTTTCTGGGCGTGGGGCAGAAGCCTCTTGATTTCTTACATCAGAGACAAGGCCACACTAGACTTTGCAAATCTTGCCTAAATACAAAAGGGCAAACTAAAGTAAATATATGTGGAGACAAAACATAGTAAGATGAGAGCAAGGTTCCTAATCACACTCTACCTGGCTTACTCTTGGGCTACAAGGCATCACTTAGCCATTACTGACAAGAGCCAAGACCCAAATGTACTTCTTCTGATTTTTGGGTCCAATGTTTTTACAAGTCCATTGTGATACCTCTAACCTCCTTTCACCACGACAGACCTTGCATCCTGTTGTTCTTTTTTCCTATTATTGTTTCTGAAGTTATCATTCTTCTACTCTCAATCACGCCCATCTCTTCGTCTCATCATTTCCTGATCATTTATTTGGTTCCTGCCTGAATGCTTCAATTCTTTCAGACATAAAGTGCCATATATTGTCTGTGGTCTTTAGGTGATACTGATGTTGGCTACATTTCCACAGAAATGGCTGGAGAGCCTACCAGTTTTTTGTACTGTGCTCATATGAAATTTGTGGCTTAGTAGTTTTTCTGGCTATTGCATTCTCAAAGAGAAAAGAACAAATAAAGAAATAATTCTAAGATACTGGTTTACATACCCATTTGTACAGAAAACACAGAAGGAGAGAAATATGAAAACAGTAAAGGCTTATTGAAAAGCAAAGTACATTTATAAGTAAAAATGAATGAGAAAATTCTCCTAAGTTCCAAAACGACTTTGCTTCCTTTCATGTTTTACAAAACTGTAGTTTTTTCAGGATAAATAAAATCCTTTTGTTATCCCTTGGGGTTGATTTGGTACAGACACTTGGATTATGTTCTGTAGTTTATTATATTCCTCCTTTATTTAAAATAGTCTTGGGTTTTAGATATATAAATTGATTCTCATGGGGTTAATAGAAATTTTCCTGAGAGCCAAATATTATTTATGTTTCCAACTTTGAATGGTTTGCAAATAGCATACATGGAAATAATTTGTGGCAATGACTTTGCAAGTAAATATGAAACTATCTTATAGCTTGCCATTTATAGTAATAAAGTTGAGGTAAGATAAATGAGATTTTTTTACTTTCTTAATATTAATTATTATACATTCCAGATGAGTAAGAATGTATTTATATATGAGACTGATAAAAGACACCTTCATATTTCTGAGTGCTTGTCATGTATTAAACTATTTCTCTTTGTTGATATTACTAAGTGAAAAATTAAATTTGCTGGCAATATTTGCTTGGCTTAATGGTTCTGAACTAAAAGATGACTTTATTATAGATAAAATTAACAGGCTAACATATTTACTTTTTGGTTGGACTTAGTAAAGATCATTGGATTTATGAGTTAAAATTTCAAATTCCAAGTTCTATGTAATTGAAACAAACTTTACTTATATTTTTAAAGTATGTTTTCATATCATTTTATCTCTCAAGTATAGCTTTAATGTTTATTTTAATACCAACATTATTATTAGGAAAGTTGCAATATATATTCTAATGTTGTTATGCATAAATATATCATTACCAAGGAGACAGTGAGAAACTAAAGTTAAGACTCAGCAAGCAAATATGATTTCTCATGTTTCTTATATATACCAAATTTGTATGTATCAATGAATGATGTATTTTACTACCTTTTTTCCTATCTCAAAAAAAAAAAAAGAAATTGATGTCTTATACATAGATCTAGGAACACTTATCTAGTGTAATATCCAAAGATGAAGCTGATCATCTCAATGCCATTTTACCTAGCAATCCACTCCTTTCCCACAAAATGCCAAATATGTCAGTGCCAAATACCAAATACTAAATGTAATACCAAGTTTCCATCAATGCTGAGGTCTATTTTTGCTCCTATATTCTGGCCCACTGATCCATTTTTTACTTCTGCAGCAACACCACGCTCCTTCAATTACTGTAGTTTAATAAGCCTTGCTATTCATTGTTAAAAAATTGACAATTGATACTCATTCTCACTTTTACATTTACTTTCTAGTATTATAAAAAAGTAGTATTATATATCAGTAAAACTATATTCTTAAAAATAGTAAGTTAAACTTTTTAAAGTGTATGTCAGCATTCATTATGTAAGGCATCTTTAAATTAACTATATTTTTATTTAATGACAGTGATTTCTTATAATGACTGAAATTCAGAGAAAATAACATCTTATTTCTATAAAGGCCCTAATTCACCTAGGTATAAGCTGTTTATCTTATACCTTTATAATTTATATTTATATACCTTTATATTTATACCTTTATCTTGGTAGCTTTTTATACATTATTTCACTCATTCACGAAAATACCTTTATAAAAACAAGATTAGTTTCTATTAGATACATTAGAGTAACATTTACTGAGGGGCTTTTCCATTAAGCCTGCTGTGACTGTCCTATTTATATTTTATCAAAATTTTCATTTCATTTAGTTATTGAACTTTCATTTTTTTACATTTCTAATATGTTAAAAATGCATGTTTTTTTACTTGCCAAAGCTGATTGTTTTCTATCAGTAACTGAAATTGATATATGACAAAATCTTTCCAATCTCCAACTTGTCAGAATTCAAGACCTATTGCAGGAGGTTTGCTCAATCCCATTAAGAAAAATGGTGTTTATTTAAGCTCTCTATTTCTAAGTAGATTCAATAACATAGAGTAAGATGAACTAATAAATATGAAAACAGTATAAAACTGTCTGGTGATGCAAAATAAGGATTTGGGAGAAATATAGGGATTTTAGATGAAAAAGGAAGATCTATAATGCAGATTATTATCCTGGGAAGTGTTATTCAGGAAAATAATAAAAATGGGAAAGTAGGAAGCTCTTTGAGGGTCTGGATCTTGCCTCTTTTTCCCAGTATCCTGTACTGGTGAGTACAGTTCTTGCCAATAGATGGCCAATAGATATTTGCTGAATGACTGAATGAGAAGTGCAGAGCATCTGCTGGTGTTAGATCTTGTGGTAGCTGGCTGATTTCTTACTGAAATGTTTTCTCTGCATTATAAGCATGAATACATTTTATTAGGTACCTGCCCTGTGCCAGGCAGTCCTCTAAACAGCCTTATGTAAATTAACCTCATTAAATGCTCATCAAAATCTTAGAAGTAGGTATCATCATTATCCTTAGTTTACAGATAAGAGAAAGGGGTTCTGAGAGCATATGTCTCATGTCCAAGGTTATAATAAATGACAGAATCAACATTAGAACCAGGCTTCATGGCACCAGGGCCCATGATAACTCTTTATTTGCTTGTTTTATTTTGTATATTTTTATGTACATAGGTATTTTTATGAAGGTATAATTGACAAATAATATTATATTAGTTTTGTGTATACAATATAATGATTTGATATTTGTAGACATTGTGATATGATCACAATAAGTCTAGTTAACATGTCACAAAAGTTACAAAAATTCTTTTTCTTTTTATTCTTGTGATGATGACTTTTAAGATCTCCTCCATTAGTAACTTTCAAATGTGCAGTTCAGTATTATTAACTATAGCTACCATGTATGCATTATATCCTCATGGCATTTATTTTATAGCTATTTGATTTTACCCTTTGATTTCTTTCACTCATTTTGCCTCTTCCTAAACCCATCCCCCAGCAACCACCAATCTCTTCTCTCTCTCTGTGAGCTTGGTGTTTTTGTTGTTTGTTTTTCAGATTCCATGTATGAGTTAGATCATAATTGTATTTGTCTTTCTCCATTTGACTTATTTCACTTAGCATTATACCCTCAAGTTCCATCTATGTTGTCACAATGGCAAGATTTCATTTTTTGTGGTTGAATAGTATTTTGTTATTTGTATTCTATATCACAATATATCACATCTTTTTTACTCATTCATCCATGGATGAACACTTAAGTTGTGTACATATTTTCGCTATTGTAAATAATTCTGTATTGAACATGGGGGTGCATGTGTCTTTATGAGTTAGTGCTTTCATTTTCTTTGAATAAATACCCAGAAGTGGTATTGCTAGATCATATGCTAGTTCTATTTTATTTATTATTATTTTAAAAAGGTTTTATTTATTTATTTTTAGAGTGAGAGGAAGGGAGGGAGAAAGAGAGGGAGAGAAACATCAGTCTTTGCCTCTCAGGTATCCCCCTCCCACAATTGGGGATGTGGTCCACAACCCAGGCATGTGCCCTGACTGGGAAGCAAACCTGTGACCCTTTGATTCAAAGGTCAGCACTCACTCCACTGGGCCACACCAGCTAGGGTATTAGTTCTATTTTTAATTAAAAATTATTTTATTGATTATTTTTAGAGAGAGGGGAAGGGAGAGAGGCAGAGAGGGAGTGAGACATCAATGCATGGTTGCCTTTCACCTGCCTCCAGCTACGGACCTGGCTGGAGACCTGTTTCGCAACCTGGTTTATGTGCCTGGCTTGGAATTGAACCAGTGACCTTTGGGTTTGCAAGCCGGCTCCTTATCCACTTTGCCACCAGTCATGACTTTTATTTTTAATTTTTTGAGGCACCACCATACCATTTTCTATAGCAGCTATACTGATTTACTTTCCCACCAGCAGTGCTGTCTGTTTTAGAGCAGCATATGACCTTTATACTTCCTTCAAAACCCCAGAACTTTATTAACAGGGTTAGTACTATTGCTTTCTACTGCTTTTGAAGACAACAATTATATATTTTTATTCTATTGGGCTTTTTAGTTATACTAAAATATTTATACAGAAGTTTTCTTTCTTATAATTTACTTTATTTCAATAGCATCGTCATGGCATATTGGGAAGCTGATGGCAGTATAAAAACTTTAGTCTTCTAATTTTTCTAATTACCTCTTCATACAAAGTTTATGCTAATACTTAATAATAGAATTTGGGATCAGGCTGTTTTTATTTCCTCTAGTTAGGGTTATTTAGTACCCTTTTCAATTGTGAACTCAAGGTAATAGGCTCACTAAGAGCAAAATGTCACCTCAGTGGGTGACCTGTGGATCCTGATGCCTTTTTTTGGGCTCTTATTTATTCCCAACGACCCTGAAGACATGATGGCCCGTGAAGCATATCAGAGAACAGATGCTGCAGTGTTGACAGCTTACTCTCCCCTGTGACTAATTCCTTTCTTTCAAACACAGCCTGTTTGGAACTTCTCTAGCTGTCTTACATGCACCAGTGCTTTTCCTTTATTGTCTGCCCGCAGTTGCAGGGCGTAGTACCTGTGAAGCTTCTGAAACTTCCTACACTGGCCCACTTTTATTGGCCTAAAGGATACCTATCTATTTTGAGGACCTTAGGATATGGCAAATTGTTAATGGAAGAGAAATATTTGAACACAGATAAAATACTGCATGGAATAATCGGGCATCAAGGGTATCTATAAGCCAGTCATTCTAAATGGATACAATACATCCCTGAAAGTATCTTGAACTATTTTTAGGTGAAGGTGAAGATGAAAAGTTTCCATCTCAAGAATATAATTTTCTTCTGAAAATATTGTTTGTTCTTTGAAATAGTGCAGTTACACACACACCTTAATAAACTTGGAAAACCACCTAAGTATTTGGAAACTGAAGGGAGCATTGATATATTTTCTTGAGAACACACACACACTCACATCTCAACTTATTCAAAACCAGTAATATTTAATTTCTGTATAGGCTAAATTTTAAGAGATCACTAAATTCTTTCTATCAGGCAGAACTGACCTAAACCATTCTAACATGTAAAACTACATCCAAACCCTGGCTGGTGGCTCAGTGGGAGGGCGCTGGCCTGCAAACCCAAAGGTCGCTGGTTCGATTCCCAGCCAGAGCACATAACCAGGTTGCAAGCCAGGTCTCCAGCCAGGTCCATAGCTGGAGGCAGGTGAAAGGCAACCATACATTGATATTTTTCTCCATTTCTTCCTCTTCTCACTAAAAATAATAAATAAAATCTTTTAAAAAATTAAAAAACTACATCCAGAAAAGATGGATTTTATTAAAAATTTTTTTTTCACAAAAGATCTTGATTTGAGTTATCCAATTCAGAAATTAAAAAGTAACATATTTACCACATTTTAAAATTAAATTAAGTACATTGTATTTTATATACTAAATAAATAACTAATTTAAAGGTTTCTTGTAGGTTGTGATTTACTTTTCTATGTCTATATATTTTTAGATTATTTTGTATCAAAATCAATATATTCTGAGAATTTTGTGTATAAAATATAATTTCTCTATTTTTTAAACTTTATCACTAACACTTATCACAGTTGGTTTCACAGATCTAGGGATAATTTACTCTGCTCCTTCTTTGCAAAAAAATGTGGAATTGTATATACATTCAGTGAAGAAAGAAATCCATATTTTCAAATATAGTCTTTCAAAATAACTCTTGGGTAGGAGTTTCATTTCTCAATTCAAATAAAATAACACCTCAGTTAATAAATTTCTTGGTACCAAATGTATTTTATTACTTAATTATATTACACATGCACACACAAATGCACACATCTTCTAAAGGATTTTATTTTATTTTACTATTTTATTGTTTATTTTTTTAACTTGGCAGAACATTTCAGTTTTTATTTAGGGCCTTGACATGTGTCATCTGACCCCATTGATTGCCGTGGTTGATTTGGCTGATGTGACTGGCCAGGCAGGTGGCCCCTTCCTCCCTCACTGATCCACGTGTGTCCTTCCTAAAGCTCTGTGCTAGGTCCAGGAGGAGGACCTTCCCAACCAGAGGAGAGGTTCTGTCTTTGGTCAAGGGTATCCGAGTAGCTGGGCTCCCCTGCTAGGACCTCCAAACAAGCTCTCAAGGTTCTTTTAAGTATTTTAAAACAGAACTGCTCATGCTTATATATATAAATATTCAAAGAGCTCAAATTATTCTAATATATTAGCATGAGCTGTATAAAAAAAGTTTATGGGAAGAATTTAATTACATATTCAAATATGAAAATAATACAGAAATGTGAAAACTATGACCATTAAAATTAGAATGTTTTAAGTCATAAATAGATAGTAAGTTGTAAAAGTTTTGGAAAGAAGAAGAGATCCCTTCTCAGCCCACCACATTTCAGTGGATGGTCAAGAGTTGATAAAGGGTCAAACTTCTTCCTTTATTTCAAATATTATTAACACCCTTGAGTTAGAGCAGAGACTAGATGCAGAACAGCTTTGGAGATGCTATCTGGAGGAGGGGGGATGAAATGAATCCTGTTCATATTTGTGCGAGAGTTTTGAGGAAACGGGCATCTTTCAGTCTTGTACGTAGTCAGTACTCAAAGGTGATAAATATGAGTTAGGAATCATTAAAATGACTCCACCCATAAGGATATCAACTTGATATTTTACCGGTTTTTTAAAGGACCATTATTTTCTCTTAGCATTGCAAAGTTACTTTTGCTAAAATCAGTTGACCCTATTGGAATGAAGCTGTTTCTAAACCACCTAAATATATGGTTCCGTTAGTCTATTTTTTTTAAATTCACATGCTAGTATTGCACAGTATTAAGTACTATGGATAATGAATTTAGAACAACAAATTTTTTGTTGTTCTTCCAAATTATCTTGGATATACTTGTGTTTTTCACATTTACTTGTAATTTTAAAATTAGGTTGGTTTTTGGTTCGTATCTCATTACATTTATACATTCAGGGGATGATTATTTATTTTTCATTAGAGAGTCTTTAATTTGTCTAAGATTTTATGCTTTTTTGTAGAGTTATTACACTTTTTTTCCTTAAATTTATTTCTGGGTATGTGATATTTTGATGCTATTTTAATTGGATCATTGTAAATTTCATATTCTCTTTGTTAGCAATACAGTTGAGTTTTGCACATTGATCTTTTATCCAGGGACCTTGTTAAATTAATTTATAATTTATTAATTTATTTACTATTTATTATAATATTTACCAATAATAACAGTGATATATTTTTTATTATAATTCTTATATCTATAATGCTTTTTCTGGCTTTTTGCACTGGCTAAGATCTCTAATTTCATATGGAATAAAAATGCGCTAGCTAACAATTTTATCTTCCCAATATAGGGGAAAACTTGGTGTTCCACCATTAAGTATGATGTTTGTCATAGCTGTTGTTGTTAATTTTATTTGTATTTTAGGTACAAATTTTATCTAAAATTTTTATCTCATAAAGGAAATAGTTATTCAGAATTAAAGAATAAATGGATGTTGAATTTTATCAAGTATATTTTCTGCAACTGCTAAGCATTTAATTTTTCTCCTTTATTATGTTAATATCTAGTGAATTACTTGGAATAATTTTCAAATGTAAAACCAACCATAATGTTTTGATACAAATTTCACTTGGTTATGTTGTATTGTACTTTTTATGTATCACTAGATTATATTTTCTAATGTTTATTTAGGCCTTTTACATTTATTTTTGTTAAATAAGTTGGTTTATAATTTTCCTTTCTTGCAATGTCTTTGTACATTTTGGCCTCATTAAATATGTGTTGTGTTCCCTTTATTGTTAATCTTTCTGGAAGAATTTGAAAAAGATTACTGGTATACTTTCCTTAATTATTTAAAATAATTCACTGATTTGACCATCTGAGACTGGAGAAATGTTTGTGGGATGATTTTACTTACATGTTCAAATGTGAATATAGAGGTACAATAAATTAAATATGTTTTAAGTGTACATAAAAATTATTGAGATTTTGTATTTATTTTTATGCTTGTTACTCTTCCAGGAATTGTGCATTTTTCAAGGAAACTGAAATTATTTTGATTTTTCTTTTTAATTATGTGTAGTGCCCAAGGAGTTGTATAGTTTTTTTTGTTTGTTTGTTTGTTTTTTAAGATTTTATTTCATTATTTTTAGGAAGAGGGGAAGGGAGAGAGGCAGAGAGGGAGAGAGACATCACTGTATGGTTGCGTTTCACCTGCCTCCAGCCACAGATCTGACTGGAGACCTGGCTTGCAACCTGGTTATGTGCCCTGGCTGGGGAATCGAACCTGCGACCTTTGGGTTTGCAGGCCGGCACCTTACCCACTGTGCTACCAGCCAGGCTGGAGTTGTATAGTTTTTAAGGAATTACCCATTTAATCCATTGTGCTGGACTAGGAACCACTAGGAATTACCAATTTAAAATAAAGTTTCTTTGTTTCTTTTTTTTTTTAAATTTTATTGTTGTTGTATTACATCCATCCCCTTTTTACTCCCCTCTGTCCCCCTCCCCACCCACCCATTCCCCCCAAAGTCAATCCCACTTGTCGTCCATGTCCATGGTTCTTCCATACTAGTTCCTTGACTAAACTGCTCGCCTTCTTTGCCTCCTCCTCCCCGCTCCCTGCTGTCCACCAAAAGTCTATTCATTGTATTCATGTATTTGGTTCTGTTTTGCTTGTTTGTTTTGTTCATTATTGTCCTATAATGGGTGAGATCATATGGTATTTGTCAAATTTACTGGAACAAAGTTTATCATAATATCCCCCTTTTTTTTCAGTATTTATGGAATTTTTATTGTTATGTCCCCTTTTCATTCTGGATAGTGGTAATTCTTTTGTTTTTTGATCAACCCTGCTAGGTTTTTGTCAGTTTCATTAGCCATTTAAAAGACCACTCTTAAGCCTTTTTAAATAAAATTGATGATTTCTTTATTTTTGATTTATTCCTGTAAATTTATTTTCCCTCTTAGTACTTTCTTAGGTTTATTTGTGTTTCTTTCTCCATCTTCCTGAGATGAATGCTTGAATCGTTGGTTTTCATTCTTTTATAATTATATTTCTATGGCTATACATTTTTCTTACCATAGCTTTGTAGGCATCAAATTTTGTTACTTTATCTTTTTTAAACTGTAATTCAGCTCAGAATATTTTCAAATTTTATTTTGACATGGGTTGGTTATTTCAAAGTTTATATCTTAATTTTAAAACATTTCAGGATTCTGTCATCTTTTTATTACTGATTTCTAACTTAATTCTGCTTCTAGATATGACAGTGTAGTTGATATAAGATTAACCTCTCGATTGAGAGAATTTCAAAGAAATAATTTAAAAAATAAGACATAAGTATTGCACAATATTTAGGATTTTTTTGAGTAGTAGGGGCATAGAAGCAAAGGAGGAATAGGAGTATGTCATATATTTCTAGCATTGCTTTGGAGATGTTCTGGATTAATTTACATTCTTGAACCTAGAGGAAGAATAAAACTTGACCAAGAGTGCAAAATAAAAGAGAGGAAAAAATAAAAATAAAAATGAGAAAATATAAGCTTTTACAGTAAGAATGTGATGAAGCTATCAATGATCCTTCCAGAAGATTTGGTTTTGCTGTGAAAAGACAAATACTTTTACATTGGATCATAAAGATATGACTTAAATTAAAATACAGGGTTTACACTAAAAAATAAAGATTTAAATAAAGGGATGAGAGCAAATAATTGAAGCAAGTTAAAATAAAAAAAAAGAATGTTAATATTCAGACAACTGATTCAAGACAAAATATATTAATTGGAAATTAGGATTATTTTATATTGACAACAATTTCAATACTTACAAAAAGCAATAGGGAACCAAAATATAAATAAAAAAGGATTAAGACATAAAGAGAAATAATGGGAAACTGGAATTGTAGTGAAAGATTTAGTAAAACTGTATTAGAATTTGATAGGAAAGGGATAAAACAATTAATAAAATAAGAATAATAGTAATTATTACTCATTACTACTAAGAATAAATTAGAAAAATTTATCAAAGGATTGATTTTCTTCTTCCTTTCACTCTGAAATCACCAAACTCAGGCTTTATTATTATTTTTTTTAATGTGAGTTTTTCAGACCTTCAAGTAACAGATAATAAATACTTAGGCTATGTAATTTGTTTCAGAGTGTGGAAGAAAAGGAAAGCTTTTCAGTTCACTTTTTAAGATTATCTTAATCCTAACACCAAAATTTGAGGATGGAATACATGCACACACATTACAATGCAATGTCATATATGAATAGAGGTACTAACCAGTGGTAATCTTAATTTCCTTCCTTGTGCTTTTGTGTATTTTCTAAATTGTTTTCTACTTATAATCTATTATTTTATATCAGAAACATATATATGTGTGTGCATATATATATTCATATAAAACAAATTGTCAAACTTTTCACAAGTAGTCATAAGCTTGCACTTTTTCTGCTTATTCTTCCCATAAGGTAGGAATACTTGGAGTCTATGACTGGACTTCATGGAATCTGTGAACTTGTTGTAAAATTTATGGACCACGTTTTCTACGCATTTGCACGTTTGCATTCTTAACTCATCAAAGTAATTCATATACCCCAGTGGGTCTTCCTCAATTTATGAGAATATGCTTTGGCATTCATTCTTGAGAAAATAAAGAGGGCTAATTTTCCTTCAGTCTGCTGCTGCTTTGAACCGGTTCTCTCCAGTCTTTCTCTAGTTTCCTCCACCTGCTTAGTCTCAGTCAAGCTACGTGAGTTGAGGTAATGAGAGGGTCTAGCATTAAGTATGTACTACCCTTTATCCAGTGACTTATTTTAACTCCTTAATGTTCATGGATACCCTTGTGCTGAAAAGTATCCACTTATCATCAGTGTATTATCATATCTATTCTTTCTCAATCCTTGTAGAAGACCTTTCTCAAACTGATGTTTCTAAAATACACACAATGCCATTAAATCCTCTTCCCCTGTAGGGTCATAGCTCAACATACTTTTTCTCAGAATTTGTATCTTACTTGCCTCATCATTAATAGTAGTAAATTAGCTCCATGAAATGAGTGGCCATTTTTTCCCTTTCATTGTAAACTCAGCTACATAGAGTAATAATGTGGAGAGGTTGTTTTACAAACTGTCATGTTGGATGCCAGGGCTTCAGTCATGAATTAATTCTATTTGCTACTGATCTTTCCCCTTGGTGGTATACTTTTGACTTCTTAGCTATATTATTTATGGAGAAACTTTGTTATCCTCACTGATCCAGTTACATTTCTCTTCTTGCAGCAAGACTTTTATAATAGTATTATAATTAGTTTTGAAATAGATGAACTTAATTTTCACAATAATATGTTTATTATTATACATCTTTAAGCTTCAATGTTATTTGACCCTTTTCATTATCATATTCTCAGTGCTCATAGTGAGTTTTTGCTGGAATCAATGAACTGATAAGTCATAGATTTTTAAAAAACCTTTCTCTATATTTTAATATATAGAAGGTCTTTGTTATAAAAATGAGATGATCTCATATCTATGAGTTGTTGGTCACTGGATGTATTGACCGTTTGATGGAAATGTCATAGAAAAAATTCAAGCATAGTTAGTTGGTAGATTCTCATTAAACTACTTTTGCTTGAAATTCATGTTAATTTCAGTTACAATCCACCTTGAAAGTTTACTGATATTTAAATAGCATGCATCAATATGTCATAGGAAGTATAAATCACAATCATGGTGTGCAGTACTTAACTCTTTAAGGAACTGTACAAAGTAATCACATCATTTGTTTCATTGAATTCTTAAAATGATCATATTAGAGTACAATTCTTATTATTCCTGTTTGATGGAGGAGGAAACTGAGGCTTGGAGCAAATTTTTTTATCTTGCCAGGTTATTAAACTGTGGGAACAAAATTAAAACTCTGAATCCTGTTAAACTGCTACATTATAGTATCTTGCTGATGACCAAATACCAATAAAAACAAAAATATTTAACAAAAACAGAATCATTACAGTTCTACTGAGGGATGGCAAAAGATACACCCTTTTCTCCCAACTCTCCAATCTCCCCCAACATCTGAGGGAAGAATCACTAGAAGTGGCAATGTGAAACAGTCAATTTTCTGTAACGAAGGACAAGAACCACCTAACAATATTTTGACCCTACCACTGGTCTTCACTTTTCATATTTCATTGGTTATGATAGGACCCACATAGTAGCAGTGCTGTCAACTAACTGTCTCACTTAAAAATTGATTCAAATAGCTTGTTATTCACAGAATTGGCTATCAGAGAGCAGACTGCATAGATGATGCCTAACTGGGATTATTGACAAAAAATAAAAACAGCCACCATTGATTGAGTTCTTACAAAGTTTCAGACACCCTTATTTATATGGATTATCACATTGAGTTCTCATTTTGCAGATGAGGAAGTTGAGACAGTGAGAGGTTAGGTCATAGGTAACAGGAGGCTGATCTGGATTTTCCATTCTAACTCCCATACATGTAACTCCTTTGCAATTGTGTCATGCATGAGCCACACTGAAGATATATGTGGCGCTTAAAGTGCATGTGGCCTTTTTTCAGGTGACTAATGTACAACTGGCTTATAACTTAATGTATTGAGATGATCTGATCTTTCTCCTATTTAGGTTTAATTTAAGGCAGCAGAAAAATTCTCATCTCATGTTGTGTGCAACCTTTTTGTTAGATGAGATGTGACCTTATTTTTATCCTTTGATCTTGACTTATGAAGGAGGTTGTTAAAATGAAAGATGTCCTGCCATTATTGCCTACTTCTTTGAAGCCTAATATTAAATTAGTTTATATTTCTGTCATTGCAAAGGATATTTGAGTACCAAAGTCATAAATTATTATAAAGAGTGAACTTATTTCTGATTTTAGTTGCCCTCCAAAATTATGAATAACAAATCAGGGAGATGTGATATGTTCAAGTGTGACAAATTATCTTCTTGGGATATAAAATGTGATTTTTAATTTAAGGTAGTAAATGCTGATTTAAGATAGAGGGGAAAATAAAGGACAATTAAAAAAAGGTTAAAATCACTCATAATTCTGTCACTCAATCACTTTTTAAAGTGTTGATCCATTTTATTCTAATTACCCATTTTTCCCATGATTGCAATGGTATTATCGGTTAGGTCCTCGGTTGGGAAGCGGCTTTGGATGCTGTAGATGGAAGGGCAGCCCACAGAGTTGATGGGAGTCTGAGGCACCAGAATTTCGAAGTGGTAATAGCCAAAAGCTCCCTGATCTGCCAGCAAATCAGAAGCAGGATGCAGAGTGACCCTGACAGAACTGACTGGGCTGCTGCTGGCCCTGGCACCTTGCAGGTTCCGCTTCCCTCCCTTCTTTGCTGTTCCATTAAGATCCCGAGTATTGCAAATACTGTCTGATTGCTAGGGTGTCCTGGGCCTGCCCCTGGCTACGCCAAGGAAAGGAAGAGGGGAAATTTGACCACTTTGCTTTTTGAAATGAGGAAGATAGCTCATGGACTATCTTTATTGACCATTTGGTTTGTGTGCAGTAGTTTTCTAAGTGCTTTCTTAAATGAACTCTTTCAATTCTCACAGGAATCCTTTGATGCAAGTACAGTTCTCATCCCCATTTTATAGTGGAGTAACCAAATGAGGTACAGCAAGGTGAAGCGGTTTACCACTCCTACGAGGGCAGGGTTGTGAACCTCTGGATTTAGGGCTTGGGTGTGTAACCGCTTTGTTCTGCTGGGTCCTGGGCCCTGGGGGAGGCCTGCCTTCTGCTGAAAGGTCACCCAGTTGGGGATAGTGGAGTGCCAGAAATGAATACAACTGTTACTAGAAAAAATGATCCATTAAAATAGGCCAGGTGCTCATTACTTTTTAACTTATGCAGTAATCATATTTTTTGGTAATGTAGTGTCTCCATTCAAGTTTATGCATCTTAATGGTGACCGGTTTTGAAGCTATGGATCAACTCCTTTTCAACCTGTTTTCTCTCATTTTAATGAGAGCTATTTTCTAATGAATGCTAACCATATGTTAGATAGACATTTTAAAAAATTTATTATTTTTAGAAAGAGGGAAAAGGAGAGAGGCAGAGAAGGAAAGAGACATCAATGTAAGGTTGCCTTTCACCTGCCTGCAGCTACAGACTTGGCTGGAGACCTGGCTTGTGCCCTGGCTGGGAATCAAACCTGCGACCTTTGTGTTGGCAGGCTGGTGCCTTATCCACTGTGCCACCAGCCAGGGCTAGATACACTTTTAAGTATTTTACATCATTATTTATTTTTATCTTTAGTAAATGTTGAGTTTATTACATATCTATTTCATTTTATATAAAAGCTAAGTGGATGCTTTTAATGAAAATGTGACTTTTGCTGAAATACAATTTAACTTCTGAAAGGTTATTCTCATATATAGGGCATAATATCAGCCTCATTGTTATTAAAGGCTGCTTTCTACTTTAGTGCCTCAAGTTCAGGAATTCAATATAGGTATTATTTCTAATAATAGCTGGAGGAGGATAGCAATAACAGGATTATATCTCAGTGGGTTAAAAACTGACAAGTATGTAACAATGGGTCAGTGTGTTTGCTGATACTATTATTTTTTAATGCAAACATCACTATCATTATAGAATTCACTAGTTGAATTGATTAAATAATGAATACTTGTTATCAAATAATAATATAGAAAGGATTCCCTGGTTGGTGCTTTTTTGGATCAAAAACCAAACAAGTTGGCATTTTATTCTTAATAAGTTCTATGGTTTATGTTCTTGACTACTTGGTATATTTTTAAACCTTAAAATAGAATTTCACTATAGTTAGATTCAAAATTAATGCATAATTAATAAAGAAAATTCAAGGATATAAAATATATGAAAGATCCTTCATATTCTTTCCCCCTAACTGTATTCCCCTAACTACTGCTACCATTTGACATATATCATTCTTGATCTTTTTTCTGAAACATACATACAATTTTTGCATACAGAATTGGATTCTACAGAGGTTTTTGTTCATTAGTAAACTATGGCATTGTTTCATTTTGTAGAGTGGCATAGTATTCCAGAATGTGGATGTATTGTAATTTTTATATGAGTGAGGAGTTGTCATTTTATTAGATTTTTATTATTTTAAATAAATCTTCATTCAGACCCTTCTGTATATCTCATTACTAATTTGTGCTGTTATTTTGCATAATAGGTTTTTAGATTTGAAGTTGCTAATTTAAAAAGTATGCACATTTAATGTATTGATAGTTTTACTAAACTTCCTTTCAAGAAGTCCCTGTAAATTTATTTTGTCATAGTGTATCAGAGATACTTATTTTTTCCCATTCTTATTAACATTAAATGTTATTACAGAATGTCATCTGTTATTTATTTTATTTATGTTATTTTTCTGTTGAGAAATTTTAAATTTTTATGTAGTTAACATGTAACTGATCTACTTTAATGTATGGTTTATGTTATAATTTCTTGCTTCTTTCAATTATGGCTGTTTTCCATCTTCCACGGGCTCTGCCCAGCAATACACAAAAATGTGCAGTATTTCTTACCAACGAAAATAAAGACAAACCTCTCTTGACCTTGTGTCTTTCAGCAGCTGCTTTTCCATTTCCTGAAGTGTCTGTACTTATCTTACTTCTCTTTGCCCATTCTCTCTTGAGCTTACTTTAAGAAGGCTTTATTTTCTATAAAATTTTATGAAATAGCTTTAGGATCACCAGAAATCTCTGTTTTGCTAAATCCAATGGTTAAGTCTTTGTGTTATTTGACCAGTTAGCTGCATTTGATACACTTTGTTACTTCTTCTTCCTGTGGCATCTCTATCACCGGCTTTTGGGGCACTACTTTCATTTATTTCTCTTCTAATCTTGCTAGTTACATGTAATTTTTTTTTCTGATTTCTCCTCGAAATGTTAAAATGTTCTTCTTCCGGCTATAATAATTCCCAAGATAATCCCTATGGTTTTATGACTTTCATTACAATCTATATGCCAATCTCTCCCAAATTTCTATCTCCATCATGGACCTATTTCCACCTTAGACATGTCCTCTTTTTATTTTTTTATTCTGCAATGTAAAGCCCTTTTTAATTAAAGTATAATTGGACTGCAATATTATGTTAGTTTCAGGTGTACAACATAGTGACTTGACATTTGTATACCTTACAAAGCAATCACCAGGAAAATTCTAGTAACCATCTGCTGCTATTCAAAGTTATTGCAATTATCATCAACTGTATTCTCTATGCTGTACTTTATATCCTTTTGATTTACTTAAAAGTTTGTATTCTTAATCCTCCAACAATATGAATCGACCTAGAGGGTATTATGCTAAATGGAGTAAGTCAGAGAAAGACAAATACGGTATCATTTTACTTAGAAAGGTAACCCAAAATGGTAAAGAAATTAATGAACAAAACAGACGTATAGATACAGAAAACAGCTGCCAAGGGCTGGGCAGTGTGGAGATGGGTAAAATGTGGAGGGGGTTAGAGGTACAGACTTATGGTTTCTGCAGGTCCTCATGAGTGTTTAAAACTTGACTCAAATTATCTTAGTTTTCTACATTTGAGAATTCCTTGATTTTTCCCTTCAGTTCTAAGAATATTTTTTTCTGGATCTAGGATTCTCTGCTAACAGATTTCTCTTTCATCACACGAAAAGTATTGTGCTGCTTCCTTGTGTTTCCATTGTTTCTGCTGAGAAGCCCACTACTATTCTGATTTCTTTTTTCTGCTACATAATGCATTGATTTTTTACTGTCTGCTTTCAATCTATTTCTTCATTTTTAGAAGTTTAATTATATGAGTATTTCTTTATGTTGGTTTTGCTTGGGGTTTGCTTATATTCTTGAATTTGTGAATTTATGCCTTTTGCCAAATTTGGGAAGTTTTTAGCCATTATTTTAATCAAGTACTTTTTCAGTCCATCTTCTTTGTCCTCTTTTATAGACTCTACTTAGGCAAATTATTAATCTTCTGTTATAGTCTCACAGGTCTCTGAGACTGATCACTTTTTAAAACCGATTTTCTTTCTATTGCTCAGATTCGGTAATTTTTCTTTTAACTTTCAGTTACCTGATTCTTTTAATGGTGTCCTACTTTCTACTATTTAGCCTATTTATTGAGCTTTTTATTTCAATTATCTTATTTTTCAGTCCTAATACTTCCATTTGGTTCTTTATTTATTTGGTTCTTCTATTTCTTTCCATAGGTTTTCTATTTCTTTTTTTTCTCTTTGTTACTGTTGTTTCAGGTGTGTTCAAATATATTTGTTACTGCTTCATTTTATCAATGGTTCTTTAAAATTTATCAGGTAATTTAGCATTTTTATGACTTACTGATAATATTCATTAATTATCTTTATTATCATTAAATTTGAGATCTTTGTTCTTGGCATGGCATATGATTTTCAATGTAAGCCTGCTCATTTTTGTACCACATACTGAGGCTTAGATCTTACTTAAACTTCCTGTTTTAGCTAGATTTCTGTCACTGCTCTGTCTGAGGATGGGAGAGTGCCTTCTTGTTACTTACAGGTGGAGGTAGAAGTCCAGTTTCCCTACTTTACCTTCTGTTGAAAATTGAGGAGGACCGTCTGTCGTTTTCTGGGGGAGGGTGACATTTCCAACTCCCTATGTGGTCTCTACTGACACTGTAGTAGGGATGGTCTTATTATTGCTGAGAGGCTGAAAGTCTTGACTCTTCACTAAGGTTCCTTTGACACCATCCCAGTTGGTAGGGGACATTGTGATTTGTTACTGCTGGATAAGGGTGGGAGACCAAGTTCCTTCTCATGTGGTCTCGACTGATGCCATGGGAAGCTTTATGACTGGCCACCTGGGTCAAAAGTTTTGGCTCTTTACTTTCTTCTCGTTCACCACCCAAGTGAAGGTTTCGGGTATATAATTTCTGCCTCAAGAGGAGAGAAATCTAGTTTCCCCACTTAGATTTTGCTGGGGTAGTTGAGGGTGTAGCTAGTTTTTTCTTCTGTGGTGTTTGACCAGAATAGAGTGATTATTCTCTTAAAGTTTTTATGTTGCCAGCCTTCCCCTTTTTTGGCACTTGAGCTAGAGAGAGCAAGCTTTTATTTGCATTGTTTGTTTTTTTCTGCATCTGTTGGTATTTTCAGGCTGCTGACTTCTTTAGTTTCTAAGTTGTGATACATGAGGCAAAATGAAAACCCAGGACACTTACCATTGTTTTGTTCCTCAAGTTCTGAGGTTCCTCACTCCCCCACCACCATCTTTCAGAGCCTTCTTATGCTTGTTTTATAATATAATGTCTAGCTACATTTAGTGGGGGGGATAGGGAAAGAATATCTACTCCATATTTCTGGAGGCAAAGATGATGCAGAAATATTTGAAATTGACTTTCAATGGGCTCCCTCTGGCTATTGTTTTCTGGCAGGTACCTGGAACTAGAAAGCAGTGGCCACCGGAATGAAGTCAGACTGCACTACCGCTCAGGCAGTCACCGTCCTCACACAGAAGTGTTTCCTTACATTTTGGCTGATGACAAGTGGCATAAGCTTTCCTTAGCTATCAGTGCCTCCCATTTGACTTTACACATTGACTGCAATAAGTAAGTGAAATGTTCTCAGCTCTGGAAATGGAAGATTTGAAGAAATGACTGCTTATGTTACTCATCTGATATTTCTTATTCTGCAGAATATATGAAAGAGTGGTGGAAAAGCCCTCTACAGACTTGCCTGTGGGCACAACATTTTGGCTGGGACAGAGAAATAATGTCCATGGATATTTTAAGGTAAGCTTTGACTAAAGTCTGATTATAAAGTGTAACTATAAATGCTTTCTAATGAGTTTGAAAATTTTCAATATGCTTTTAATGGTGTGAACCAAAATAGTTTGATTTGTGTCATATATATCTGTTCCAAAAGTATTGAGCCAATGTCAATATAATTAAAACAGTTTGCCAATACTTTAGGGACAGACCTCATATTTGTATATATGTGTTGTTATTTAGTTGACAAACACTACTTTTTCTTTTTTCCCTATGAGTTTCGTCTTTAGACATTACAGAGAAGATCAAAAGACTGCAATCAGGGCATTTAACATATCTTTCTTGAAGTTAGTCATTGAAAGCAATAAAAGCCTAAAATGTTAGTTTACAAATAAACTCTCCACTGTTGAAATATAACCTTTGATGATACTTTCACAGGGGTGTTATTAATAGAGGATGGAAAGCTTTTTACTATTCATTATTCATGATCTCCTTCTACCCCAGAAAGTGAGAAATATATATGTACAAATCTACCAAAGCTAGAAAGCAGTCATAATTTATATCTTTTTCTTTAGTGTCTACTTAAGAGACACACTCTGTAGAATCTCATCATTGTAAGGGATTTAAAAGGCATACCACTTAGTTTTCTGTACTTAAAAGATAAATAAATAAAGTCTAGAAAATTTCCTGACTGTAAGCCCATAAGTGTAATCTTTCTTTCCCTAGCAACCATGATATATAAGTGGTTTGGCAAATGGTTGTTAAATAACCAAGTGATAGGTGATGTGTCCAACTCGAGGACTAGGTACTAGTAACTTTAAAATTGTATTCTAAACTAGGTTTATAATCCTAGGAAGGTGTTTTTACAACTTAAAGTTTGTTACCTAGAAACCGTGTGCTTTGAATATGTATTTCATTTAATCTAGTCAAGCTGGCTTTGATGCTAGATTTTTTTAAACATATGCAAAAAACTACTTATAGAGGTTAAGTAGCTACCCCAAAGCTAGTCATAGGGAATTGATCTAGTTTTTTGCAAATCCAGAAAATTCAATGCTCTTCTGTCATGTGAGGGATGGCAAATTTGTGCTGTGAGTACCAAGTCTCTTATCATAACAGGGTTTCCAATGGAGCCCAAGTGTGGCCTCAGAACTCTTCTTACACATCTATTGTGTGTCCTACTCTAGGGACCATACTTTTTATTGTAGACTGTAAATGGTGCCTACTAGATTTGTGCAGTGTGTACATACATACATGGTAACCTCATTTCTTTGTTGCTGATTCCAAATGTAAGAGTTTGTATACAAATTGCCTTTTTAATCTAAACCCAAGCAACAGATCCAGCAATTGCTACAGCATCCTAAAAGATTCATCATTCACATCGACATTCTTTTTGCACCACACTATTAATCAGATTAAATATGTAGGAGATATACAGGTCAGTGTTTGGTAAATCTTTGTTCAAAATTGCCTTGATAATGTGTTGGTGCTGTCAGCCCTGTCATTAGACGTTCTGTTAGCATTTTTCAAAGAGATTAAGTGAAATATTAGTTAGAGAAAACATATAAAGCTGATGAAGGAAGAGAGAAGGGTAGGGGAGGAAAGGGACAGCTGGCGTGTGTCTGATGAGGTCATTTCTGAGCTACCATGTGGCCTTTGCTTTAAGAGTCTCCAAAGGTGAAAGCAAATGATTCCTTAATGGCTAAGGATGCATGTAAATTTTGCCTATAAACATGTAATGTTTTTTTTTTTTTTTTAATAAAATGGGTTATTTGCAGCCGGCATTTAAAAAATTTTCATGTTAAACTTTCTGGACTTTTAAGGTCTTGTCACTGAGTCTTGCACAGCTGTTTAATGCATGTATTGTCCTTTTTGAGTTGAGAAATTTGTTTTAAAAGATTTAACTGAAAAAGAGAAATGTGCATATGAGCATGGCTTTTATAACTCAGTTTTTAAATACTTTTTCTTTTGATGATTGCAGTTAATTTAAAATTGATATCAATTTCACTGTTGCTGAAACCAGAAGTGATTTTCAGGTTGATTTTTAAAGGTCATTTTCAAGCCTTACTTCAGCTGCTAACTAAAAATGCTTTTCAAAACAACATGACTGTTGCCTCTTAATTATATTTTGACATTTGATCTTGAGGCTTTAAACAAATTATCAATAAGAAAGTCCCTGGGTAATCATCTGTTTTTCCTTCTGTATTTCTTTCCCTTTGGTTTGAAGTGAAAGCAATGTATTAAACTCGGGGATTTTGGTGGTTCAATTCTGTGATGTTTTCCTTCGTGAACTTGATTGTTGAACATCATTTGGGCAGATGAAAGTAATATGTTTTTTTATTTAATTTTTCACACACAGGGTATAATGCAAGATGTGCAATTACTTGTCATGCCCCAAGGATTTATTGCTCAGTGCCCAGACCTTAATCGCAGTAAGTCCCATTAGTTTTTGCACTGTGTGAGGGAAAGCGTGCTTCTTGCTTAATTTTGTCCAGGATGTCAGTTGAAATTGGAGTTCCCATATATGAGTTGTCAGCATCCACTTAACCAGTTTGAACCCCTTATGAATACAAATCGAACTTCTTATAAATACAACTTGACCAATGTAGTGTTTGTAATTTCAGCCTGTCCAACTTGCAATGATTTCCATGGACTTGTGCAGAAAATCATGGAGCTGCAGGACATTTTAGCCAAAACATCAGCCAAGGTAAAAGCTACTTAGAAATACAGTGTGGAGGAGCTCAAAATCCTTGAGTTCTTTTTATGACCACAGATGTTTACCTTTGAGACTTTTCTTATACTATACTCTTTGCTGGAGCTAAATCTAGATTCCCACCTAAAGAGAAGGCTTATAAATATTCAAATGTAGGCCATCTGTGTAACAAATGATTCAGTAAATCAGGAATGAGGCAGAATACCTGTTTCATATATACCACTTATTGCAACTGCATTTATTATTTCATTTAGTATTTATTTTCCTGAATTTTTCTTTATAAGGAACCAGATGAGAGGATGTTGTAAAAATGCCGACACTAGTATAATGTCCCACAAATATGTTCTACCACTATGCTGCAGTTGTAAGATAATTCACTGTCTTAAGCATGTCTAAAGTTTACTTATAATTTCATCAAACTGTTGTCATTTTGCATAGTACTTACAAATAACTTGAAAGCTGTATTGTATATGGATGGTTTGGAAAGCAATATAAATTTTAAAATTATTTATGATTTCACTTGAATAGACATTCATGGAATTCAACATTTTAAAAAATGTTAAGTGCCTCTGTATTGTGGGTGATGCCAGTCTGACTTAGCCTTCATTTGTATCTTATAAATTATGCTACTTTTTCAAAGGTAAGAACAAATTTACAAAAACAAGATGGGGGATCCTTTCTTTTAAATTAAAAGCTCAGATATATTTCCAACAAATAGTTGATGGGCTCAACCATCATTATTGCTATACACTAAAAAATAACCCAAATGACTACTAGAGCATTTTGCATTTCTGCATTGCTGGAATGGTAAACAATATGAACCCCTTCCTTTGTGCCACAGCTGTCTCGAGCTGAACAGCGAATGAATAGACTGGATCAGTGCTATTGTGAAAGGACTTGCACCATGAAGGGAACCACCTACCGGGAATTTGAGTCTTGGACAGATGGCTGTAAGAACTGCACATGCTTGGTATGGCTTTCACTGGATTTCAGACTAAGGGAACTCAGCTGCCCTCACTCTTTAAAAATTTATTAAAATAATGTAATCATGAGAATTTCAAGACCCATTTCCTCAAGACACAACATTAAAGTGCCAAGAAACCTGGTCTAATCTAAAGAACTGTTACATTATTAAAGATACTTTCTAGCCTATAAAGATTATTGTGATTTAGGAACGCTATAAAATTGAAATTTAATGGGATGCACATGAAGTTAGCAATTTAAACTGGTTTAGTGAGGTGATTCTTAAAGGATTCTATCCTGTTATCCTTAACATTTCCAGGACTTTTTCCATCATGAGTTTATTAGTATATTTTAATTAAACTAAATTAAAGACAGTATGAAATATTGTGACAAGATTGGTCCATATAAGCAAATAATGGAATTTAAATAAGATAACTGTTAATAGTTTACTAATCAGTGCAATACAAGTTAGTTTAAATAAATATGATTTATCTAATTGCTCACTAATAAAGTAGAATATTTAGTGCATTATTGTTCCAAAAATATATGTTCAACTTCAAAGAAAAGTTCCCAGCCAGTTTGTTTTTAAACTTTTAAATTCCACACAAATTCACCTGTTAAAACTGGTTAACTGGAAAGAAATCAGAAGTCTTTGTGAATTAGTCTTTAAAAAATATGTCCCCACATTCAACAAATTTATTCTAAAGCAGAATATCATGCATGTAAAAAAGTTAAAGGTAGCTTTGAAATAACCATATGTAGTTGTGTGTGTGTGTGTGTGTGTGTGTGTGTGATGTGGCTTCAGGGACATATGCTCTCACTAAAGTTATAGCACTTTACAAATACAGTAAAGGCTTCTCAAATTGTTTACTGGAGGCCAAAAATCAAACTGAATAAAATAGGAGATGTGGTACAGCAAGGTCAATAAAATGACTAGAAAAGCAGCTAATGACCTGGAATTCTGGATGATCCAGGAATCAAATTCCCTGCCATTCTTGCCTGCAGTTTGGCACCTCTGTGGTGATTGCCAGCACCACCTCATGGCGGCAGTCTGTCCCATACTAAATACCCATGGGGAGATTCTGAATCCTGAGTCTGGGTCTGTAGGATGGCAGCCGTTATTCTCCTGGGTTGTGGATGCTTGTTTTGTGAGTAATCTAGGAGACATGAGTGTCCCAGGCTTACCCTGAGCCTGCTATTTCTCAGCCAGTGTGAGCCTTTACCTCTACCCAAGTCCTCATCCAACTCTTTACACAAGGTGAGAACTCAGGCTCAGTTATGGTCGGTGGCTGGAAAGAAGAGATGGGAACCAATCATCAACTGGGTTATAACTCAAATTGTATTACTGTGGGTCTCTGTGTTATGGGTTTTGCTATATAATAACCAAAGAGAATGGTGGTATTTATGAAATTTTGTGGGAAGAGTTTGAAAGGTAAGAAACAGACTTAAAATGACTTGAAGACTACCAAATTACAACTTATAAATTCCCTAAATATTGTTTTCTTCTCAGAATGGAACCATTCAATGTGAAACTCTGATCTGCCCGAATCTGGAGTGCCCACTGAAGTCGGCTCTTGCATACGTGGATGGCAAGTGCTGTAAAGAATGCAAATGTGAGCATGACTTTTATGATGACTACTTTCTTTGACAAAAATAAAGCTTTGCATCAACAGATATTCACCCATCATCGGTTTAATTGGGGCAAGTGAAGTAACTTCTAGAAATTATGGAAAATAGGAAGAATGCCTTATATATTTTAGCTGATCAGTTATTTTCTATTCAAAATTGCTCTGTTTTATTATAAAAATATTTTCTTGGGGAGCTCTATTCTATATAATGACAATAATAGAAAGGTATGTAAATAATTTAGTGGAAAGTATTTCTTTCATTACACCGCTTGATATAAATACTTTCTAAATAGGTCAAGATTGGTCTACTTTCAGCCATTGATAACCAAGAAAATCCATGATACAAGTGTTAGTCAACAAGAGACGATATGCCAGCTTCATTAGCCCCAATCACAGAAGTCCACATTATCATAGGATGATCCAGCATGGCCAAGGCCATGGCCTATTATTCATAAAATTCTCACACCACCGAGTAAGGAAACTGTCCTGCTGTTCAGCAACTATGCATTCCCTTCTGATATCAGGAAACGCTCTTTGCATTCATAGCTATCCAAAGTGGGTTCTCTATCATTCATTTAATAACAGAAAGCATTGCTTCTGTGCTACTTATACTTTAAAAGACTGCCCTTCACTTGTTTAAAAGAGCATTTAAAATTTAGCAATTGTTGTTCAAGGAAATAGTAACATATAAAAAAGTAAGTTGCTATAAGATGTGTTCACAGAATATATGGGGAAGGGAAAGGAAGAGGGAAGCAGAAGGAGAGAGAATGAATGGCTGTTTTTGCTAGTTAGGTGCAGACTCCATTACCACTGTCATTACTGTACGTGACTCTGGCCTATACAGCATGCAGTGTCTACTGCTGGTGAGAGGGACAGCCATCAGAAAAAATCGAAGTGTCGTTTTATAGGTTATTGATTTAATTTTCTCAGGAGCTCATTTATATTTAATTTTATTAGACTTTACATTGAAGCCAATTTGTTTCATTGAAGTATATTAGCCTAGTCAAGTTAGATTCATCTGAACCAGGAAGGATTTGGTGTAATTGTTCTCACATGTCACTAGCTGATTTCCTGGGTGAGGAGTAATCCGAGTTTTTCCTTCAACTTGTCTTAATAACTAAAAGCTTATAGTGATGTTCCGTACTTACGTTTGTGGAGAGTTGGAGGTAAGAAGAACAGGGCTTTATATTTATAACATGACAATAGCAGGAGTCATACTTTTTGCTTTTTATCATGTTTTCTGTTATTTTTTTCAACCAGTACTTCTATATTGTTACCTGTGAATATGATAGATTTTCATTTAACGATGTCAATTTTATTAGAGCAGGCTGATTGAAATAATGGATCGTCATGATAGCTGCATTAGTCAGAAGTACTGAATTGCAATTCTGATTTTGCCATTTGTCTCTGTTACCAACAGTAAGCTGCTCACTAAATCAGACTGTAATTGAAATCTTCCCCAGAACAAGCAGTTAGACTCACTGAAATGGTGAAATGTTTTGAGATTCATTTACACAAAGTGCTTTTGGCAGACTTTGATGTTAATGATGGAAAATCAACTGTTTGCCTCATATATAAAATAGTGTAAACTGCACATAAGTAACCAGTAAGGGAACCATATCATTGAAGAAATGCCAAAATAATTCATTTGAATCTTTCATTTTATATGATTAAAAATAGTAAGGACAATGTGACTTTGTATTTCTGGTCATGGTCCGTGACATTAGTGCCGTGGAATGCAGAGGATTTGTGCCTGTGTTTGTTTGTGTTTTGAGTATTTGAACTTCCAACTCTGATTAATTCAGCATTTTGCAAAAGCTAACAAGATACTATCATAGATTTTTTCCCTAAGGGAAATAAGCATTTACTTTATATGATAAATATTCTTAGAGACTTTTTGTGAATGTGTCTCCTCATGCAGAATTTTAAAATCAATCACTAAAAATTCTTTGAGAAATGTGCTTCTTTAAAGTTTTACCAAAACTTACTTTATAAAAAATAAATAACATTTAAAATAAATTTAGTAACCATTCACTGATTTGTTTACATGGTTTAGAGTTTCATATAGTCCAGAAGTGAAAAAAGCCAATAGTTATGTGTGTATATTTCACTGTTGCACATAAGAAGGAAACAACTCATTTTACTATGTTAATTTTTCTAGTATTATCATTGCTGTGGTTTATGAGAACTTAATTTCAATTGAGTATAAGTTAAGTTTTATGATTTTTACTTCTTTTTATTTTTAATTTTATTTCTTATTTTCAGAGAGAGAGGAAAGGAGAGAGGCAGAGAGAGAGAAAGATATCAATGTATGGTTGCCTTTCACCTGCCTCCAGCTACAGACCTGGCTGGAGACCTGGCTTGCAACCTGGTTATGTGCCCTGGCTGGGAATTGAACCAGTGACCTTTCAGTTTGCAGGCCAGCACCTTATCCACTGTGCCACCAGCCAGGGCTGATTTTTGTTTCTTAAAACAAAAACATAAGTTTTCCTTTTATACACTATATTCATCCTATCATTCAAAGTGTTGTGCTCATAGTCTTTTTAGTGACATAAAATTAACAAAATATATTCTTTAGTGAGAACTGTTTAAAAAGGTTAATCACTTATTTCTAAAGCCCCTGGAAGGTAAAGCACATAACCTAACTGCCAAACATGGGTCTGTCCAAATTGAAACAGACATGGCAAGTGCATGTGGCCAGTTGTTTCCTGATGTTTTTTACTTAATGCTTTCAGGCTTGCTTCTTCAGAGCTGTCCATGCTAGTCTGAGCAACCCTCTTTTGCTGTCTGCCTTATATTTTCTTTCTGCAAGTTCAGCTTCAGCCCTTTATCTAAATATAAATACTGATGAATAGTTAGATGGCTGTTCTTCTGGGAAAGAAGTCTGAGAGAACCAAGCCTGTCAGTTTTCTTTAGTTGAATCTACAATAAGCAAAGCGATGAGAGGAGTGGTTTAACCTTTCCTGCCCCTACCACTGAGCTGCTGTGGTCAAGTTAAACAGAGACAGTATAAAATCCAAAAGCAGGTAATAATAATCATAACGATAATGAAGTTGTATCACTTACATTGGTTAGAAAGCACATAATTTGTTCCTCATGTGATCTTGACAATAAGGTAGGCATGGTCCTCATCTTCCTAGTAAGAGGGATTTCGTGACTTGTCCAAGAATACACAATTAGTTAGAAGTCCCAGAGAAGTTCCATTTGAACGTGTTGTGCTTTCTTTGAGAACCGACTTCCTTCTTAAAACCATCTGCAACAATTTTAAGTGATGCACTATTACTAACTGGTAGCTAAGTTTGCCATACAAAGCTATTTGGAATCCTGGGTAAGTCTAGGTTGAATTGCAAAATAAGTAGAGTTTACCTTTGTCTCTCAATTTTCTCCCCTCTCAGCCACCATTACCACATCCACTATCCCAGTCACAGGCTCTCAACTGACCAACCAACAGCAGGATTGATTGACACAAATTAAAGGTAGCTCTAGAAAATGTAAAGTGTAAGTATTTTGGCTGAGTTTAACTCTGCAATAAGATAAGGTCAAACTAGTTAAAGTACATAAAACCTCAGCCCAGGTTATAAAACAAAAAGAATGAACAAAACATAATTGACAAAATTCTAGGAAATAGACAGTTATGGGAAGTCATTGAAATTAGGAAAAAAGTATTCTGTGCATTCATTTATTTTTCTTTCAATGAATTGTGGATTCAAGTCTGAACCCAGAGCTGTGTTTTACAGAAAAAATGATTTATGAAAATAGAGTATCTGAAGTAGATCTGAACTAATGTTATAATGTCTTTTACTGAAGAGGCTATATTAAAAAAAGAAAAGAAAAGAAAAGAAAAGCAAGGAAGGCAAATTTCACCTCTATTTCTAGACATCAAATACAAGAAATGTGAAGGTGACTATACAAATTGGCTGGTGCTTGCTTAGTAGCAATAGTTATTGAATTGTTATTTTCTCAGAGGTCAGATTTATATGAATAAATTAAAATCATCATTCTTTTGATCAAATGTAATAGGAGTTTTAGGAAAAAATATATATCACATTTCAGTAGTCCGTGTCCTGATTAGACATTCAATTGTATTAAATTTATTTACTTTCATTGATTGATTATGGAGAGAGAGAGAGCAAGGGATACGAGGTCTGTCTTGAAAATATCAAGCATGCAAACAATTTTAATTATGTTGACATTGTCTCAATACCTTCGGGACAGACCTCATAAATTGATTTGTTGTTCCACTTAATTTTGCATTCATTGGGTGCTCCTTGTGTGTCTCCTGACTGGGAATCAAACCTGCAATGTGTATCCCATAGGATCTAACCAACTGAACTACCAGGCCAAGGCTTTGTATTAAATTTAGTTTTAAAAGTTCTGTAAGCTTAGATAAATTTGAGTTACTCTATTTGTTTATTGAGTGATTGTTTGGGTTTTAAAGTTACATTTTTCTTGGTTTGAATTCTAGCATTACTACTTATTAGCTATGTAACTTTGGTCAGGTCCTAACCTCTCAGAGCTTCAGTTTTCTCGTATGTACAATGGAGAAAGCAATTATATCTATTTTATAGGGTTAGTGTGGGTATTGAAGAAGTACAAGTAAAATGTTTAGAACAATGTCACCTGTTAGTGTTATTTTTATTAAAGGCACCATTCATGTTTTTATTGATAAAAATACAAAGTAGTGAAGTTATTTCATTGGGTAATAGATCTTAAAGCTATATAGGACCTCAGAGATCTCGAGAAGAGCCATTTGCTTTTGGGGAGGGAAGTTTCATTATAACCATTGCAGAGGATAAATGTGGCCAGAGAGGTTAAAAGACTTTTCTAAGATCTAACAATTAGTATGTAATGCAAGGAACCCCCCCTCCCCCAGTTGTGTTCTGATATATGTGCTTCTCAAAGCCATTTTCTTTCTCAATATTTTGGATAGGTCGTGGCCAAGGCTGATACTAAGAAACAATTTGTCATGCATTATCTATTCTTTTGTGCCTGGCTTCTTTAATTCAAAATCACATTTATATTGTTATGTATGTTCTCTTTGCATTAATGTATCCTAAGCTGATCTATTGTTGAAGAGCAGTTTGGTGCTTTCCAGTTTATGGCTATATAAGTAGTTCTGTAAATGTTCTTTACATGTTTTCCTGTTATGCATGCCTGATGGGTCTGTATCTTAGAACTGTTTGATCATAGGGTAATACTGTTTATTCTGTGTTCAGTTTTTCCTTTTGGCAAGTTAGTTTTGCCAAACAGTCCTCTAACGTGGTTATACCAGTTCACCTATCCACTAACAATGTGTGAACATTCTAGTTGCTCCATACCCTCATCCACACTTAACATTTTTGGTCTTTTTCATTTTAGGCATTATGATAAATGATGTTGGTACATGATATTGTATTCTAGTTTAAATCTGTATTTCTTTGATGACCAGTGAAGAGGAGCACTTTTTCATATATTATGGGTCACATTCATTAATTTTAAGTAATAGAAGATGAGTAGATTTTAAAAATATTTATGTAAGGGGGATGTAAGGGGGATGTAAGGAAGCCCCCCTTAACGGCCCTGGCTAAGCCCCCCTTAACGGCCTTGGCTCTTGGCAGGCAGCCAGCTTGAGTGATAAGAAATGCTCCGAAAACTATATCTAACTGCTACTTTTGTTTCTGTACACCCGCTTATGCCACTAGGCTAGGGAGTAAAGCTTCAGCTATAAAAGTTGCTGCTTGCCCCAGCTCGGGGCCCAGAATTTGGAGAGCTTCTCCTCTGGGACCGCGCGTGAATAAAGGATCGTACTCCTGCACCTCCCCAGTGTCTGGTCGGTTTCCTTCTGAATTCTGATAGAACATTTATGCTTCTCCAAAAACCATTGCTTTTGCTTTTGGCAAAAGTAACTTTGAGTATTTTATTTTGTTTTTTTTAAACATTTTATTTATTATTTTTATAGAGAGGCAGAGAGGGAGAGAAACATCAATGTGTGGTTGCCCTTCCCCTGCCTCCAGCTATGGAACTGGCTGGAGACCTGGCTTGCAACCTGGTTATGTGCCCTGGCTGGGGAATTGAACCAGCGACCTTTAGGATTGAAGGCTGGTGCCTTATCCACTGCGCCACCAGCCAGAGCATGATTATTTTAAAATTTATGAAAATAATGTGGATAGTTCTGGCACTTAAAATGCGAGTACAGTAGAGGCAGGGATTAAACGACTGCCACACAAGTAATTTGGGGGTTATTTTTTAAGGTATGACAATGTAATTAAACTGATCTAAAGACTTTGGAGCATGTAAGTATAAGGATGAGAAACAAAAATAAGTGGGATGTAAGTCACCAAGAATTTCTTTGTTTTTAAAATAAGGAAAAGCAATTTGTATAATTTTTGTAGGCTACATTTAGAAAGAAAATAATGTTGCAGTAACACAACCGAAAAAGTTTGCTATCTCTATGGTGATGCTAGAAGCATGAAAAGTACACATTATGCAATGGAGGTTCTCATGCATGAACCCAATTATAGATTAGATGGTGTTGTAAACACTCAGGGGGCTGGCTATGTGAGCAGAATGCCAGCGCTGACTAAGGGGATCTATGCAGTAATGAAAAAGGTAGAAATAACAATCAAAATCAAGGTATGTTTTTTACATATCAGATGCAACGTTTCTGAAAGTCTGTAGTTAAAAATATATTATGTCATAGCAGACAATTGAATGACCTGAGAGCAAAAGGTGTTGCTGTAAATCATGTGTATGGTCTTGATCTAGATTCAGTCTTTTCTCCCCAAAATAACCCTAACTTTGCATTTCAAGTAACATTGAGTAAATAATAGAACTAGGACACTTTTTGTATTCCTGTAAGTTTATTGAAAAAAATGGGCAAGGAAATAGTCTACTTGTGCATTATATAGTTAAGATAATAGAGCTTATGATAGGGAATATTTTCAATGAAGACCAATAGCTCAGCTTTATTAAAGATTTCATCAGGATAATCTTGTAGGCTTCCTAACATTGTCATTAACTTTGTGCTGACTTTTTAAATAAATGCTTCCAAAAAATCACTTGTTATCTGCTATCTTTTACATACTATAAAAACTAATAAACTCTAAATCAGTGGAAAAGTACCAAATATGTGAAAAAAATAATGAATGGGCAATATATTAATAAGCAAGAATAATTAATAATATAGCCTCCAGATTAATGACTATATGAAACACTATGTAATACATTTTAATGATCTTTCAAAAATGATAAATCTGTTGATTCGTCAGCTAGTAGCAGAGCTGGGATGTGGGAAAAGTCAGGGCAGAATCACAGAATGATGACATTGATTTAGCTTCTGTGTCCTATACTCCCCCTTCCTGAGTGGTGCAAGTTGCTAGATGCTGTCATTTTTAGTTCTAATCTTAATAAGCATTTTTAACCCTTTAATTAAACATAATGCATCCAATAAATATTTAAGCAACCCAAAAGGACATAAAAGAAAATATAAAAATCTCCCTTTTTATCTCTCTCCCAGACTACTATTCCTTCCAGATTTGCATCTGCTCACACATGCATTCATTGGCCTTTTATATATGGTATGAGATAGCATACATTTTCCTAAACTTTTACCTTGGAGATGTTTCTATATCAACTATTAAAAATTGTCTCATATTATTCTGATGTATAGTTTAGTATAATGCTGTTTCTCTCCTCTAAAAGAGCACTTTGGTTCTTTCCAATTTGTTTTTATTTTCCTTATGAAAAATAATACTTCAGGATCTCATTAATACATAATCTTGGAGCACTTTTATGTTTGTCTTTAGGGTAAATTGCTAATGGTGGAATTATGGTATCAGCATTTCCCAAATAACTCTACAAAAAGCTGGTCCTGGGCATTATTCCCCAACAGGGCTCAGTGCTAAGGGAAAACTGTAGACACCCCTTTTGCCTTGTTCACTAGGTCTTTAAAAAGGGCATAGACTCTTAAAAAGAGCATAACAATACCAATTCATGGGAGGCCCCCTAATGAGAGCTCATCTGGGGAAGTCTGAACCTTCTCGTTTCACTATAAACAGTGTTGTCTAGTGAGTGCATATAAAGCTATTGTTTCAATTAATTGCTGTTCCTCATCTTCAGTCAATTCCATAGATAGCATAAGAATATACTGAATTTATGTTTTTCTGAAATAAATGTGGTTTTACAGAAGATATAACTCATGGTACTGCCCTGATTCTAAGACATCAAATAGGCTGTGCCTATTTAATCATGCTTTATTTTAAAATAATAGAGTATTCAGCCTTGAGTCCTTCGCTCTGAATTGTAATTTTCTTTATTATTAAGAAAGATCACTGAATTAATGTACTTTGTGGGTTTTATTATTTTTCATGCCCTGTTACATTTCTCAAAAGAATTTCTCTGCCCATTAAATGACATTGCTTAAGTGGCCTAAAACTTTTCAGAAGAAAGCCTTATGCAAATCTGCCTGTAATAACAATTAAACCAAACTGTCTAGCATTGTTCTAGGAGACTAAAAATGGGTCTCTAGGTGATCAGAAGGCTAGTTCTGAGCAGTGTAAGGCTTTGAAATGAGTGAGAATTTTAGATTTGTATTAGAGCTAAAGAATGATAATCTAGATATCATTCATAGGAGACTCAATTTAAGTGAGATGAAAAAGACTCATCTTAGGCAGAAAATGCAATTTCTTAACTTCAGTGTTAGGTTATTGTTTTAAAAATGAGCTTATTTTCTTTTCAATAGATATCATACAAAATTGCATTTGAAATCAGAATAGGGAAAATAAGATACATGGAATTTAAAGCATCTTACAAGTTGATTTTGGCAATTATGGGAAAGCAATAACTCAGGAAGACCAACTGTGTAATAAAGGTAAATGGACATCATAGTGCCCATCTGAGACGGAATAAAGCCACAATATCTACCATCCCCAACAAAAAGTACAAAGCAGCAACTTGGTGGCACTGGACTCCCCACTGGGTCCCTTGAATGTTACATGTGGCCTGTGTTGTCTGGTATCTATTTACAGATTATATAAAATTAGCATAGGTTGAAAATGAAATAAAGAAAATACAGTGTTATAGGAGTTCGGCATGAAGAAGGATCAGAAAGGAATTCCCTTTTTAGTTAGAGATGATTGTAATAGAGTACAATTCAGGCACATTTCTTTTTATGTAAAAGCTGGCCCCAAACTGAGACCTCCATGTATTTAACTATAAAAATTACCTATAAAATCACATGAATTGCTTTTAAAAATTGTTCCTGGAGTTGGTGGTAGTAAGAATGGAGCTCCATTCAACTCAGGAACTTTGAACTTGTGAAGAGATGTCTCGCACATACTTTGGAGTGACAAATTCCATTCCTTTACAGCTCCTACACTACAAAGCTGCACAGCATGTTACTATACTGAATACAGTAGGCAATTGTAATATGATGGTGAATGTGTAATATGTTTATTGTGACTGCTCTGGCATCACTGGGCAATAGGCATTTTTCAGCTCCGTTATAATCCTATGGCGCCACCATCCTATATGCTGCGGATGAAAAAGGGGTTTTATAGAAATAACCTCACAGGGTGATCTGATCATAAATTGTGATCAGGTTGTGGTGAATAGTCATAGCCCAGGCCTATAACTCCTTTAGTAAGAGATTTGCCTTAAACTTAAGCAAGCCCTGGCCATTGTTTTAGTGCATCTAGGTTAACATACCTTTGAAATAAGCAACCCTCTAGAGTGAACATAATCTCATTAACTATTCTGTAATCTAGTCTCTACCTTGTTTAATTCCAGATGCATAGAAGAAGCTGCAGATTGCCATTCTTAGAATCATTTTTCTTAGTCTGTTGAGATCTTGCTTCCTAGCTTATCCTCTGTTAGGCTTAAGTAAATTTTTATAAACATTCTCCCTCTTTCTAAAAAGTGCGATATCTCACAAACACTTGTTTTGTGTGTACATGTATAAAATACGTAGGTACGTTGTTTATGATTTTGACTGTTGGCAAGTGACCTCCAATGATCTATGGCACATACTTTGGTAATTTTACTGAAACCTGAACTTTTGTCCAACAAGCTATGAGGCATATATACCGGAGCACATCACTTAGCTCAGTGATTCTCGAGTTTTAACAGGAATATGGATCATCTGGATCAAGTTAAAATGAAAATTATAATTTAGTGATTCTGAATTGAGGCTTGAGAGTTTGGATTTCTAGTCAGCTCCTGGATGATGCCAAACAGCTGGTATGAGAACTCATTTTAATTAGCCAATTTTGCTAGTGGGTGTATTTTCCTGGTTGCCCAGGTTCCCAATAGAGCTTTAGTTTTCTCTCTTGAATCTACATATGCAGTAAGGTCTAAGAATACGTGTTTTAGGGGTATATTTGAAGCTGACATTTACTAGGTATGTTCAGAGTATGAGAATTTAACATATGAATCATTTCTCTTATTATAATGGCTTCCAACTTACAGATGAGGAATGGAACTTAGGCTGGCTACCTCATTTCCCTGGGGTAACCCAGCCAGTTCAGTGACAGCACCACAATTTGAATGTATGTGGTGTTTCTCATAGAATGCCCTATGTGATTGTACCATATTTCCTTAGTGGAAATAGAAACTCAGTTTGAATGAAGAAATAAAAAATGTATGATGTTCCAGAGGCAGCAATAACCCTATCTTTGAAGGATATGTAAATATGATTTTATAACATTCATTTCTATAAGCAGTAAGAAAGGAGATTAAAAAAAAAACACATGTAAATTATCCAGTATTTATTACTAAAAGAACACACAACTTTCCATGACTTTGTGTATTCCTTATATATGAAATAGGAACTGCTGGTTCTGCTAGTACCCAAAAAGAGTTTAAAAGCTAATGATTTCTGGTTGGATTTTATCTGACTTTGGTAAAGAAAGATCAGGGAAAGCCCATTGAATTAAAACTTAACAGTACTTACTAAAAATGTGTATATTTACCTTAATTATTAATTGGAATTCTTGAAACAGTGATCTTCCTCTTTGGTGTGCAAATCAGTTTTGTTTTGTTTTGTTTTGGCTTATTTTATTTTGTTTTGTATATGTTTTCTTTGCATTTTTATTTGATGAAGTCTATTTCTAAATACATGTGGTGGAATAATTCACATCAGCCTGATTTCCCAGGCCTTTAGTAGCTTGCTACAGTTTCATAAAATGCGCAGTTTTATTCCAGGTGGCTCTACTGAGATGAATTGTGCTGCCTCAGTGTTAAATTAAACTTGTCTGAACCAACTTGTAACTATTTGTGTCCCACATACACTGAAGTCTCATTTTTTTTTATTATAGGTCTTGTAAAAATAAGATGATTAATAAAAGCAACCAAGTACTGGAAAACTTGAAGACAATGAATTTTCCACAAGCTTAAATTACCTTTGTAAAAATTCCACCATTAATCTGTGGTCTCAGACTTCTGCTCCATGCCACCTGATTCTGGGGTTATTTGAAAGACAGTGATCTAGGAGTAAGGCTGTGCAAATGTACCTCATGATGCTGAAACGAGGTGTGTGCAGGGAGCCCTCAGTAGTCTCCCAGTTTTTATTCAACATATTCAATCAAGCCTTTTGACCATTTTCAGGTCCTCGAAGTTTATTGTAATACTATTTTAAAGAAGACATGAATCATAAACTTTTTTCCCTCAAGTCATTATTGTTAGGTTTGGGGAGCTAATTCTTTATTATGCTTGGAGGAAGAGAAAAAATGTAGCAGGTAATACATTCTTTTCCAACAATTTTGTGGGTGACTATCACCTTTTTTAAGCCAATAAAAAATTGAGCTTTTCTGATCACAAATTAGGTCATCTTGCAGCAAATGGTATTAAGAATTTCCTATTTCAGTCTATGCCTGTCCTCTTCCTCCAGCATTTCTCAGGCCCTGAATCTGGGAAGGTCACTTTTATTTGTTGGTTGGGGAGGAGGGTAGGGGGTGGGCAAGTATAGAACAAGATGGACATTGTACTTGTTCACTGATTCATTTCTTCTGTTAATGTCCTTTCAGACAGTGATTTCTAAATGCTGAAGGACTTAGAGCTGGGGCAGACAATTAGTAGAATGTGAAGTGAAATGTAAGAATTGGATTAACTTTCCTGGCTGAGTTTCCCACATGCCCAGGATTAAGTTTAGTAGCTGGAGAGCTTGGAATAATCCTAGAAATATTAGTATGGGGATGATTGTTCTATGCAATTGTATCCCTTACTAATGAATCTCTTTTCTGTAATTTTTATTCTTAAAAAATAAGTTAGCCCTGGCTGGTGTAACTCAGTGATTTGAGTGATGGCCTGCAAACCCAAGGCTCAATAGTTTGATTCCTATCAGGGCATATACCTGGGTTGCAGTCCAGGTCCCCAGTTGGGGGTGCTTGAGAGGTAACCACACATTGATGTTTCTCTCTCTCTTTCTCCCTCACTTCCCCTCCCTCTAAAAAATAAATAAATAAAATCTTAAGAAGAAGTTATTAAGCACCTCCTATAAATCAGTCTTTGCTAACCATTGGGAATACAATAATGAACAAAATAAGATTGCTTTCTGCCCTCCAAGTCCTAACAATCAAATTGGAGACACAGACATTAACCATCTAATGATCAAATGTGTAATGTTGCAGCAGTAAGATGTTGATAAAGCTCTTGTAATAAGTGAAATTCACCTTGATAGGAGGTCAGGGAAGCCAACCTTCAGAAACTGAGGGTTGAGCTGAGCTTTGATGAACCAATAACATTACACTAATAAAGGAAGAAGTGTTAAGGCCAAGAGAATTTAATATGTATAGGCTCTGTATAGGGAAGTAGAATGTTGTAAAAGGAGGCTGGTATGGCTGATGTGCAGGGTCAAGGGCATGATGTGAAATGCACTTGGAGATGTAAGAAGGGGCCAGATGAAGGAGTTTTATTTTTACCCTAAGGGTGACAGAATACAAGTTATATGTTTTAATCCAGACAGGCCTGTTTTTGCACTTATGCAGAGAAGTGGTGATGATTGCTTCATTGAGAGAAAGTGATAGGGAGTTAGATTCTGAATGCATTTTGAAGGTGGAGTCAACAGGATTGGGGGGATGAGTTAAAAGAAGAGCTAGATGACTTCAAGGTTTTTGGGTTGAGGAAGTAGAAGAATGGAGATGCTATTAACTAACATAGGAAGGTTGCCAATTGAGCCAGATTTGGGAGCATGGCTAAAATCAAGAGTTCGGTTGAGATATGTTCTTTTAAGAGGTGTATTAGCCATTTAAATGCAAATGAAAAACAAGCAGTTGTATATAACAGCCTGGAGCCTGGGACAAATATAAGAAGTAGAGGTAAAAATCTGGATTGTTGAATTTTTAAATATGTTTGCTGGTCATTTGCATTTACTTTTTAAATTGATTTTTCATTTACATTGTCCACTTTAAAATTCAGTTCTTTATATGTTTGCTTCTTGATTTATGTTTTCAGTTGACTTTTACATATCATGAGAATTATTGGTCCTCAAAGTGTCCTCAAATGGTTTTTAAAGCTCAGTCATATGTACGTCTGATTCTGGTACCCATTTTTTAAGATAATTCTGTGAGTAATATCACAGAATAAGTATTTGTGGTTATTCTTGTTTGCTATTTTGTATGTACTAGTGAAAGCAGCCTTATGGTTTAAGGTTTGAAATATTTCAAAGTGGAGTAGCTTTGGTTGTTGACACAAGGTCAAGGGTCTGGCTATGGAAATGGAATGTTTAAGTGGTGAGGCAATGAAATTCATTGTATATATAAGGAGACAAGCAAATTTAGATTCCAGGTATTGAACAACTTTCCCTAAGGCTATTCAAAGTTTCCCAAGACAAACTGGAGGGAAAAACTTGTTTTTCAGGTTCCAAAATCCCCTGAACTCTGTTGCAGAAAGATGAAGTTAATGAGAAGAGGCAGTAGTGGGTAGAAGAAATAGATGTAGATATCAAAGGAGAGTGGATCCTCATTTGAAGATGAAAAGGTGGTGTTTTGAAAGTGGGGCTCCTTCCAATTGGAAGAACACATGTGTTGTGGGAATAAAATAAAAAACCTAAATGAGATGGTTTCAGAGAAAGAAACATTAACCTCATTGAAAATCCTAGTTTCAACTAGAGTAGGAAAGTGGAGGGTGCATTTTGTGAGCTATTCGTTTATGGAGGATATATACGGATAGTGGTTCAGATGGAGGACTGGAATCTCTGAGGGTTGGTTAGCTTTGCTTTATAGCTAAACATCCCCAAAGTTAGTAGCCTAACTACAAATTATTGTAGTTGGAATAATAATTTGACAGGTTGGAAGTTTTGACTAGGTTTACCTGGGAATTTTAGTTTTTAGTCTTGGTCTGGTTAGTCTAATCTTGGCTGGAGTTGTTTGTGTAGCTGTAGTTAGTTAACAACAGGTTTATGCAACCTGTTGATTTATGGTGGCTTCACATGTTGTGGCTGTAGTAATTGGAATCTCTTTCCATGTTTTTTTTTTTCAACTTATCAGGCTAGCCCAGCATATGTGATATATGGTAGTTGCAGATTTCTAACAAAGTCTAAGCTTTAAAGACTTCTGAGGTCTAGCTTAAGAACTTAGTTAGACATTATTGCTTCTACCATGTTTTCTTGACCAAGTCAAGTCACAAGGCCAATACAGATGATGGAGGACCTATAAAGTCACATTGAAGGAGCACAGAAACAGGGAACAGAAAATTTGTGGCCATTTAAAAAATATTCAACACCCTGGGGTGATTATATAGGGGAAGGAAATCCAGAGAGATATGAAGGTGAAAGCAGGAGAGATGTCTATGGTGGTTGTTTTGAAATTGGGGAGCTGTGGTCAAGAATGACAGGCTTTATTGACTTCATGGGCCTGACTCTTACTCTGGCACTAACTTTCAGCATTGGGGCAGCCACATTCTCATGTAGTATCAAGAGCTTGGTGAGAAACTTGTGGTCAAGCATCATGCCTGAGGCCATCCCTGGAAAAGGTAACAGATGGCACGTTAGAAGCATGACATTTTAGTTTTTGGACAGTTTCCTAAATAGGACAGAATAGAAATGTAGTATTGTGCCTTTAAAGTATAATAGCCCAGAAAAGGCAAGGATCAGTAGTCGTTAACTCCTGGGATTCCAATTTAAAGGTGGAAATTAAAGTGGTCATAGGTGATGTCATGTAAGCAGTGACACTTTTGAAGAAATGCTAACTTATATGTTTATATAGAATGAATTGGGTTCATCTATTTCACACAACGCAGGTCCTGTTTATCATTTATCTCTATATCTCCATTACTTGACACACTATCTCATGCACAGTAAATGCCCAGTAAATGTTTGCTGCATCATTTATTGAATAAAGCATTCTATATTTTGGCCCCTTTTCCAAATTATTGTTGTACTTGATCTCTTCTGTAGATATTAACAGTAAGTTTAGATGATTGTACCTGTGCATCTTCTGCAAAGACTCCAGTTGATTATACTTTTCTTCACTGTGTCAAGTTTATTCTTTCTAAATTTTGAAGTGGAGATTTAATCAATCAGAATAACTAAGGGCTATATGTGGCAGCAATTGTCAAAGCTAATAGCATTGATGAATGGAAAAGCAGCCATCTGGAAAAGAATAGAAACAACTGTCCTTTCTAAATTCTTTACTTTGTCATGAATGCTACATATTTCACTCAGGGCATGTTAAAATCATTTCCTAATATGAAATGCTTTAAGGATAAAAATTTCCCTAAGTAATCCAGTTATTAGAGATAACATATCTGGAAACTAAAAACATTTTACTGGGATCATCTCTTTAGAATATGCTAAAAAAAACAATGGTGTGTTTTTGTGTATACAGTATTAATGTTGGGCCTCACTTCTCTGTCTGTCAGTCTGTATGTGCTTGTCTATCTATATCAAAAGAAAATCTTTTTCCTACATGAAAAAATGTATGTTCTATGGGATAAACAGAGCATGATGTTTGTTTCCTGGTTTTACCATGATTATTATATGACGTTGAATCTATAGAACAGAACTTCTAGATCAAACATACAAAATTTGTAGAATTTTGATGCTTATTTTGAATTATTCTCAAAGATTTTACCAATTTACACTTCAGTAATATGTGAGACTGCCTGTTTCTGTATACCATTACAGCATAAGATATTATCAGTAAAAAGATAAAATTTTCAAATTTGAGGTATGGCATATGCTATCTTGTCCAGTGTGGTTTGAGCATAGTAAATGGACATAAGAATGTAAGGTGGTATTTTGGGATAAGGGAAGAGAGAGGAGTGGCCATATAACGCAAGGACTTTCAGGTGATTTAAAAGGCCTTGATATTTATCTCCAAAGCATTAGGAAGTATTTGAAGGACTTTCAACAGTAAAATGTGAAGAAGCATTACATTTCAGATAGCTGATTCTGCAGCAGTAGGGATGAAAAGGAGCAAGAGGAGATATAGGGGCATTAGTTATGAAATATAAACACTAGTCCAATTTGAAGTTGAAGGCTGGAGTAGGGTAATGGCTGTGGAATTGGAAATAAATGAATGGATTTGCATATGTAGGAAGTACATGATTAGATTTCAGGGAATGAGAGAGAGAGATATATTATGAGTTAGTTTCAAATTTCAAATGTGCAAGGAGATGGAGGGCTATGGTGAATTGGAGCGTACTGTAGTGCAAACAATGTTTAGGAGAAAATTATGAGTTCAGTTTTGGTCATAATGAGTTTGAGACACCCATGGATATTGGAGAGGAGGTACTGATTTTGATGTATAAAATTGAAGTTTAGAAGAAATATGTACAAATGGGAGATATGTATATATGGGACTCATCTGTCTATAGATAATAATTGAAGTCATAGGAATGGTTGAATCACTGAGGGAGAAACTATAGGAAGAGGAAATGAGGGCAAGAATCAATTCTGGAGGCATTCTACCATTTAAAATCTATAAGAGATGGGGTAAGATTCTGAGAAAGAGTTGCCAGAGATTTACATGGAAAATTAGAAGCATTTTGTATGATGGAAGCTAAAGGAAATAATGTTTTAGGAAGAAGGGAATGATATATGATAACCAAAGGTACTGGGAGGACAGGAATGATATTACCTAACATTTTTCATCAGATTTGGAATATGGAGGTGACTGACATAGTGAGAGCAATTTTTGGTGGACCAAAGAGGAAGATGAGTTGAAGTGCACTGAGGGGAATGAAGGGAGGAAAAGTGGTGGTTCCTTTTGTAATCAATTTGCTTGTGGGTTGAAGGAGAGATTGAGCATCTCTAGGGTTTGTTTTTTTTTTAAATGAGAGGGAATAAGAATAGATAATATTGAAATGTTGATGAATGTATCAATGAGAGAGGCAGGGAAAGAGAAATAGAGGGAAAGAGAGGTGTGTGGATATTGAAAATAGAAGGAGTGAATTAATTGATGGTATAAATTGAGCAGGAAGGGTGGGGTTCAACCTTACCAGTGTACAGTGACACCTTCTGTACAGAAACAGGAAGGAAGGGAGAGCAGGTGGATACAGATGTAGCTAAATGTTCAGATTTGGTTGAAAGGAAGTTGAAGGAGTGGAGTCTGTGTCTGATAGCGTTTATTTCCTCATTGAAGTAGGACCCAGGGTGAATAATTGGGGAGAATAAGTAGAGTCAGAGGCAGAGATAGGTTGAAAGATACTTGTTTAAGAAATGTTGATGAAGTTGCGACTAGAGTAAGTACTCTTCATCCATCTGATTATACAGTTTTCCCCTTAACCATTTAACTACCCAGATGTAGGCATGAGAAAAATAAATGGACCCATCCATGTTTGGGATTTTGCTTTCTGGATACAGAAGTTTATGTTATTAACCAAAAACGAATCAAACTTAAAGACTTAGGAGATTAATTGGAGAGAAAGAAGGTAAGACCAGTTGAGGGCTATTCATTAAGAAGTTAGTTCATATTGAACTGGAAACACCAATGAGGTTGAAGAAAAAGTGCAGTTGGGAGTAAGTGGGGAGGCAGCTTGGAAGTGTAAGGAGAGTACTCTGTCTGAGGTAGAGCTTGCGGAACTAGAGCAGTTTTCAGTGAGACAAATGCAGAACATGACTATGAAGGTGAAGTGGGGTGGGGTGGGGTGAGGTCAAAGGAGCCAAGAGGCAGGGTCCTGGATGGGTCAATCGCACGAATGTCAAAATCTCCTAGAATGCTGCAGACATTTGGATGGAGAAGGAAATTATGACCAGAATTTCAAAGTCAGCAATGAATGAAGGGGAGGTTCCAATGCTGTGTGTGTGTGTTATAAATGGTAGAAACATTGGTGACATGAACCTCAAAGAGCAGATTTGTGTATGTGTATGCATATGAGTAAAGAAGTGACACTAACATGGACAACAAGTGGGATTGACTTTGTGGCAGGGGGGGACAGAGGGGAACAAAAAGGGGATGGATGTAATATAACAACAACAAAATTAAATTAAAAAGAAAAGTGACACTAATTGTACTTTCTGGCCCTGAAATACAGAATGTCTAGTTCATGGTTTACATGTGTTATTTTGCTAGGATTAACAGAACAAAACCCACAGCCTAGATGGCTTTAAATGACAGAAATTCAGGTGTGGTTTCTCCTGAGGCCTCTCTTCTTGGTCTGTAGATGATCGTCTTCTCCCTGTGTCCTCACATGGTTTTCTTTTACATCTGCCTACTCCTATTGTCTCTGTGTCCAAATCGCCTCTTTTTACAAGGACACTGGTCAAGTTGGATTGAGGCCTATACTAACTCATTTTAACTTTATCACCTTTTCAAAGGTCTTATATTCAAGTATGGATATCTTGTAAGGTACTAAGGGTTAGATGATTTGAATTGTGGGGGGATTCAGATCAGCTCATAACAATGAAGTATCCATGGAGAGCATACAGCTATCCCTTGAGAGAGCCGTAAAGCAAGTACTATTTTTGTCAGGAAACCAGAATTCAGCTAAGGCCAGATGGCCAAGCAGATGAAGCTATAGATGGGACAGAATTAGAGGTAAGTATGGCAGTGAGAAGATTTATTGGGCACAGGCAGGTATGTGAAAGGAGAACTTTTACATAAAGGTTGGTATTCAGGAGGAGTGAATGAGTAAAGTTCACTTGGTGGGTTCACAAGGGGAACAAAATGAGATATTTGACTTTTTATTGAATCAGCTGCCTCATAGTGTCACCAGGAGTAAATCCTAATGAGCAAATAGTGGGTTTGCAGTGCTTTTGGCAGTATTTTACACTATTTTCTGTTGCTAAGTGAATGGATTTTTTTTTACCTTCACTTTTCAACAGGTTATTATTTGTATAAAGGAAAGCTATTGATTTTCTTCTTCTTATAAGTCAGTTATTGGTTCAAATAGTTTCCTGGGAAGTCCTTTTCCTTCAGGTTGTCATTTGTATCTTCCATAAACAACAATCATTTTGTCCCCTGTTGATTATACCTCTAATCATATTAATTATAATAACAGTGGTAACTCTGGAAGTCCTTGTAATGTATTGACCCATAGTACCGACTGGATTTTATATTTAGAAAATTTATTCAGTTATCTAGCTAAAAAATAATGGAACTTACACCAAAGTTAATGGCAGTGAAAATAAAAGAAAAGGAAAAGCTTTCAGGTTATAATACTTGGCTTTTGACTGAATACAAAGTCTGGAAGAAGAGAGCTAAAGATGATCTCAACATTTCCGTTTAGATAACAGAAATGCTTCTTAGAGGTGTTTCACCTTTAAGTATAGGATTATTTCTTTATACATGTTTGGAAGAGTAAATATTGAGCCAAGGACTATTTTTAAAATACTTTTAACTGCCAACTACCAGATTGTATCCAGTTATTTCAGCTTTGTTACCATACTCCTTCACCAGTGTGGGTATCATCATTTAAAGTTTTGTTATTAGATCCATAGGAGTAAAACTGCATCTCATTGTTCCTTTATGAAGTCTTAAAGTGGCTTTTTCTGTTACAAGGCCTGACAAGTATTCTGTTAATTTTTCCTCTGGTATCATTTCAATATTAAAATACATTTGGAATGCATCTTTACATATGGTGTGCAGTGCAGATATGACTTTTTCTCCCTGAAGAGTAAAATCGTTTTTGTAACTCTAGATGGATAGCATTTTGAAATACAGGAATGTGGCCTAGGGGTTCCATTTGAAGGGGATAGCATTAAACCAAAATTTATATTTTAGAAATGTTAATTCATTAGGAATAAATTTAACAAAAAAATATTTATTAAAAATATATTAGATGCAAACTCCTCATTATGACATTTACAGCTCTAAACCAGGAATTGAAAACTGGAAGTAAGCAAGTCATATAATACTAGCTAACAAGAGATCTGTCCCAAAAGTATTGAGCCAATGTCAATATAATTAAAACCATTTATATATGTGGCCAATACTTTTGGGACAGACCTCGTATTTATTAAATGCTTACTTTCCTTAACCACTTTATAAGCATTTTAAATACATTGTCCCATGAAATCCCTGAAACAGCCCTATGAGGTAAGCATTATTATTACTCCCTGAGAAAGCCAAGTATTAAAAGGTTAAGTAATGTATGTGAGTCCAGGGCCACTGTTTATAGGGCATTTTACCAACCTATGTATTGTTCCCTAAAAATACCACATATTTTACCAACTCCATATTTTGTTTTGATGTGTTTTGAGTGACATTGAGAGTGTACCGTTAATGCTAAACTTGCAGAGGGAAAATAGAGTAGAAAGAATACCACTCAGATTTCACAGAGTCATTCATTTGTCCTTTTTGTTTTTGAACAAGTGCTTTCCTGTTCCAGGCTGAGGTCAAAGGGTGGGGAACAAGCTACCCTCTGCAGCTTGTGGGAAAGAGAGGCAATAACTAGAAAATAAATGATGATGTGAGGTTGGAAGTACCACGAAGAGATGGTCAGGATAAAGGTGTGGAACATGATGGGGAAAGGTGCTGGGGTTCAGCAAAGAAGTGGCATTTGATCTGAGACCTGAAGTAAATGATTGGCAACCAAGGCTCTAGGGCAGGCAAGTGCTTGGCAGAGCAGAGGGATGGGGGAGCCTGCACGGTGGACAAAGAGCCCTGGCCTACAAGACCCTGCTGGACCTTGTGACCCCTGGTAAAGACGTGGGGCTTTATGCTCAGCTGCAGAGATTTATGAGACAGTAATGAAGCCTTACGCCTGGGTGCTGGCAGGGAGTGGGGCGCCGCTGTGGCTGCGCATGGCCTGGCAATCTCGTGTCCTTTGGAGGAGTTGGTGGTGCAGATATTTTGAGGCTTCGTTGAGGTAACTGAAAATGATGATGTTCAGGAGAAGAGGATACAGTCAAGCAAGTAGGAAGTTGGAGATACATATATGAGTATTTAGGGAATGGGAAGCAGATGAATAAAGAGAGGTAGGAGGGAAGCTAAGAGCTGAGTGCTGGGCTCACAATAGGCACGTCCCAGGACTTTCTTACAGAGATTTGTTGGGCCCCTAAGGAGGTCATTCCATGCTCTGGGAAGCACAGCTGCCATGTGGTGGTAATTCACCTGCAATTGAAGTCAGATCAGCAGTCTTGTTCTGTCACTTTTGAATATTGTGCTCCTGGGCAAGCTAGTTAAGCTCACCTTAACTTATTTATTTCTATGTTTATTTGTTATGAGATACTGTACATATGTCAACTATACTAGTGGACTAAAATAAGCCCTTATCAAGTGGTGTTGTTAAGATAATTTTTAAATACTGGGTGACTATTTTAGATAATGTATATGAAACAGCTTTTTGAATTTGAGAAAAATAAATGAGGTGTGAGGTGTGAGGGGTAAATGATGTCAATAAAACCAAGTTCCTAGTGTTTGCTGTGCTCCTTTTTAACCGGAGTAACTTGTAGACTATTTTTATAATTTTAGATAAATACAGAGTAGTCTAAGTTTTATAGAAGTTGCATAAAGCAAAATGGTAGTATTACCATTTTGCAAAAAAAGTTCAAATCGAAGGCTTAGATAATACACTAATTAATTGAACCTCAGAATACTTCAACTTTATGTCTTAATAGTAAAATTATAAGCTTACATATTTTAAATTTTGATGCCCTATTTTCACCATAAATTTTAGTAAAGATTTGCTTAAAAGTTGAAGTAAATGTTCTATAATGTATATAGTTTTATAGTTATATATCAAATGTAAGCATAGAAAAAATGTGAATGATGCCTTGGCTGTACATGTACATATTTAATCTTATCTGTAGTTTCTGTTTTTTTCTTATTTTCCTTTTTTTTTTAATTTTTAAACTTTTTATATATTTTTATTTAGTTTGACTAATCAGGCTCAGAAAATACTAATTGTAGTTTTTATTAAAAATGTACATTTCTTAAGAAGCGAAAATGAAGTAAGGTCAAATATTTGCTTTGGGATCTTAAGTAATTGATCCCATAGCACCTGCATTGCTTATTCATATACAGATGATTAATGCTCATATTTTGGGTGAATTTTTTTAAAATTTAATTTTATTGTTGTTGTATTACATTCATCCCCTTTTTGCTCTTCTCTGTCCTCTTATAAAGATTTTATTTATTATTTTTAGAGAGAGGGGCAGGGAGGGAGAAAGGGAGGGAAAGAAATATCAATGTATGGTTGCCTTTCACCTGCCTCCAGCTACGGACCTGGCTGGAGACCTGACTTCAACCCAGGCATGTGTCCTGACTGGGAATCAAACTGGCAATGCTTTGTTTCACAGGCTGGCACTCAATCCACTGAGCCATACCAGCCAGGGATTGTTTTGTTTTGTTTTGTTTTTTCTATTACAGATTTGATTCTTTTCTTTTTAAGATTTTATTTATTATTTTCAGAGAGAAGGGCAGGGAGGGAGGAAGAATGGTAGAGATGCATCAATGTTTTGTTGCTTTTCATCTGCCTCCAGCGAAGGATCTGGCTGGAGACCTGGCTTGCAACCTGGTTATGTGCCCTGACTGGGGAATTGAACCAACAATTTTTGGGTTCGCAGGCTGCTGGCAATCCACTGAGCCACACCAGCCAGACCTTGATTCTTTAAAACAAAACAAAATTGAAATTACATGTGTATCTAATAGCGAATGTTAATGAGTATTTTAAGAAAGAATAAAGTGTGTTTCAAATTTCTGAAGAAGTAGATGTAAAATAGAGTTATCTTAGAGGCTCAGATGCTTCCAGCATCTGAACCACTTCCATGAGGCTTTCAAGGTATCTCTTAAAACAGAATATAAAAAATAAAATATAATTGAATGGGAAAAATATAAGTTGGTCTATGAATATCTTTAAAGAAAAAGATTCATCCCAAACCAAAATATTTATCAGTGCATCTGCTATTCCTTCCTTCTACCTTTCTCTTAGCCTGTAATTATATTTTATTTCCCCTAACCCTATCACTCATCTCTCAATGACCCCAATTTTCTGGCTGGTCCTCTTTGACTTACACAGAAGCCTGCTTAAGCATTCAATGATTTCTTTATGAAATACTGTGGTAATTTAATCTGCCCTGTGAGATCCTTTGGGGGGCTGTTCTGTTTTCTAACTTTTAAGATATAAAGGCTGTTGCCAAATCTTAATTTTTATTTTTTCTCCTGTCAGTAGTGTTTTAGGGAGAACTCAAATGTTTCTCACTCTTCTTTCATAATTACTCTTGTTATAATTTTCTTTTGATGTTTGACAACATTTAGAAATGCAGAATTCCAACTAAGTCATCTGATATAACTGTCCATTCATCATTTGTTATCTTTATGTTTCTGTTTAAAATATTTTAATGCCTGTTATCAAGCCTTGTCTCTGTAGATGTGGATGTATCAAAACCTGGGTATATAAAGACATAATAGAGAGAAGAGAGAAGTAGCCTTGCTTGAAAGCTTTGGTCAACCCTGTTAATTTTGGCTATGTATCGTGGCGCCTGGCACAGTGGTTCCTCAGGAAGAAACGAGGGGTCCTTTGCCATGAGCAATGCTCATCTGAATGTAGTTCAAGGTTCTGATTATTCTGTCTTCTGTTAGTGCAGTTTAACCTTGTTAATGAGCACTTGTTAATAGAGTAAACATTTCATAGTTTGATTTTGCTTATAATATGCATGAAATTATTCAAGCTTATAACCCCCTGAAAATGCTCCAGCATTAATGCATTTTAAAAAATCAATTTCCTTTAAAAGTTTAAAAATAATGTGTCCTAACATGAAATTTTGGTAAAACTTCCTCTTATTCTCTGTCAGCTCTGCTACGTAATTATAGGCTCCTCTGAATGGTTCCAGAAGGCATAAAGAGACACGCCTCTCCTCTCCATTTGATCTTTAGCAATACACATTTGTTAGTTCTGTTCTAGTTTTTGAAAAATATTAAAGGAAAAACTAATTTCGTTTGGGTGGTTTTCTTTCCCTTTGAAGAATGATACCTTTCCAATTCCAACCTCCTGTGGAGAAGACAACTTTTCTTGAATGCATATTACTCAAAACTTGGTATATATACTCAGAATCCATGCTCTAACTTCCTATTTTTCTCTTCCTTCTATTTTCCTGCTGGTTTTAATGCTTTACATGATTTCTTTCTCTGTTTTGTGGTAATAATCTTGTTGCTTGGGAATATTTTCCACCAGTCTTGTGCCATGTTCGTGCACTAAGGGAAAGGTGCGTACTGTGCAAGATGGTGGTTCTTATATTGTAGCCATTGTAACATTTTGGCATCAATTGGCCTTTCTGTGTAACTACATTCTGAGTGACAGTGTCTCCTCTTCTCTTTTCCCATGACAATCTGCAGCTGTTTTGAGAGGCCGTTACTGTTGCCCTATCCTTTCCTCACTCTTGTTAGCTAAGCATAATCTCATCCTGGAAATACATGAGTGTAATGAGCCCAAGTCATTTATTCTTTTTCTTCTTAGGAGATGACTATAAAGAATCCTTTATAGGGGGTGGAAATGTTAAGAGAAATAATATGTTTGGACAAGAAATGTCACATGGTACACTTCAGTAATTTTTAAATTTTTATTATTAATTTATTGTTGTTGTATTACAGTTGTCTCATTTCCCGCCCCCCCCCCCATTGCTCTTTCCTGCCCCACCCACCCATAATCCCTTCTCCCATAATTAATTCCCCCACTTGCTGTTCATGTCCATGGTCATCTACACTAGTTCCTTGACTAAACTCTTCCCCCGTTTTCCCCCTTTCTCTCCCCCACTGCCTCTCTCCTCTTGTCACTGTCAGCCTGTTCACTGCTTCCATGTCTCTGATTCCATTTTCCTCATTTATTTTGTTCATTAGCTTCCTGTTTTAGGTGAGATTGTATGGTATTTGTCTTTTGCCTCCTGGCTGATTCCACTAAGCATAGTACTTTACAATTCCATCCATGCTATTGCAAATGGTAGTATTTCCTTCTTTCGTTCTGCTGTGTATGTGGTATTCCATTGTGTAAATTGTACTTCAGTAATTTTTTTAATTAATATATTTTATTTATTTTGCTATTACAATTGTCTCAATTTTCCCTCCTTTGCCCCCCTCCACCCAGTACCCATTTCCTCCAGCAATGCCCCGCTTAGTTTATGTCAGTGAGTCATGCATATAAAGTTCTTGGGTTTCTCCATTTCCTTTGTTCTTCTTAACACCCCCCTGTCTATTCTATAACCACCAATGTGTACATTTTCTTTTTTCCTTTCACATCCGGAAAATTCACCGTTTAATTACTGCCTTCTGTCAGCTTCTCAAGTCATGTTAACACAAATTTTTCTTTTCATTATTCCAAAATGCCTACATTAATTCATTTGTTTAAAGAATTACTCTTTTAAGTAATATGAATTGCAATATTACCAAACACATGTAAAAATACATTTACACCTATACCTATTTTTACACATATTTAAAGTACATACTGGATTTTGAAGAGTTAGTACAAAAAATTTAAAATATGCCAATAGCTTACATAATTATTACATGTTAAATGATAGTATTTTAGATATGTTGTTGCAAAATTAAGCAGTTTTCTTCTTTAATACTTATTTTACTCAGGAATGCTATTTTTGTGAAATATATCACAGAAATGGTGTATTGCAGAACTCACTTTTGTGAAAGTTGTCCTAGAGACAGTGCCAAACCCATTGTAAAAAATGAATTTGGTTTTTGAGTCACTCCAATAATACAACTCAACTTTATTTTAAGCTATTGGCACTACAACTTATTCTTTTTGGAGTTTTCCATCTCAAATAGTAGATTTTTTTATTTAGGCTGTGCATAGGTTTTACTTCTTTCAATTCCCCCTGTTTTTCCTCTCTATGTGTTTTACAAGTTGTAGTCCTTGGAAATAATGGCACTTGCAGTGCTCAGCTGGTCCCCAGAGTAGAAACTATTATGTCTACTAATTTGAGGTAAAAAATAAAAATCCCTAGGATTTAAATCATTTTGTAGAATAGTATTCTAGCTATTTTTTAAACTTGTGGTTGACTTCCTATGTGGTCCTAAACTAACCCCTGAACTATTTAAGAGTTTGTTGAGGTAGAGATTAGGTATGTTCACATTTCAATAATCAAGTTTACTATAGCATTAATTCCTTTTCCCAAGCATCCCCAGTTTGGGGGCCTTCATAACTGGAAATGTGTATTTCCATGACTTAGTTGAAAGGAATCTCATCTAATTTACATGCTAATATGAGAATATAAATTGTCTATGTACACAAATCATATAGTTTAGTAGTTTGCAACTTCCATCCAAATTGATCTTCATTCTTAGCATCTTTTCTAACCTAAAGATTGACTGATTTCACAACACACCCATGACCAGTTGGTTGCTATTTAAAACATAAATTGCTAACAAAATCTATATATTACACACCCACAAATAAGCACTTATTTTGTAACAGTGAATGAGAAAGATAGCATGTCTTCTATGTAATATACATCCACATTTTCATAGGGTTTTCTTCTTAACTGCATTTGATTTTTCTGAGGTATTGCAAGTAACTTGATTTTCCCATATTGTGAAATGATTCCAATCTAAGAAAACTTAACCTGCAGTTATGCAGAGACTATATACAATATTGTACCTTATTTAGTAAAACCTATTTATAACAAGATCACTTTAAAGCATTCATAAGTTAAAGTTGATTGTTATCCATTCAACTGCCCTATATCTTTTGATTGGTGCATTTAATCCATTTACCTTTGTACCTGTGTTTTTGTCTGTCTCTCTGTTTCTTCATCTTCTTAAAGCAGACCCTTTAGCATCTCTTGCAATTCTGGTTTGGTGGAGATGTATTCTTTTAGACTTCTTTTGTCTGGGAAACTCCTTATTTCACCTTCCCTTTTGAATGACAGCCTTGCTGGGTAAAGTATTCTTGGTTGCAGACCTTTGTTTTTCTTTCAAAAAAAAATACTTTTGAAATACTTTCAAAAGTATTGCTTGAAATACTTTTTGCCATTCCCTTCTGGCTTGTGTTTCTGTTGAGAAGTCAGCTAATAACCTTATGGGAGCCCCCTTATATATCATTAGCTGTTTCTCTCTTGCTGCTTTTAGGATTCTCTTCTTGTCTTTGAAATTTGCCATTTTCATGATGATGTGTCTTGGAGTGGACCTGTTTGGGTTCATCTTCCTTAGGATCCTCTGTGCTTCCTGAGTTTGCATGACATTTTTCTCTTCTCAAGTTAGGGAAGTTTTCTGTCATTACTTTTTCAAAGAAGTTTTCCATCCCTTGCTCCTCCTCTTCTCCTTCTGGTATCCATATGATACAGATGTTGTTACGTTTCATGTCCTGCAGCTCTCTTAAACCTCTTCATTCTTTTCCAGTCTTTTTTCATTTTGTTGCACTGCCTGGGAATTTTTTTTCTACATTGAGCTCCAGCTCGCTGATCTGATCCTCTGCTTTCTCTAGCCTGCTTTTGATTCCTTCTACTGTGTTCTTCAATTCAGAAATTGTATTCTTCATTTCCTCCTGGCTCTTATTGATGGTTTCTATGTCCTGTTTAATGCTGGTATAGTTCTCAGTAAGTTCCTTATAGCTTTCCTGGAGTTCTTTGTAGTTCCCTTGGAGTTGTTTGTAGTTTTCTTTGAACTGGCTGAGCTCATTGAGCTTCTCTATCATTATTATTTTGAATTCCATGTCTGAGAGTGTGCTTGCTTCTATTTCATTTTGTACTCTTCCTGGGAATTCCTTCTTTCCATTTGCTAAGGGTTTATTTCTTTGTCTCCATTTTAGGTGACTCTTGTTTGTTTCTGCTTCTTGGATTGGTCTGCTTTGACTTACTATCTTAGTGGTGTTACCTTCTGTGGTGTGGAGGTGCACTTTTTTTACTTCCTGGATCTGTGCTTGGTGACGTCAGCTCGTGACCCAGACTGGGCCTAGTCAGCCAGTTGGAGACTACCAGAGATCCACTGTCTTTGTCTCCTTTAGTTGTTAATCCAATCAGTCTGTGATCAGTGGTCAGTTTTTGGCACCTCTGGGAAGGGGAGGTGAATTCAGTTGTTAATCCAAATCAACCTGTGATCTGAGGTCAGGTTTAGGCACTGCTGGGTGGGGTGGATTAATTCCTATGGGTGGGGCTATGGCTTTCCCTCAGGGTCCTGCCCTTTGGAGAAGAGTGGTCTGCTGGCTGTATGGGGGATGGGTCAGCACTGGACACAGGGGCTGCTTCCTCAGCTCTCCCCCTAAATCCTCTGATCCAAACCCTCCTTAAGTGTCTCTATTTAACTCTGCCCTTTCTCTGCTGGAGCCCAGGGTAGGTGGTGCCTCTGTATTTTCGTGTGTGATCCCTTTAAGAACTCAGTCTCTCTGTCAAGCTGGCTAAACCTGGCGGTTTTTGGCTTTTCATAGCTGGGTGCTGTTTTACTCTCAGCTGTGTTGCTATAGGCTGGGGAACCCAGTTGGGGGTTTAGATCACACCCTTCTCAGGTGGAGCCCCCAGCTGCTGAGATGTTTCTCTGTCCCTTCAGCTGCCACCCATGCCTCTTGGGGTTCCGCATTTACTACTGGTCACGTTGTGATGAATTGGCTCTTCTGTTCTGTCCGTGGTAATAAGACTTCTCTCCACTTGGTGTTCTGTTGGTTATTCCGGATAATTTCTCCCCAGTTAAGTTGTAAATCCAGTTTGGTGTTGGGAGGGGATTGGTATAGCTCCACTTACTCCCCTGCCATCTTGGTTCTCTGCACTTCAGTAATTTTTGATGTATGCTACATATGTCCTGGCTGCAGAAAGCCAGAAAGAGAAAAAAAAAATGGCCCCAAATATGTACATTAAAGTAGAATCATCAAAATAAAAGAGAACAATGGTAAATTTATGTTTTTTTCCCAAGTATCATTGAGAAAAAGGAAAGGAAATATATAGAGAAATGGAGATAACATTTAAAAAATATTAAATATAATAAGTGTAATAAAAATTTTCAGAGGGGAGCAAAAAAGGGATGGTTGTAATACAACAACAATAAAATTAAATTAAAAATAATTTTTTCAAAAGGAGCTGATAATGCACCTTTACAGTAGCTGTGGCTATATTGAATCCTCCAGGGAAATTTCTTTTGTAGTTGGCCTTTAGCTAAACCTGTTGGGAGAGAATGAACTAAAATAACAGGGAACTTTAAGAGGTTCATTACCTGTCAGTCTTTCATTCAAATCCTTGTCAATGCTCAAAATATCAGAGGGAGTCCTTTGGAAGTCATCTTTTTGTTGAGAGGACTAATTTCTTTAGGTAAGGTTAATGTGGCATCAATAATACTAATTTAATAGTCAAAATTATTTATTATATTATGAATGTATGCAAATTTAACATAATACAAGTCACATAAAATGGAATAATATTAACTTAATTGTGTTTCTACTACTATTTGTCTATTTCTCTCTCTTTGCTAGCCTTAATATTCCCTCTGGCATTTAATTTTATGGCTTGAATACTTAACTTAGAAAGCTGATCTTAAATTTGAATCATTTTAATTTGGTAAATGGATAGACCTTTTGATTGCTTTTTATGCTGTCCAAGTTTGAAGAATTTGGTTTGTTTAAGCCAACCCTGCCTGGATGTTACTAATTCCATTCAAAACACAAACTATGTTCTCTTTAATTATAGCACCTTGGAAATTAAGCATTTCTTAATATTTAGAGTTTTTTATCTTAATGGGTTTATTTGTATAGATCTATTTTCTTATTTAGCAACTTTGATTGAAATGTCTCTATACTTGTCACCTGCCTATTTTTAAAATATTTATTTATTGATTTACTGAGGGGACATTGGTTAATAAAAGCATGCAGGTTTTGCGTGTACAGCCCTATAATACATTATCTGCATATTGCATTGCATACCCAGCACTCTGTCTCCTTCTGCCACCAATACCCTGCTTTGCCATCTTCCACCTCCCTGCCTCCTTTTCTCTCTAATTATCACCACACTGTTGTCTGTTTTTTTTTTTTTGTTAAACCTTTCACTTTGTTCACCCAGCTCCCAACATCCCTCCCTCCTGACAGCTGCCTATTCTCTGTATCTATGGGTCTGTTTCTATTTTGTTTGATAGTTTATTTTGTTCATTAGATTCTGCATATAAGCAAAATCATATGGTATTTGTCTTTGTCCGACTGACTTATTCCACTTAGCATAATACTCTCTAGGTCCATCTATGCTATTGCAAAAAGTAAGATTTCCTTCTTTTTTTTATGACTGAGTAGTATTCCTTTGCATAAATGTACCATTGCTTTTTTATCCACACTTCTACTGATGGACAGACACTTGGCCTGTTTCCAAATCTTGGTTATTGTAAGTGGTTGTGCTTGCATTCTTTCCAATTAGTGTTTCAAATTATTTCAAATATATTCCCAGAAGTAAAATCACTGGGTCAGAAGGCAGTTTCATTTAAAATTATTTTAGGAAACTTAATTCTGCTTTCCATAGTGGCTGCACCAGTCTGCGCTCCCAGCAGCCAGGGAACATAATGAGGTTGCAAGCCACATCTCCAGCCAGGTGAAAACAGGCGAAAGGCAACCATACGTTGACGTCTGTCACTCTCTCTGCCTCTCTCCCTACCCCTCTCTCTAAAAATAATAAATTAAATTTAAAAAATGCTTTAAAATCTGAAGGGTTAGTATGCAAAATGTATGTGTGTGGGGATGTGTGTGTGGGGATGTGTGTGTGTGTGGCGGGGTGTATACCATTCTAGAAAGAGAGAATAGTAGTTATTTAGGCTTTCAAATCTGAAATAACTTGGACTTTAAATGCTAGCTTATCTGAATCATAGTCTATGAGTGGGAGAAAGATGGGGTATGACACTTTTTATTCATTGAACAGACCCTTAAGTTCCAGGCATTTGGATACTTGAGATGAGAACACAAAAATAGCATCTCTCTCAGCTTTTACAGTTCAGTGAGAGGCAGTAGATTACAATATACTTTGCTGGATGCCATGTTAGAGATATGCAGAAAGAGCTGTGGTTGATAGTGAAGAGGAAAACTCTCGTTTGGGGGATTCAGGGAAGGCTTCCCAAATGAGGCCATATTTGAATAAATCAGAACTTTGCAAGAAAGTCTTCCTTGAATAGTAGTACTGGTTCCTGTAACTTCATTACTGAGTTCCTCTGCAGCTGTCCTATATTTTTATTTGGTTATTTTGTTATTGGTCACACATCTTTGTAGCATCCTTTTGTCCTTTTCTGTCCTCATTTGTATCTGGGTTTTAATTACGTCATGAGAGCTTAAAGAACAAGAATTCTACACTGATTGAATACCGAGGGGAGATATGCAGAGATGTAGTGGAAGACTTAGTTTAATAATTAAATGATAATATGGAGTTAATGAAGAGTAAAACCCATCTATATAAACCAGCAAAAAGAAGGAATGATATTCTTAGGGCCCATACTCATTTAATGATTTGTTTAAATTGTCATGCAGCTGGATTCATGTATTTATCATGGAAGATTACTGCAGAACAATAAAAGGTATATGCCAAAAAACCAATTACAGAAAAAGAGGTGATTTGGAATTAAAATAACTACCAATGTATTTAGAGATGTCCTCCATGAAACATTAGAAAGGAATATGGCAGAAATGGTCAAACCAGTATTGAGCCTGCCTATTAAAGAGGCATAATTTTATGAACAAAAGAACAAACAGGTGTTTTTGTTATTATAAGTCATTATTGATTGTGAGCTAAATGTGTGCTGGCTGACACTATTTGATTGCCCCACTTATTACAATGGCCAATACTGGTGTATTCTGAGCATTTGTGTGTGATTAAGAACACAGTGATTTAGCAACTGCACATGGAAGACTTAGAGTAAAATAAAATGCTCAAAAAATAGGTATACTTTATATAAAACAATGCAACTTTACTCTGAACTATTAGAAAAGAATTAATGTTAGTAAAATATGGGTACATATTTAGAATTTTATATATTATCTTTACTGAGTAAATAAAAGATTGTTAACTATAAATATTTTGATAAATTTGACTACCTAAAAAATAATCCTATAATTTTAGGTAGTTAACTATAGCATCACAAATAAAACATGACAGTAAATTGGTCAATGAGTACGTAATAAGTATGAGAATATTTACTTTTTGATGATAATTTAAATACATAAGTTTATAACAATTTAGGGAAATTTTCTATTACATTCAATAAAAATTAATTTTATGCTTCCTATAATTTTATAGGTCTAAGTTTGAAGGAAGTATTATATATCATTTTCCTTTTAACTTCATGGGCATGGGACTAAGTGTAAATTACATATTTGTTGATTCTATAACTAATTTTTATGTGAAACTATGCTTTTCAAATATCCTTTGCAAAACATTAACAATAAGAATAATTAATTTAAAAGTTTAAATTGTCTAATGAGTTAGTCTGGATGAATTTCTAGTACTAGATATTTGGTAGTGACTACTTTTCTGGTCTCTTTGCCTATTTTTGAAGTTGTTAGAGCCACATGCTAGCAAAGACTTACTTAATTAAGAAAATACCTAGGAAGCTCTGGCTGGTGGCACAGTGGATAAGGCGCCAGCCTGCAAACCCAAAGGTCGCTGGTTTGATTCCCAGCCAGGGCATATAACCAGGTTGCAGGCCAGGTCTCCAGTCAAGCCCATAGCTGGAAGCAGGTGAAGGGCAACCATACATTGATGTCTCTCTCCCTTTCTGCCTCTCTCCCTTACCCTGTCTCTAAAATAATACATTAAATATTAAAAAGAAAGAAAATACCTATGTATCACACTTATGCTTATTCCTGGTTGCTGTCATTAAAAAAAAATAGGGCTAATCCCATCATATGTTTGATATTGAACCTTAGTTGTTGTTGTTGTTTTTAAATTCTCACCAGAGAATATATTTATTGCTTTGAAAGAGAGAGAGAAGAAGAAGAGGGGAAGGGGAAGAGGGGAGAGAAAAAGAGGGAGGAGAGGGAGAGGGGCAGAAGGAGAGGGATTGAGAGAGACAAAAACAGAGACAGAGAGACAGAGAGACAGAGATGAATGAGAAATAGCAATCAGCTGTGTCTTGACCAGGGATCAAACCACAACTTAGGTTTGACCTGGAAATACCTGCAACCTTTTAGTGCATGGGACAAGCTACCTAGCCAGGGCTAGGTCTTATTTTTTGCCTTGCAATTTCTATATAGCGTGGCCTCCCTGAGAGTCAAAATGTTCTATTTTATTTTATTTTTTCTTATTTTCTATTGCCCAAGGAGATATTAATATATCAGAAAAAAATATTGTTTCAAGAACTGTCAGAGATTTTACTGCCTATATTTTCTTCTATACTTTTTATGGTTTTAAGTCTAACAGTTTAATGTTTAATCCATTTTGAGTTTATTTTTGTGTATGGTATAAGAAGGAGGTCTAGTTTCATTTTTTTGCATGTATCTGTTCAATTTTCCCAACACTATTTATTGAATAAATTGCCTACCCCATTCTATGATCTTGTCTCCTTTGACAAATATTAATTGGCTATAATGGTGTGGGTTTACTTCTGGGCTCTCTATTCTGTTCCATTGATCTATATGCCTGTTTTTATACCAGTAATGTGCTGCTTTGATTCCCATGGGCTGGCTTTGCTATCAGGGAGCATGATTTCTTCAATTTTGTTCTTCTTTTTCAAGATTACTATGGCTATTCAGGGTCTTTTATGGCTTCATATACATTTTTGGAATATTCTAGTTCTGTGAAATATGCCTTGGTATCTTGATAGGGATAGCATTGAATCTATAGATTACTGATAATGTGGACATTTTAATGATGCCAGATCTTCTTACCATGAATATGATATATATTTCCACTTGTTTGTATCTTTTTCAGTTTCTTTTTTTTTTTTTAAGATTTTATTTATTACTTCCAGAGAGAGAGGGAGAGAGGAAGAGAAGGAGAGAAACATCAATGTATGGTTCCCTTTTACCTGCCTCCAGCTACGGACCTGGCCAGAGACCTGGCTTGCAACCTGGTTATATGCCCTGGCTGGGGAATCCAACCAGCGACCTTTGGGTTTGCAGGTTGGCGCCTTATCCACTGTGCTACCAGCCAGGGTTTTTCAGTTTCTTTCTCTGCTGTTTTATAGTTTTCTGAGTACAGGTCTTTTATATCCTTGGTTAAATTTATTCCAAGGTTTTTTTCTTTGCAATTATAAATGGAATTGTATTCTTAGTTATCTTTTCTGATGTTTCATTATTGTTGTATAAAAATTAAGCTGACTTCTGGATATTTTCTAAATTCATTTATCAGTTGTAATAGTATTTTTGGTGGCCTATTTAGGGTTCTCTAAATAAACAGATTGGACTACCTCTAAATAAAATGTTTTTGCACAGCAAAGGAAACATCAAGAAAATGAAAAGACAATATGGATGGGAGAACATAATTTGCCAATGATATATCTGATAAAGGGCTAATACCCAAATTTATAAAAATTTTATACAACTCTACACCAAAAAAAAAAAAATATTAATTCAATTAAAAATGGGCAAAGGGCCCTGGCTGGTTTGGCTCAGTGGATGGGTGCTGGCCTGCGAACCCAAATGTCACTGGTTCAATTCCCCAGTCAGGGCACGTAACCAGGTTGCAAGCCTGGTCTCCAGCTAGGTCCCCAGCTGGAGGCAGGTGAAAGGTAACCATATATTGATGTTTCTCTCTCTTTCTTCCTCCCTCCCTGCCCATCTCTCTAAAAATAATGAATAAAATATTAAATAAATATTTTTTTTAAAAAGGGCAAAGGACTTGAATAGATGCTTCTCCAAAGAGGACATAGAGATGGTTAATATACATATAAAAAATGCTCAATATCACTAATCATCAGGGAAATAAGAATTAAAATCACAAAGAAATATCACCCCAACTGTCAAATGGCTCTCATCAATAAATTAACAAATATTGGCAAGTATGTGAAGAAAAGGGAACCTTTGTGCATTGTTGGTGGGAATGAAGATTGGTACACCCACTGTGGAAAACAGTTGGAGGTACCTCAAAAATTAAAAATGGAACTGTCTTATGGCCCAGCATTTCCACTTATGGGAATACTACAGTATATCTTAAGAAATCCAAAACACTAAATCAAAAGAATATTTGCACTACTATCTTCACTGCAGCATTATTTATAGCAGCCAAGATTTGGAAGCAGCCAAAAATGCCCATCAGTAGATGAATGGATAAAAATCTGTGGTATATTTACACAATGGAATACTACTCAGCCATAAAAAGGAGGAAATATTGCCTTTTGTGACAGCATGGATGGACCTGGAAAGTATTATTTTAAGTAAAATAAGCCAGCCAGACAAAGACAAACACCATATTAACTCCCTTATATGTGGAATTTAATGAATAAAATAAACTAACAAACAAAATAGAAACAGATTGATAGATAAATAGAACAGTTGTCTGGGAACTGTCAGAGGGGAAAGGGGATGGAAAAAAGTGAAGGGTTAAGCAAAAAGCCAAATTTATGGACAGTCTGTAGTATGGTGAGTACCAAAGGGGAACGAAAGGTGACGGAAGGAGACAGGACTTGGGGTAATGAATACACAATGAAATATGCAGACGGTTTGTTATGGAATGTTACTCCTGAAATCTATATAATTTTATTAACCAGTGTCACTCCAATCAATTTAGAAATGTTTTTTAGTAGCACTTAATGGAGTTGACTGCTTTATCATTAATATATCTATCTGCTTATCTATATCTATCATTTATTTATTTCTTGAATTGAGTGCTTGTTTTAATTTGATTGACTTAGACTTTCATTACTTATTAATTTGAACTTCAGTGCTCAACAGAGCATTATACTCATTTATTTTCAATCAACTGAAAAGATGAAAGCTGAAGGTGAAAACATACTCAAAAAAGATGACAGCTGAGAATGAAATGTTCTATTTTGGGTAAGTTATTTGGCCAAGTTATTTGAATCAACCTTTTAAAGTAAGAAAGGAGAATAAAATCTTTTTTTAATTAAAGACATTAAAAATGGATTAGAGTAGCAAGAAATGAACAGACCAAAAATGAAGAGAAACTCAGAGAAGACAACAGTGAAATGAACAATCAATGAAGCTGCTTTTGCTGTGTGGGATTTGTTTATTCTTGGAAAACTGAGCTTTCTTATTTTTGGTCTTGGAGTATAAAGAGGGTAGAAATGATAGCCCAACGAATGTACAAGAAGTATACAGGAGAGCCCTCATCACTATCAACTGGATTTCCAAAAGGCTGTACCTTTCAGGACATTAAGTCATGAAGTCTGAGTTGTAGTCATCTTGGTTGTTCAGGAGGCCTGACTTGAATTCAGTTTAAGGTAATAAATTATGCACATGGTAAAAGAAAATGAACCTTTCTTCTGGAGAGATCAGTTTTCATCTTAGTCTTCTAGTTATTCTTAGAAATATTTTCTTCAAGCACTACTAGACACCTAAGGAAACAAAACACTAAGAATGAGAACTAGTATTACAGAAACAACAGCCAAAAGAGACAAGCTGCTAAAATGTCAGATTAGAATTAACCAACACAATGTAGTATAAGCCTTTTCATTATGTTTAAAGGAATAATAAGATAAGTCATGGTTTGTCTTCAGGGAACCAGAGAAAATAAAATAGCTAATTTGAAAAAAAGAAAGAAACTCTAGAAATGAAAATACAATAACTGGGAATAAAGTATAGCCTCAACAGGTGGATTAAACAGCAGACTAGGTAGAGATACATGGAGAATTAGTGAATTGGAAAACAGGTCATGAGGAATTATCCAGCGATCAGAACAAAAACCTTAAAAAAATGGAATGTACTGAAAAGGAGGAAGAAGACAGGGAAGATGTAGAAGAATGTTTGATATGAATTTTCTCTTGAGTTTCAAAAAGTGAGGAGAGGAAGATGGCTGAGAATTTTCTGAAACTTATTGGAGACACCAATCTACAGATTCAAACTGGCTCATAAATCAAAATGTATTACACCAAGCTAATGTCCACCTCTGCCTGGAGTGTTTTCTCCATTATTTTTCCTTGTATTAACGCCTTTCAGCTTTGGCATCAGCTAAAATTTCATCTTCTACTAGAGGTGGTCCCTGATCTACTCAAAGTATCCCCTGATCAGATCCAAAACGGCCTTGTAATTATTCAGTACCTCAGAGCCTGGCCTGTTCTTTACTATGTGTTATCTGCAATTATTGTTTATTTGCCTGGTTGGTTGTTCTTGAATCCTCTGCTATGTTGTAGATTCTGTGAGAGCAAAGTCTATATCTGTAGCTCACTGTTATGTCCTCAGTGATGGGCATAGTGTCTGCAGTGGACACAGTATTTATTGAGAGAGAAGATAAGAATGAATATTTCCATATTTCCTTCTTGATAAATGGGGGTGAGAAGAAATACAGAAATACATATGATAGTATGTTTGAAGGCATGACAAATTATGGGGAGCGCTTTTCTACACTAGATCTTAGCCAAAAGGCCAAGAGGCAATTCTTTTCTCCTAATTCCAGAGGCTTTTCAGGGGATTTAATCAAATTTTGATAGACTACTATGAGAAATAAACTGGATATAATTTAATTCTTAATTGCCGAACTTAATGTGTTTAACATTTTAACCTCAATATTTTGTTTGGCATAGCTGTAGAAAATTTTACTTATTTGGTCCCCTAGGGGGAAAATTGTCTGAAAATAGGGAAAAAAAGTGATGTGTTTCAACAAATATTCTGTCTCAAAATACAACACAGCTGTCTTTAACAAGGTTTAATCTCCAGTCTTGCAGTGTATATGACTTCTCTCTCTATCTCCCCCTGGTTGTCCTGTCTCCCTTGTCCTTCCCCCTTATCCTTCACATTTGTTACTTTTATTACCTTTTTTGAAGTTATAAACATAAATAAATGATTTAGAAGTTAAACCACTAGAAATATAACTTTAGATTTATGATATTATCCTTAATTATAGCATAAGAATAAAATTATTTTGGCCAGATTCTCATAGAGACATCCTGTGAGTTGCACCAATGAAATATGGATGTGAAAATAAATACTTTTTTAAAGAAATATTTTACTTATTATTTTTCAAAGAGGGGTAGGGAGAGAGGCAGAGAGACAGAGAGAGGCATCAGTGTATGGTTGCCTTTCACCTGCCTCCAGCTACGGATCTGGCTGGAGACCTGGCTTGCAACCTGGTTATGTGCCCTGGCTGGGGAATCGAACCAGCGACCTTTGGGTTCGCAGGCCAGCGACTTAGCCATTGTGCCACCAGCCAGGGCCTGAAAATAAATACTTTTTAAAAACAAAATAAATGTTGAGCTGGTAAACTCAAACTGCTAAAAATGTTTTTGAATTTAGTGTCAGTAAGACAAGGGTTAAATGTTGTGAAAGAAAACAGTATTAGGACAGTCTCTCTTCAGATTGCTTTGTGAGTATCTATCTTTTTCCACTTTAATGTAAAAGAAAAAACAAAAACATTAGAAATTGTAGGCTACACATTGTAAGTTTGATTTATATAATCAAGACTACAACGAAGCACAAAGAATTCATACTAAGGAAAAGTGTTCTACTTCAAAACATTGTTGAATGTGTGTGGATTTGTGTTTTAAATTAAAATGTTTAAGGTACATGTTTATTGTTGTCTATAATTTCCCACTTTAACTGATTTTTTTAGAACAATGGGCCAAATACCTCTCCAATTAACAGGAGAAAAAGGTTTCTACTGAATGTCTCTGTGATTGTCACCATTTAAGTGTTAGTTGTATTTTTCTGTTTTCCTAGCTCTTTATTCTCTGCACAGTAAAATAGTTTTCAAGTTTAGCTGCACCTGGGCAGCTTTAAAAACTAAAGAGACTCAGTTTCTACCTTCAGGGATTCTTATTAATTTATCTGGCATGCAGCTGGGGGATAGCATTTTAATGTTCTTCAAGTTCTTTTAGTATGCCTCCATCCACAGTTGAGGGCTGTTGGCCCAATAGGTTGGGAGCGTATAAATTGATTATAAAGTCAGTTTTTAATAAATTGGTTCCAGCTTGTATACATATCCTGACTACATGTTTGTTACGATCAGGTTCTGATTATGTCATTATGATTATGAATGTATCATTAGTAATGTTTCTCTTATTCAAATCACTGAACACTTCTCCTTCAGTGCTCGTTTTCAAATGCTCCTCATCTGTGAAGCATTTCCAGTTCTACCTAGCAAGATTTTGTTTTCCTTTCTGTTCCAACACTGCTGCCGAGTCGGATGCAGTTGGTTGTACCTGTGTCTGTTTCCTGAGCGAGGCTGAATTACCCTTCAAGGCAGGAAGGCACCTTCCTAAGACAATGACTGGTGGGCAGTTGGTTATTACCGCTTCCCATATAAGTGCTTCCCATTTCCACCAGGTATTGCCAGTCTTGCTCCAAGTCTTTAAGGAAATCATTTTGTTTTCTGCCTTCCTTTCTCCTGCTCCCTCTCAAGTATATTTGACCATTCTGTGTTCCCGCTGCTTCCTCTGCTTTCTACACTGTCCTCATTGTGCTGTGTCTTTTACATGTGTTGTTCTCCACCCAGCTGGCCCCCTTTAACCCGGTGCTGCTTCCCCTGGCTCATATCCTTGGCATAATGGAAGGAGCTATTAATATACCTCTTAGGAAACCGCATTTAAAATATGTCCTCCTGAAAGAGCTACACCCCAATTCTTTTCCTCTATGTTTTGTCCAGACCCAAGAAGCTGTTTTAAACCAGCAAAATTGCTGTTTCAGGGTCTTTACTTGTTATCTTTTAATTGAGCAGTAATGTGTGGTTTACAAGGAAAAGGGTCATGTTTTATAGTTTACAAAACATTTCTGTGTTCAACACCTCCTTCACTATAATATTGAAACAACATGTATCTAAAAGGTGCTGGTAGTTTTGGGAAAATGTCTCCCAAAGTTAAACCAATGATTTAAGTTTTGACCTAGTTCACTGGATTTTTAATGGTGAGAAAAGATATGCAGAGAGACTTTCAGATAAATTGGAGTCCTGGCTTTGAAATTGACAATGTGTGAACTTTCCCTTGTTATGTTATATATTATGTTTTCTTTTAAAATTGTAAAACCTGTAACCTCATGTTGTGTTCATATTCTGTCACTTTTAATGATATTCAGGTATTAATATGAATACTAAATTTGTTTTTTTATCACCAGGAGATTAAATGAATTGATTACATGGTCTGATTTAGACACTTCATTCTGTGCTATCTAAACCAGGATCAACAATAAGGCCAGTGAAGGAAAAGTAGCTAAATGAAAAGAATTTCAGGATATACTTAGTGACAGTTTAAATGGGTAAGATTAAGTTAGGGACAAAAGCATTGAGTCCCTTCTTCTAGCTGTAAATTTAGCCTTTATGCTCTTATCCTTTGAATATCTAATTCTTGGTTTCCCAGAATATACAGCTCCTCTAACCCAAAGGCTAATCTGGACATGGTGTTAGAATTTTTGCCATCTTCCCATTCTGGAAGTGATATTCATTTGCCTCTTAACCCCTCCCTATTGCTAGATTCATAGTGTTGAAGGGCCAGTTCTCTTTTTGGAAGAATAGGCTACTGACCTAAATTTAGGTCCCCTGGGAGAAGCACCATTAGGTCCTTCAGAAGCCCAAGGACATGTATATATGAAATGAGAAAGGAGGGCTGTACGTACACATACGTTCATGATCTCATTTTTCAAACTCTAATATTAGTTTTGCAAATAGCTAAATTCCCAAACAATGAATGAAATTTAAAGGACACAGTCATGTATAATGAATAAATCTGTGAATTATTTAAATACCGTGAAATTCTGATCCCTTTAAATAATACTGACTCCAAAAATACTGGTTTTATGTGGAGGAAGGAGGCTTCATCATTAAATTGTCCAAGCTGTCTTCTGTTGTACACACTACCTTGTTATTCCTTTTAGTGCATTACTGCTGACAGTGGCCAGCTGCTTTTTCATTAACCGTAAGACACACCTGCTCCCATCTCAGGCACTTCAGCTCTACCACAGCAGAAAGGAAGTTGCCAAGCTACTGAAAGGGCAAAAATTTCTGGAAGACCCATTTTAGAGAACCTTTATTACGAGATGCAAAATCAAAGGATAAGGCCAAATTTAAAGGGAAACGTGAAGATCAGAGAGTTCCAATCGAATTGTTTTCAGGCTTTTCTTCAAACATGAAGCTGGAAGAGAACTGAAAAAAATTTCAACAAACCTTTAGAGCTTATTATTGCAGGGCCAGTGCCTGGTGCTGAATAAGATCCAAAGAAAACTAAGACACTCACTGCCCCTGTCCTTACATGGGGGAGGGAAAGAAGTGAGCAGCCACCTAGAGAAAAGGAGATTGTGGTTAGTACTCTAAAAGAGAATTCAGCATCATTAAAGAGGGAAAAATTAATGTATAGCAATTAGTACTCAAGAGCTTTATTACAACCATATTGTTAAGGACTGGTTCCAAGTGAGTGTAGATTATAAAAAAGATTGTGGGCTGCAGTCCTTTAATACTATCGAAACACTTTCAGATTTTTAAATTTGATTCCACAGAACTTTAGTCTTCTTTGTAAATCTATTAATTTATACATTTTTAAAAGATAAAAATAAAAATAAAAACATACATAATTATAGTTAATAAGATATTTTCATCCAACAGCTTTGATTTGTTAGTATATCACTAACAAATATCATGTTGGCTGAGAAATGAAGTGACTGCCATTTGACATGGGATCTTTAAAAGCCCTCCCAGAGGAAATCGAGATGTCAAAGAACATCATATGAATGCTTACTGAATACAGCTCTGTCCTTAATAGATGGTGTGAACAATCCAAAGATCACTGATAATCTTGTGCTTTCAAAGCCATAAATCTCATCTCTCTCCTTTGTGAATTATATTGGTTTTCTTCTTAATATCAGTAACTTTAAATTTGTGCTGGATCATTTTTAAAGGTTTTGATACCAATTGGGAAGTTTAAAATAGAGTCATAGCTTTTTAATCCAGTGATAAAAGGAAAAGCTAAATATTTAGTGAAATATTTAGGTAAAGTATTTAGGTAAAGTATGGTATGACGTCCTTTTGCTTTTATGTCCAAAAATATCTCTCTATGGATTTGGATAATGCTTTCTACAAAAGTTTATAGAAGTTGATTGAAATTTCATTAGCGGCATCTGCATTTTTCTCTCTCTGCATTAATGACCAGTAAATCAGAATTTTAATGTGTAATTTAGGATTTTAGTTGCTTTTTTCACTTACCTCTTTCCCAATTTATGCTACAAATTACTTTTTATTTTCTTACAAATGATGACTTTCAAATTTGCACCTTTACTATATCCTGTCTTTCTAATAACTTGTTTTTTAAAGATTTTATTTATTATTTTCAGAGAGAGAGGAAGGGAGAGAGGCAGAGGGAGAGGGACATCAATGTGTGGTTGCCTTTCACCTGCCTCCAGCTACAGACCTGGCCAGAGACCTGGCTTGCAACCTGGTTATGTGCCCTGGCTGGGGAATCGAACCAGTGGCCAGTGGGTTCCCAGGCTGGCACCTTATCCACTGTGCCACCAGCCAGGGCTAATAATTCTTAATTGTTAAAAAGGCCGGGGGTTGGGTAAAGAAAGTAATTTACATTAATTGCTTTTTCACGATCTCTCAATTATGGAGATAGTAACTGTAACTAGTGATGTTTAATATAGGTGTAATAAAACATGTATACCTATTGTCATATCATCCTGTTGAATTTCCCCAAGTTCTAATTATGTCTCCACCTATGGCCAAAGAGCCTATGCACTTAACAGCTCTGGGTGACATAATTCACACAGACCATGATGTGAATTATACAAAAAGCAGCATACACTACAGTCACAGTACATATGTATTTCACAGTGATTAATAATAACATAAGAGTGTGTGTAAAATAATAAATATAATCTTAAAAAAAAAAGCCTAGTTGAGAGAATTCTGCTGTAAGCTGGTGAGTGATTTGGGGCATAGTTGTCCAGAGCTGGGTCTCAGGCAGCCTAGTGCAGTGTATGTGCACACAGGCAAGGACATGAACATCCAAAGTAGGAGAGCAACGAAGTCTTTGACTATGAACATGCAAATGCAATTAACTTAAATTTAAAAAGAAGTTGGTACAGCAAAATGATTATTTCTTTGTTTAGTTGGAGAAGTGATTTCTTTTACTTTATACTCCATTAGGAAAAGGTAAGCAGGTGGGTACATTTTGGATAGGGAACTTGAGAGGCTTTTTTTTTTTTTTTTTTTTAAGATTTTATTTATTTTCAGAGAGAGGGGAAGGGAGAGAGGCCGAGAGGAGGAGAGACATCAATGTATGGTTGCCTTTCACCTGCCTCCAGCTACGGACCTGACTGGAGACCTGGCTTGAAACCTGGTTATGTGCCCTGGCTGGGAATGGAACCAGCAACCTTTGGGTTTGCAGGATGGCACCTTATCCACTGTGCCACCAGCCAGAACATTGAGAAGCTTTTTTTTTCCAGTCCATGTGGTAGCCACAGCAATTGTTTATTATCTCTGAGTTTTTGCTTCAGGTGCCTGTAGGGATGACATTGGTTAGAATTGGGCCTTAGCCCTACCCTGTTTTCCTCCCTCTTCTACTTGACCTCTTCAGGGCTCAGTTCCTTCCTCTTGCCTTCTGCCTACCTGTGGACCTCATTTTAATAAACTATCTGGATTTTTTCCTTCAAGTGGATCTGCATTTTATATTTCTCCTTTTTTCCCCCCTTAAAATTTTGTTCTGTGTTCCAGTCTCTCATACCTGTCAAAGCAACCTAGCCTCATAAACTAGATCTCTGCTGTGCATGGTTTAAAGTGAATTAATGTGACAGCCACCTGTACTGGGTGCTGGTTATTCTTTCGGGGTACCCCTTGCTCCCAGGTCCATTCTCTTTCCTCTCTTCCCCTCTCTGGGCTCCGACAGCCAGCTCACCAGCTGGCATTGGTGGGGTTTGCCAGCAGGAGAACTGGCAGGAAATTGGAAGGCAGGAGGGAGGAGTTGGCTATGCGTGTTCCCTGCACCGTTGATGCACCAGCCTGTGTCCTGGCAGTAGCTGTGTGTCTCATGATTGCACTCACACTAGGCAGCCCCTCTCCTGTGTGACTGGCTCTCACACTGGGCTCCAGGAACTCCATTTCCTTTCCTTGTTGCTTGTGACGATGCCTTCGGGTTTGCCAGAGCCTGGCTTTTTCACCATGCCCGATTTGTTTCCTTCGCCTTGGTCCAGTTGTCCCCTCTTACAAGTTCACTACTCAGCCTCCTGTGATAACATGTAACCAAATGATTTCTCAGTCATAACTCTTCAGTTTGGCTTTTATTGTGTATGAGCCTGCTCGTTGAACTTCAGAGTGAGGGCATGAACCATGTCTCACTTATCTTTTTTTCCAGTAAAGTATTTGTATTAGTTCCCTTGAACATAAGAATCTACATTTTCATTTTCAAAAATCAAAGGGTAACACTACACAGTAAAGTCCATAAAATGCACTTTTCTTGGTTGGTAAATCATCGAATCCTGGAACCTAGTAGAATACCAACATATAGGAACTCTGTTTGCATTACTAAATAAGTGACTTCTATTACTCCTTCAATCTATTCTTAAGTCCCAGAACTCTCCTAACAGGATTTTCAGAATTCCTTATAGTATTTTTAGGAATGATTATAGATTTTCTAAGTTCAAGATGAAAATCACTTTGGGTTCTCCCTAAGCTAAGTTCACGTTGTTTGTGCTCATTGCTTGAAAGGAAAGGAAGCAATGGTGATCTCATTTGTTTTGGGGACTCCTCCCTCTGCCCAGCTCTATTTGGTACCCTATCATCCCACAAGTTGCCTATTTGAATCACTTGAATTAAGGGTTTAGAACAGATAGTCCATCATCCTGCATGAATATTAAATTATCATAAGCTTTGTATAAAGATAACTTACCCCTGTATTTTTTTGCAGTGTTTCCTTTTCCCTCTGTTCTAAGAAAGACTTGGAGCATCATTTTTTTTTTTTCTCTTCAGCATATCCTTGGACTTAAAATAGGTTGCAGTTATCAAGTTATATAATAGTCTTAGAAATTTTGAATGGCAGGTGCTTAATAGGAGTAAGAAAGTTCTATTTATTCTCATTATCTTACAAATTGTGATACTTAGTAAGTATAATTGAACACAAAATATGACAGATCTTGGTATTTTGAGGCTACTGAATCTCATATGAGAAAAAAAAAAGCACACTTAAAAATTATGTGTTCAGAGATATATTTTATAATCAGTCAGGTTCATTAAGTAAATGCACATGCTATTTATTCATAATATGACAGAGAGTATGCTGCTGACAAATTTGTAGTTTTATTTTGAATATTCATGAGTGAACAAGCTTTAGCCAGTTTTAAGCAGTATGATTTATGCAAGTGAGTTGTATTTTTTTCTAGCATGCTCCAAAACTTGAACATCAATTTGCTAGCGATGTGTATTGTGTAGTGAAATTATTAATAGAAGCTGAGTAAGGAGATCTGTTGTAGGATGGCATTTTTAAAATATGCATGTTTTCCATTATGTAAATGTGCAGCTTTTAAATAATCAGTTAATTTTTCAGCAAATGTGAAAGTTGGGTTACACTTTAAATATGAGATTTGTACAACCGTATCTCTATATAATACTATTAATAAAAGTATGTCTAATTTCTTTATTACAAATCATTACATGCAACTTGATACTTTAAAGATAATGAGAATATTTAAATTCTGATGATAAAAAGCCTTTCTTTTAATCTTACAATGAAACTAAAGGGAAGTGGCACATTGACTTGGTTGAGTTCATGTAGTTAAAATTGAAAGTTGGATTTTGCAAGTAGAACTAACAAACTGCTTGAGTCTCTTTCTGTCAGGGGATCACTTCCATTTGTTAGCTTGAGGTGATAGAGGTGTTGTGGGGCTGCAAAGCACCTGCAATGTTGAGTGCCCTTTCCAAGAAAAACAATGCAAAATTATGAGAATGAGAATTAGTTCAGACTCTTAGAAGGGGGTTGAAGCCAGAGGTTGATACTGAAGGTTAAGCTTCATTAGCTTCATGCTCAACCTGTTCAGCTTAGGTGATGTGTCAACATGGGAAGTGTGAAAAAGGAGTGAACAGTTTCCATTGGCTAAATGTTGGTGTGAATTTTAAGTAAATATTTTGAAAGTCTCAAAAAGTCACTTGATACTTTTCTAAACATTTTTCACTAATTAAAATCTTTTCCCCAGTTGAATCTGAAGTTCTGTTTTAAAATTTTACTTAATTTTGATGGAAGCATGGTAGGCCCACTTGAAGATGTTTCAATATCCTAAGTAGGATGCCCACACCTACACACACTTGTAAATGAAAGAATACTAATCTGTAACACATAACATTTACATGTATGTGCTGAAATTAATATCACTTCTTTCTAATTTTCTGCTTTAAAATTCTGCAATGGTGTATACATACAAAATGAACTTGTCTCATGACCCTGATTTGGAGCCACCCTACCTACCTGCTTAATATTCCCTGGGTGGGACATCATCTGGCAGGCAAATAATTGGCCAAGAGTCTGCTTATCATCATTATTTCTTCAAAATCTAATTCTGACTCGCCGGTGCCCCTTATCTTTTCTATATGTTAGTTTCCAAACTCAAAGGGCGTGTGTCTTATGATAGAAGAAATATTGGTTTATAATTATTCAAACACCATGAAAAGGCAGGAGAACACTGAAATATTGTTGCAGAATGATCTGAACACTTCTAGGCTCTTCTTCCTAATGAAAAATAAAAAATAAACTTAAATGTATTTTGTTTTATTCCAAAGCAATATGCCAATTTCAAGGACGAACCTACTTTGAAGGAGAAAGAAGTACAGTCTATTCCCCTTCTGGAGCATGTGTTCTCTATGAGTGCCAGGTAAGGGAACTTCATGAGCTTTTCAAAATTCTCTCAGTTATGCAAACACAGTAAATGTCTCTTTAAAAATAACACCCTTGCAATACCTTTAAAACATCTAAGAGAAAATTTAAGATATTAATTATAATTCAAATATATGGAAATTCCCATTATTTTGCAACCATGTAAATTAAGAGTTGTAAAATAATTTTACCAATAAATAAAAATGCTCTTTCATCAAATTCAAGTGTTAGGAAGTTATATTTTCCAAATTCAAATCAGCATCTTTTTTCTGTTTTGAAGAAAAAGCAGGTAGACCGCCTGCTGTCACTTATGGTTTTGACCCATATAAGAAATATCAGTCAGTCCAATCAAAAACAAAGCATCAAACTTATCTAATAAAAATTAGCTGTTGGATGGAGATGAAACTAATATTAATCTTAATCCCTCTGGAAGGGACATTTTACATGATTTGAAGGGGAATGCTTTTAAAATTTACTGCTGTGGTCTCTTGAAGTGTGCTTCTGAAGCAAATGTGATTCTTTTTAACTCTGCTTCTTGATCTGCTAATTGAAAAACTAAATATGTTTCCTAACACTATTCATCTTTGCTTTTTATAAAATATAATGTTAGATATTTCAAGCCACATGGGAAACTGCCTACATATAAAGTTTCTGCTTTAGGGTTCCAGTTCCATTGGATTCTTAATTTTCTTCTTGAAATTTATCCCATATATGTGTTTTTAGGGATGATTTAGTATGTGAAAATTATTTAGAAAATTAAGTGTTTTACCATGCTGGCTCAGCCAAATAAACTGATTATTTAGATAAGTATTAGTATTGGGAAAGGAAAGTACTAAGAATTTTGCCAAGATAATGGAGTATAAAAAAAGCCAGCTACATACTTCATGCATGTTCAGTTGGACGATGTTTGGGATAAGCAAAGAGGAGATGTAATGAGGCAAGACTGACAGATTTGATTTCTAGAAAATGAAAGCTCTGATTTCTTGATGCTCATTATAAAGTATCCTAGCTGCTCCTTTGGGTTTAACTGTGGTCTCCTATGATATAGGAGATCATCTTAAAAATAAGGGAGCTACCCTGGCCAGTAGCACAGTGGATAAGGTGCTGGCCTGTGAACCCAAAGGTCGCTGGTTCAATTCCCCAGCCAGGGCACATAACCAGGGTGCAAACCAGTTCTCCAGCCAGGTCCATGGCTGGAGGCAGGTGAAAGGCAACCATACATTGATGTTTCTCTTTCTTTCTCCTTTCCTCTCTCTCTGGAAATAATATGTAAAAATCTTTTAAAAAAATAAATAAATTAAAAAACAAAAATAAGGGAGTGGAGGCATAGGAACATCATTAACATGAACTGCTGAACTGTATTTCAAGGTGGATATTTCTCTATCAGCATTCCTACACCAGTGCTGTTTTGAGTGGAGTAGGTCCCACTATAGACATAAGGATTGGGAGACTTTGGAGGGAGATTAGTGACTCCAAATTGAGGAAATAGAATCAGAGAAAATTTACTTCAAGGAAAGTGGAAAACTTTTGTCAGCTGGTGCCTAATGGTAAACTCTAAGTTCAAAATATCAGCTCTAAAATTTAAAATCCTGAAGACATTTGAAATTTCTCTATCCAATGTGTGTGTACTCTTTTCATATTAACAGTGTGTTCCATAATACTGAGCATTGTGGTTTATAAATTTACTGGGATAGCTGCCTATTTGATTTTAAAATAGCTATAAAAAGCTTTAATTTTATTTTATTTATTTTTAAAATTTTGAATTGGTTTAGTGAGAAGTCTATATGGACAACTCTGTGGATGCTTAGTAAATACTGGGTGAATAAACAAATGTTACCTTTTATTTACTCAAACAAAAGGCACTATTTCATACCTTTTAATGCTGTGCTATCCAATAGAAATATGATACAAATAACAAACATAATTTTTATTAGGTTTACTTTTCTATATTTAATTCCATGAAACCAAAATATTATTTTAACATGTAATCAATATAACATTCTTAATGAAATATTTGACATTATTTTGTCATACCAAGTCCTCAAAATCTTGTGATTATTTTATATTTACAGTGTTCAAGAGCTGCATGGAGCTAGTGGCTATCGATTATACAGCACAGTTCTATCAGGTTGTCATAAGCTTTTGTAGCATAGGTCTTGACTAAACTCTTGACAGTAAGGACTTCCATTGTTTCTTCTCCCTCAGGCCCCTTAGCTTCCTATTCACACATTTACATAATTGACAGCTCTCCTATTCTTCCATTTTCTGGGCTGTCAATTCCTGTCCTTCTTTGTTCCTTTATTGTCAGTTTTGTGTCCTTGAAAATGTGTCCTGGGAGTATAGACTTTAATAGAAACACAGAAGAACACAGTGGCTCTGGAAATAAGATGATCAGAATGGATATTGCCATTAGTCAAAAGAAGACTGGCATTTGACTCCACTGTATACACATGTCTTGCCATTTTCTTAATAAGAGATCATGATAATTTGAAGAAGGTGTTTTTCATACAGAAACCAGGACGAGGACTATGTTGAAATGGATGAAATACCTCATCCATAAAAATAGTTCTTATGTAAATGATAACTAAAATCTAGACTATTGAGCAGTATTAGATGAAAGCCTGAAAGTTTCAATAATTATTTTATTACTTATATATGGAAAAGCATAATATAAGATTGTTAATGACCCTGTTCTTAAGAGATTAGAGATGGACAATATAGAAGCCAAATGTTTGGTTTGAGGGCAGGGTTATTGCATTTATGAGAAGAGTATTTTGTATTGTGGTTTCTCTTTGAAAAGAATTTTATCTACTTGGATTGCTAGAACTATAATAATTTTACATTGATTTATTCATTCATTTAAGAACATTTATTTGAGTGCCAGTTATGTGCCAGAAAATATGCTAGGCATTCATTCACAAGAGATATGAATTCTACCCTCAATTCCCTTATAGTTTTGTTGGGAGATCCCAAATATTCTTTACCAGACTCACCTGTGATAATTGCTTTATAACAGATTAGAAGTGTTTGAAATGAGAATGTTTCAAAAGCTCAGTTTATATATACTGTGTTTTTCAGTGAGTTGTTGGTCTAATTCAAGCTGTATCTCTGCCAAAATTGTCATCTGGATGTACAAATGTGTTATAAAACTAACAGAATTTTTTAGGATTACCCCAAAAAATTGTCATGTTTGGCAAATTGTAGACATGACTGCAGTATCTATTTTAAAGTGCTCTCCAAGTGCTGCTTATCTATTTCAAAGGTTTTCCAGTTGTGATTTAATGTTATTAATGAGCCTGTAGCCTATGCAAAGGTTCTCAGGATGAAATTTTTAGTTTTATGTTGAAAGAGCATTTTCAGATACTGAATCTGGAAACTTCTTAGTAAGTGCTAATTAAGAAGTTTGAAGCATTTATTTTTTGTTGTCTTAACAGGACCAGACTATGAAGCTGGTTGAGAGTTCAGGCTGTCCAGCCTTAGATTGTCCGGAGTCTCAACAGATTACCTTGTCTCATAGCTGCTGCAAAGTTTGTAAAGGTGAGACTTTTGTGTGAAGAAGATTTATGTGCATGAGTCATTTTAGGGGGCTTTTTCAACTGAGATGAGAGAGAAATTTTATCAGCAAGTTATATTCAAAGACTAGGGGTATTTCCCTAAATGCGTTCCTGACTTGGCACACAGTAGGTTGCCACGAAGTGGTTGTTGAAGTTATTGAATTAATATCTAGATGCCCTCATGTATGTCTGCTAGGTATCTCACACCTGTCTCAAGCTGTGGATTCTGAACTCACTGTGTGCAGGTCTGAGTCAGCATGATGCTGCTGAAGAAATTTACACAACAATACTAACTTATTTTATTTATTTATTAAAATATTTTATTTTTATTTTTAGAGGGGAAAGGAGGGAGGCAGAGAGGGAAAGAGACATCAATGTATGGTTGCCTTTCACCTGCCCCCAGCTACAGTCCTGGCTGAAGACCTGGCTTGCAACCTGTTATGTGCCCTGGCTGGGGAATCGAACCAGCGACCTTTAGGTTTGCAGGCCTGCATGTTTCTAATGAGTCACCAGCCAGGGCTCTGACTTATTTTATGTTTGTTTGTTTGCTTTTCATCTTTTCATTTCTCTTTAGTTGGCTTTTATAATTGACAGCATAATTTCTATTTCGGTTACTTCAGGTCCTTCTCTTACCCTTTCCACTCTCTTTGGGCAGAGGCTTCTGTACTCCCCAGGACAGTAAGGCCATCAGACATGCTTTGCTTATTTTGTGTTGCCTCTGTGATGAATGGCTTAAAATCAATAAGTGGAAGGGACTTAGATTTTTAGTGCAATGTAAGAAAACAGTAAAATCTAAGCTATTCAGAAATGCCTTAGGAGGGAGAGTTCCCTGTCACTAATGATTTGTACACTCACTATTTTATTGTAGATTCAAGTAGTAAACCAAAGGATTGATTATAGAGACCTTTTTATGATTCCTCCCAATCATGAAATTATATGTGCCATCCTCTATTATCATGAAATTATATATGTGTGAATCTGTTTCATTCATTGGACTATACACCTTGAGGACAGGGCTGGGCCTCTATATTTGCCTCTGCATCCTTAATACCTAGTCTGACGCCTGGGGTGTAGTTGGTGCTCGTTCTCCTGTGGCTGATGCTGTGTAACAAACTGCTCCAACTGAGCTACTAACACTTGTTTGAATAATGGCCTTTATGCTGATGCAAAATAAAAGAGTAAAGACGAGAGAAAGAAAGAAAGAAACCTTATAAAATGTATACTATTATCTTTTCCTTTTAACTTGATCTATAAAAATGTAGATGGAAGATACCCCTCTCTCATGTTAAACAGAATGGTGCAGTTTTTTCTTCTTAGTTTCTTCTTCCATCCATTCATTTATGAGTTTTTAAGCCGCAGCTTTGTGAAAGGCTCTTTGGGAATTTCAGAGTGGTTTAATATTTGGTTTGCCCTTCAAAGAGTGTTTAGGGTAACTCTGGGAATGAAGGAACACCACTAAAAGGAACTATAATCTAATAGACAAGTGAGAAGGGCCATTATTCTCGCAGTATCTGGCTTGCACCACAGTATGTGTGGAATTGATATGAATCAAGAATGCTCATTTCAGTCATTTGATTTGGGAATTAGACAGCTAAAAAGTAGGCTATACTTTTAACCTTAAATGTGTACATGAATAACCTAGGGATGATTACAATGTAGATTGTAATCCATTAGATGTAAGGGCCAAGCTCACAAATCTGCATTTGTAATAAGCTCCCAGATGATATTGATAATATTGTTCAGTGGAACCACATTTGAGTATTTATCTGTTGCTGTATAATACAAGTAGCTCAAAGCTTAGTGGCTTAAAACAATAATTTTATTATATGTTGCAGTATTGTGGACCAGAAATTCAGACAGAGTTTGGCTTGTCATTCTCCTGCTCCAAATAGTGTTAACTGGGGTCACTCAGCTGGAAGCTGGGCTGTGGCGCAAGATTTAATCAAGATGACCTTAGTTCACGCTGGGCACCTTAGTAGGGGTGATGGGAAGGCTGGGCATAGCCAGAACTCTTCTCCTCTCCACATAATCTCAGGACTTCTCCCCGGTTCTCTCCAGTAAGATAATAGTTAGCCTTCTTAAATGGTGACTCTTGGCTCTTAAAGACTAGGTCTGGAACTGACAGAGCATTACTTCTACTACATTTCATTGGGCAAAGCAGCCACAGGATAGCCCAGATTCAAGCAGAGGGGAAATAGACCTCACCACAATAGGAGTGTTAAAAAATCTGTGGCTGTCTTTAATCCACTAGTCATGTCAGGGAGCTACTCAGGGATTAGAGAGGCAAATAATGTAGAAATTTGTCACAATCGACTCAAGCAAGATTTGGGTAAGAAGCTGAAGCAGGGCCTTTCTGTCCAGAAAAACCCCAATCACATTCACTTCTTTTTAGAAGTCTTGATATAATAGTATAAAAAGCAAGTTAGGAAATGGAAAATTAGCTGCATAAATTGTTATACTTTCATTGTAGTTTTAAAAATCAGTGTGCTTATACAGCACACTCAAAATACAGCGACAAAACATACAGTGCTCTCTGAATTACACCCCTGCCACCTGGGATTCTTATCTCATAGGTATGAAATGGAATCTTGAGATCATCATTAAAAAAAATGCTGCCGTGGCTGGTAGCACAGTAGACAAGGCGCCGGCCTGCGAACCCAAAGATCGCAGGTTCAATTCCCCAGCCAGGGCACATCACAAGGTTGCAAGCCAGGTCTCCAGCCAGGTGTGTGGCTGGAGGCAGGTGAGAGGCAACCGTACATTGATGTCTCTCTTCCTCTCTGCCTCTCTCCCTTCCCCTCTTTCTAAAAATAATGAAGTAAAATCTTTAAAAAAAAAAAAAATGCTAATAAAGGATTTTACACAGCCAGAATTAAGAACCACTGGCTTAGGTAACACTGGAACTAAAATGAGCTATTCTTGAAACATTTAGCACCATTTGTAATAAAGCTTTCTTCAATCTAAAACTTCAAATATATAAACAGAGGAGTTCTCCTGGCATTCTCTGACTTTTAAATTCAACAAAAACAGGTACCATAGGCTTAAATTTTAAGTTATGTCCTACACTTTCATTGTGACAAATTCACCTGTAATACAATTGGCCTCCAGTTTCCAGTCCTGTCACCTAATGCTAAGGAGACGGTGCTCACACCTGAAAAGTAAGTTGTACAACAAGTGTTAAGTATTCCCTGAGGGCAGAGCAGGAGATTTATGAGTGTTGGCCTTTCCACTAGAGGCTGGGCCAGTGGTTGGAAGCCAGCCTATGCTCTGAAATAAGGCTTCAAATCTCTGGGCACCAAATGAGATCTAACCAAGGCTGTTTTCTAGGTACCCTGCAGTTGGCTATCTTCTGTAGTGGCATCTCAGAAGCAGGGCAGCAGCAATGTCTTTCTCACTTTCAAGGATGCTTAGACTAAAATGCAACATGACAGAGACTCAGTGACACAGTGAGGACTCTGAGTTAGAAAGATACACAAATAACATGATACAGTTTTCACCTGCAGCCTTTCTCCTCCCTTGGCTGCCTCTTTCTCTACTTCAGTACCACCAAGTCCTATTTACTAGATGGCCCAATTTAATTTATCATTTACTTCATTGTACCATATAATTATAAATAGTAGGGGTATTGATATGCAGTAGGCTGAGGGAGTGTAGATTGTTCACTCCCAATTTCTGGATAATTTATAGTTTCCTACATTATTCAATTATACCTTTAGAATTTTTGTCATCTGTATATTACTAATAACATTATTTAGTTAATTTTTTAAATCTGCTTAGTCAGTTCATTTTATAAAACTTTGGTTTCATTCCTAGGTAATGATATCCATGAAGTAATAGTACAATTTGTTAATAGATTCATGTATTTTTCCTACACCTTGAAAGAAACCCATTGCTGTTAGTACTTTAAAAAAAAAAAATGTTCATCTGACAGAGAACAGGCTAATGGTTGCCAGAATGGAGAGGGTATTGGGGAACTGGGTGAAAATAGGTGAAGATGAAGAAGTAAAAATCAATAGTTACCATATAACCACAGGGATGTAAATTATAGCATAGGGAATATAGTCAATAATATTGCCATAACTATGTATGGTGCCAAGTGGGCACTGGAAATATCAGGGGGGACACTTTGTAAAGTATGTGATTTTCTAACCACTATGCTGTACACCTGAAACTAATACAAAAAAAATCTTGAATGTAAACTGTACTTGAAAAAATAAAAAGTTAAAAAATGTCCATCCATGCATACGAATCACGCTTTAGGACAAATCAGGATTATCCACTGTCCTGTAAACAATGCTTAAACAAGTTCGTATTCTGTGAATTATAAGAGGTGAAATGCGTAATGCAGCTGACTTAAGAGGAAAGGCATATGACCCCAGCAAGCAGCTTGAATCAGATTTCAAATCCTCCCTCTTTGCCTGGATGCATCTCTCAGTCGGTCTCCTCCGAGGTGCCTTTAACCTTAGGCTCCATGTATTTTTACGTAGACCTCTGCTGTTCTTAGGCTCACATCATGATGATACTTAAGTAGGCAGAAAAGAAGTTCAGTGTTCTTGTGAGTTGAAGAAAAGACCCTAAATTGAGTTTCATTGGTCTTTATTAACCTGAACTGAACCTGTCAGCCTAGACCTGAGGAAACGATTGTTCCCAGGCCTGTTGGAGGGTCTTATTCTTTGAGGCGGTCGAGTCCATGTCCCTATAAACACATAGGTGAATATTCATCCAGTGTACAAGTGGGTTGGTTTTATTTTCCAAAAAGGAGGAACAGATGCCTGTAGGCAACACCAGCAACTATTCAAAATCAGTGTATTCTCCCCCTGATTATTACATAGAGGCCTTATGTATATTGTTCTTACTCATAATCTACTGTATACACCCTTCCTACTTATTCAGTTACATAGAAATGCCTACTAATATTTTATAAGACTACACTTAATAAAAGACACAGACTTCATTTGAAAAGTTCACAAAAGGAACAGAAAAATGTGTATCCTTGAGGTCAAAATATAAAGGAAGAAATAAAAGAAAGGCTAGATTCCATTAGATTATGGACCCATACATTGATAACTAATATTTGAATTTTCTTATGTAATAGGTATCTCAACATACTTGGTTTGTGGCTTATCAGTAATATTCTAATTGCTGCCCTGGCTGGCGTGGCTCAGTGGATTGGCACCCGCCTGTGAACCCAAAGGTCGCTGGTTTGATTCCCCAGCCAGGGCACATAACCAGGTTGCAAGCCAGGTCTCCAGCTAGGTTTGTAGCTGGAGGCAGGTGAAAGGCAACCACACCTGATACTTCTCTCCCTTTCTTCCTCCCTCTCTTCCCTTCTCTCTGAAAATAATAGAATCTTTAAAAAATTTTTTTTTAATATTCTAATTTCTTTCATTGTTAATAAGTACTATATCATTATGCTTTTATGTAGATGATCTCATGTGCACCTTATGTTTTGACAAGGTAGATATTATCCTAGTTGAACAGGTGAGAAAGACTGAAGGGTTAGGAAGGTTAATTAACTTACACAGCTAATTGACATACCAGTAAGTGATAAAGATAAGATGTAAATACAGGTTTTCCTAAGCCAAGCATATGTGAGTAGAAATGCAACTATTAAGATAATATAATTATGTTTTATTGCCAGCCCATATGCTGATTTTTTAAAATTATTTCCTGCAGATTGGAAACAACCCACTTTAATTGAATCTGAATTTTCTGCTTGTCAGTAGTTAGCCTTTGACCCTGGCATTTTGTCTCTAAGCAGTAAAACAACCAATAGATTCAATGAACTTATTTGTTGAGAGTATAAATCAAAATACCTACCTGACAATGTTTAGGGTAAACTAGAATTTTATTGATAACATTTTCAGTTTTCAAGACTTTGGATTAATTTTAAAAAAAAAAACCATCTGATAAAAACTAAAGCACTCCATAACTAAACCTAACAGTGAAGGAAGGATCATATTGTTATTTTATAGTTGAACTATTCTGGTAGCAGTGAGATGTGGCGAGCACGGCACAAGATTTGATGCTGAGGTGAGGGCTCTCGCCATCACTTAGAACAGGAAATGGTTGCAGTGGGGTGGCAGGTGCACAGACAGGAATGGCACCAATTTGCGGAGTCTGAAATATGGGAGAAGGGAAAATACAGCAAAGTGAAAAACTGAAAGATATTTTTGAAAAAAATATAAAGTTATGAGAAAAAAATACAATTCTTACCCACAGCCCTCCAAATGTTGTTTGAAACAGTACAGGTAAAATTATATGGAGTTTAGCATTCAATTGGACCATGGTCTCTTAATTCTCTGTGTGGGCCAATTTATTTCTTAGTAACTTTGTTTTACCGTAGAATAAATTGAGGTAAATTGTTTCATTTTACGTTGATGATGTGCTAATCTACTGGGACAGGGAATGAAGATGACTTTTTAGCTGAAGTTATTCTCACTCAGGCATTGTAAAAAGGCAATGAAACAGTTAAAGGATATGGTTTCAATTTAACTATTAAAAGGAGAAGAAAATTTTATTTTATTTATTTATTTAAAGATTTTTATTTATTATTTTTAAAGTGAGGGGAAGGGAGAGAGGCAGAGAGGGAGAGAGACATCAATGTGTGGTTGCCTTTCACCTGCTTCCAGCTACAGACCTGACTAGAGACCTGGTTTGCCACCTGGTTATGTGCCCTGGCTGGGGAATTGAACCAGAGACCATTGGGTTCACAGGCCGGTACCTTTCCACTGGGCCACCAGCCAGGGCCAAGAAGAAAATTTTTAAAAACCCTTACAGAAAAACGTTTTCCTCTTAAAAATTAGCTTTTTACTTCTAAAGTTTAGTTTTAATCATGATCATTTATGTTGTGAAGAATCTTGTCAAAAAAAGTTATGAGGTGATTTAAATGCTGTTATTTACTATGTACCATAGTCCCTCCTCCCCTTATCTATAACCTGTGGTCAACACCTGACCAAAAATATTAAATAGAAAATTACAGAAATAAACAATTTATAAATGATAATTGCACATGGTTCTATGTAGCATGATGAAATCTCAGTCTGTCCTGCTCTGTCCTGGTCAGGATGTGACTCAGCCCTTTGTACACATAGCACATACCTGCCTGTTAATTGCTTATTAGCTGTCTCAGTTATCAGATCAGTTGACTTGGTATTGTATTGCTTGTGTTCACATAACCCTTATTTTACATAATAATGGCCCCAAAGCCATCCACATAACTTTTATTATAGTGGATGTTATAATTGTTCTATTCTATTATTGTCATTAATCTCTTACTGTGCTTTCTTATTAATTAAACTACCATAGGTGTGTATGTATGTATGAGAAAACAACATGATACATAGGGTATGGTACTATCCGTGGTTTCAGTAATCCACTGGTGGCCTTGGAACATACGCCCCCCTCTACCCCAAGATAAAGGGGGACCACTGTAATTTTTCTGGTCTTCTGTAGGAATTTGTTTTAATCCTAGTGATATTCAAAGTAGGTGTTATGGGCCGTAACCAATCAGAATGGAACCAAACCATCTTGCTGTACCTAATACATCTGCCAGCTGTAATAAAGTTTAATCCACCCTTTTACTAAATCACAGCATTCTGTGATAATTTGATTACAAAGAAGATGAGCCAGTTGAGAACTTCCATCTTCATGATTTGCTCAGGTTAAAGTCTTTTCTTGACTATAGGCAGGTACATTTATTCTAGCTACATGAAATATATTCTTCCAGTCTTCATTTCTTTTATACATGGACTGAAAATGGTAATTCATTAAACAGTGTGAAAATGAGAGTGATAACTTAGGCATCAGGCAATTTAAAAATTATTTGAACGATGTATAATCATGTAATTTCCATTAAATATGAATTCTAGTGTTCAAGCTCTTTCATTTCAGCATCTTAGATGATCTTTGAACAAGGGATTCACACAGGAAAAAAAGATCCTTAGAAATTACACATGATTGATGTCACCATGTATAAGATGTTTCATTTTTCTTTCCTCTTATAAAGACTCTGGAATCCATGAAATCTTTGTAATTCATAAAAATTTTCTTCTTTTGAGTGTACATACTTTGCCTTGCAGATTCCCAGAGAAAATTAAACTGAAGTGATATAATTTTCATTTTTAAATAAGTTTAAAATTTTTAAAAGGATGCCAAGCTATTTGTTTCACTTCTTAAATACATAGTGTGCACATTTTATCTGGTTTTGTTTCTGTTACCCATTATTATTATTAAGTTCTCGGCTTCCTTCCTCACTGTATTATCTTCTATATTGTCAATCTGCATTTTGGACTCCCAAGAATCTTTGTTTCAGATAATTGGAAGACTATTATTAAGGATTCGATAACACTTATAAAGTCAGAAACAAGGCACAGATTAACTGGAGGTAGGAATTAATTGAGTTTACACATAAACAAAACCTTTTTTGGTACATATAGCATGGGGTTCTGTAAATGCTGGATAAAGACATCAATTTTAAAAACCATTTAGATCAAAAGAGCTTCTAAATCAAGGAAAGAGATTAAGTAGGCCATTTATTTGCTTTGTCCTGGTTCGTTTACCTTAATAAGTTACTTTGTTCTTGTAGGTTATGACTTCTGTTCTGAAAGACATAACTGCATGGAGAATTCTGTCTGCAGAAACCTGAATGACAGGGCTGTTTGTAGCTGTCGAGATGGTTTCAGGGCCCTGCGAGAGGACAGTGCCTACTGTGAAGGTAATCCTTGTGATGACGGGGAGCTCAGCTGTATCAATTCCCTAGGATTATGGCATGCAGAATTTATTAATTTCCCAGGTTGTCAAGTTGATGGGCCCATTAAAAGCGGTGAATTTAATTTGAAGCATATTAATCAGCTAAAAATAATTATCTTTCAAATTAAAGTTTTTCAGCTATCTGCTGTATGTCAGACTAGTATGTTAACATGGCTGATTTCTTGAATTAGAACAATACTCCCACTGTGAAATTGCCTTGCTTTTTTTTGTAATTAGATATTCAGATAGTTCACATATTGACATGATTACTATGGCTTGCAGTTAGAATCATAGTCAGCTTTTTTCAGACAATGTTGCGTAACAAAGGCAATCAATTAACAGGAAAGGAAATACCCACTGCTATTTTTGTTTGCTACTGTAAGTAATCGTAGTAGCTGTATTCATGTTCTGTGATATTTAGTAAGTAGCTCCTGTGGAGCAAATGATTTCCTAGTTGTTTTTAAAAATCTGAACTAATATCCGTGGTAATTTATTCTCTCATGGAAACAGTCCAAATATAGTGAAAATGTCCTTGGCGTCAACTCTTCATGAAGACTATAGAAGATCATGAGACATAGTGGTTATAATTTGCCTGAGGCACAGACTTGAATCACAGGTCTTGGAAGTAAAAGCACTGATACAGTAGTATTTGGGCATTTGGAGAGTTCTAGAGTTGCTTTTCCCAAATGTCAAGAATGTGCCTTGCTCATTAGAAATGGAAAGTCTCCAAAGTAAAATATGGAGCCTTGCTTATTACACAGTGATTTATTGGCCATAGGGAGACCAGTTTCTATTGTTTCCCCTAACTTTAAATAGATTTGTGGGTGGGTGTGTGTGTTAAATACTACCGCTCATTTTTTAAACTGACATTTTTTCCCCAAAATATATTTTTTTAGATTTTATTTCATTTTTGAAGATTTTATTTATTATTTTCAGAGAGAAGGGCAGGGAGGGAGGAAAAAAAGGGAAAGAAACATCATTGTATGGTTGCCTTTCACGTGCTTTCAGCTATGGACCTCTCTGTAAACCTGGCTTACAACCTGGTTATGTGACTTGGCTGGGAATTGAACCAGTGACCTTGGGTTCCCAGGCCATCACCAATCTACTGAGCTACACCAGCCAGGGCCATTCAATGTACTTCTTTAAATACTTTTGATTCAGTTCTGAAGAGACTGTTCCCTTTTTGCCCTGGTCAGGACATACGGCTTTTCTTTCCCCATTTATAATAAAGGTTTATGTAGAACTCCTCATGTTGAAAAGTTTTATATAAGAAATGGATATGAAGTTACTTAGTAAAATAGTGTATTTTTTTAAAGATTTTATTTATTATTTTAGAGGGAGGGGAAGGGAGAGAGGGAGATAGATATCAATGTATGGTTGCCTTTCGCCTGCCTTCAGCCACAGACCTGGCTGGAGACCTGGCTCGCAACCTTGTTATGTGCCCTGGCTGGGGAATCGAACCAGCGGTCTTTGGGTTTGCAGGCCGGCACCCTATCCACTGTGCTACCAGCCAGGGCTTAAAATAATGTATTTTTAATGATAATATTAAATTTCTAATATGAAGTAAACCCCATTCATACTGTTAATGTGTATAATTCATGCGATACCTTTTTTTTAAATCTTAACTTTATGATAATTATTTTTATTTTGACCTGCTGTTTTTGTTGGTGTTAACTACAGTCACTCATGTAATAATTACTTAGTGAGAACCTGGTTACTATGATACCAACCATTTTTCTAGGATTGGGTAATAAATGGTAAATAAGACTGATAAGTTTCCTGTGCTCAGAAGCTTGCATTCTAGGGGGAACAAGAAATGTGAGTAACTCCTGACACAGAGAAGACAATTTCAGATAGTAATAGATAATATCAAGAAAATGAAACAGGATGATGTGATCGTGATTAGGAATTCATTTAGATGAGATGCTCAGGGAAAATCTCTGGGCCTGGGGGAGGGTTGCCTGTTGACTTGAAACTTGCTGATAAGTAAACAGCATGGAAAATCTGGAACAAAGCATTCCAAAAGGGAAGAGTAAGCAGTAACACCCAAGGGGGAACTAGCTTGGGTCCCAAGCTAGTGGGGACGTGAAGGCACAGACAAGTCAGAGCAGACAGAAGCAGTTAAGAATTAGGCGGGGTCTGGAAAATGTAGAGAGGCTTGTGTGGATTTTAGATTTGTCTTGGGGGTGGGGGTGGGGGGAGGAGTGATGTGCTCCAGCTTGTAAAGTGTAGTGCTGCCTGCCGTGTGGTGGAGGAAATACTGGGTTGGAAGTGGTAGGAAGAACAAAGCAGAAACAGGAAGGCTGGCTGGAAGCCTGTTGCATCCTCTAGGCAATGATGTTGGGGACCTGGATGAAGGAAGTGGTAAGGGAGGTAAAGACAAGGGAGCTTATTCATGAGATGCTTTGAAAGTAAACCGAAAACAGATCATACTGAAAATGGGTTGTAAATTGCTTCATGATATTTATTGATCATGTGAAGATATAATCTTCCAAAATTAAGAAAATGATAGAAAAACTTGGTTTACTATAGAGATCTTGAATTTTTTATACTCAAGGACATCTAATATATCTTTTGTTATTCATGTTAACAGGCTTTGCAGTGTTCTGATCAAATCCAGTTTTATTTTTTATTTTGCTATTACTTATTTTAAGGATGTTTTGACTTTTTAGAAGCAACATTTAAAAAATTATTCCATAAGCCCTGGCTGGTATGGCTCAATGGACTGAGCACAGCCTGCGAACCCAAATGTTGCTGGTTCAATTCCCTGTCAGGGCACATACCCGGGTTGCAAGCCAGGTCTCCAGTCAGGTTCCCAGTTGGAGGCAGGCCAAAGGCAACCATACATTGATGTTTCTCTCTCTTTCTTCCTCCCTCCCTTCCTCTCTCTCTAAAAAATAATGAAAAATAATGAAAAAATATTAAAAAAATAAAAATTAAAAAAAAATATGCGATTGTACCTGTTGTCTATCACCAGGTCTTACAGGATTCTGGTCTTCTAAGAAATTAGACTTTTCATTATACACAAAAATAAGCAAATGGTAATTTGTAAGTAGTATAAATTTTAGTTACTAAATCTGTGGGGTTGTTTAAATAATATGACTATAATTCAGACTATTTACTGCAGTTTACTTGATCAGCATTAAAATAGCACTGTTGTTTTCATGTATTCATCACGTAACCTACTTTGTTTAAGGCTAGGCTAGAGGTGAAACAGTAAATAAGATATACTGACTGATATTCTTTCAGGCAAGACAGATAATAAACAGATCATTAAACCAAAAGACGTTGAATTTCACGTGTGGTAAATACCCTGAAAGAGAAACAGGTTAACAGGGATCTGATCTGGATTGGTGGTAGTGCTTGGAGAAAAGGGTATTTTTTTTCCTGAAATCTGAAAACAAGTTAAAAAGAAGCCAGGTATAAGTATGGGTGGGATTGAAGGAAGTTCCCTAGGTGGAAAAATTGGAATGTATAAAGACCTGTAGATGGAAAGATGGACTTTCTAAGAACTGAAGGAAGGCAGAGAGCGAGGGAGAGGTGCCTGATGAGACTGATGGTGGAAAACAGGCCCTTGAAGGTCACAATAAAGACTAAAGGTTTTCGTGGCGAGAACAAGGGTAAGCCAACAAAAGGTGTTGGGTAGAGGAGGCCATGAGATGGTATCTGTGAAGGCAGAGGTCAGGTTGATGCACCTAGAAGCCGGAGAGCACCCATGATTTCCAGCAAACACCACAAGGTTAGGCAAGAGGCATGGAGGAACTTGTCCTTCACAGCTTTCAGAAGGAAGCAGTGCTCCTACACCTTGATTTTGCTTACAGAATTGTGAGACAAACTCCTGTTCCTTACAGCACCAATTTATGCTATTTCATGGTAGCCCTAGCAAAGTAATGCAATCTGAAAGAAATGCTTTTTGCTTTTTTGGCCTAACTGTTCATGACTTAATTATCCTTATAGATTGCTTAATTTTAATTTTTTTTCTTTGAAGATTTTCTTGATGAATTACATGCCCATAGTTTTAATTTCTCAAATCAGTTTTTAAATTTTAGATGACTAAAGAATTAGTACCTTGTACTGTATTGTCCAGTTGTTTTATATATGTGTATATATATGTGTATATATATATATATATATATATATACACACACACACACATAGTTATATCTGATTATTAAGAAATGTGTACATGTATATGTTTAGGTATGTACAAGTATTTTTCCCACCTATAATGTTTTGTTATCATGGACTACTTACTTTTCTTGAATTGTCCCAACCTTCTAAAATAGAGACAGATAAGTAGAAAGGGTTTAAGATATATTTGTTTATTGATGGTTTAAAATGCTTAGATATGCCAAACAGATGGGTTTCTAGGCTACCTCACCACCAAAAAATTATTCAAGACTGGCATTGAACTTATTGAACATGTTTATATTATACAGAAAAGTCTAATTGTCTATTGATTTTTATAGCTAAAAAGGGACTCAGTTGTTTTAATTAATATGTTTTGGCCTCAAAAAAGGGAATTTATTCATTTATGACAATCATTATTTATTAAATTATATGTACACTGATAAATGGAATGCATATTCAAAGGACCACAAATACCTATTTTCTTTTTTTCCCCACCCATCATATCATAAGAAACACCGTCTCCTCCCACCTGATTTCTCTCTTTTCAATGCAAGCATGTAGCTAGTGATATGTCTTTTACCTTCTGCCTTCTGCGTTTCACAAGATTTTAGCTGATGTACAAGGTAATGTGAATATAAGTCTTAATGAAAACATGTAAGTTCTCTATGTTTCTGTTTTTATTCTCAAGTTGTTTGTCAATAAGGCCATAATAAAAGACAATATCAATGATTTTTCAAAACTTTTATTTATTTTCAGAGAGAGGGGAAGGGAGGGGGAAAGAAATAGAAACACTGATGTATGAGAGAAATATCTTTCAGTTGGTCTAGGCACGTGTCCCAACCAGGAATCAAACCCATGACCTCTTACTTTGCAGGACCACGTGCAATCCTTTGAGCCACACCAGTGAGGGCAACACTAATTATTAGTAACCAAATGGTTTTTTGAAGCATTTAAAATGCCTTCCACATAAAACATCTTATTTCCCCCAGCAATTCTATGATGCAGGCATTATTATAGTCTCTTGTTTTGTGGTTCAGAAAGCTGAATGAAATTAAATGATTTGCCCAAAATCACTTACCCAGTCAGCAAACCGTAAACTCAAGGTCCAAATTTATGTCACCTATCTTCAAATTTGGTGTTTAAAAATTTTTACTACTTTTAATTTACTTATTAATACCCAAACTAATACTTATTTTATAAATAAGAGTACGATGTAAATTTTTCTTTAGAAAGACATTTTTAAGACATTTTAAATGGGAGGCTTCTGAAAAGAAAAAAAAATCTCCAGTTCATTCAGAAAGCATTTCATTGGCATCACAGAAACTGTAATGAGCTGAGATCATGATAAATAACCACACAGGAAGACAATAGGGAAACAAACTCCCTCTCTTTCTTGCCCTCCTGTTCCTCCCTTCCCCCTTCCTCTCTGTCTTTGCTTTCCCCTTTCTTCCTCCCTCCCTTTTTTTTTCCCCTTCTTTCTTCCTTTTTCTTTCTCAGCTGTTACCATTTCACAACTAATTAATTTAGTGATGAATCCCTGACACAGCCAGTATCTGTGTATCATTAACTATGGAGTATAGGGCTAATAGGAGAGGATTTCTTTAAGAGTAAGATGAGCGATAACTTCACAGAGTTGCTCCAAGAGATGTGAAATAAAAGATGTTGAATGAGCTCAAGGTTTTGATTGTAAACCCAGCACACAAGTCCCTGCTGGAGCTAATGGGAGGCATGTTTAACAGAGTGGGGATAAATAACCAGAGGACTGAGCTCTGTGGGATTAATTAGGGAATTATAGCAGTCACTGTAGCTTTCAAAACAATGGTTAATGATGCAAGCTCTCTGTGGTGTGTTATGGTAGAGTGTCTTAAATTTAAAAAGTCCAAGGTTACTGTATTAATTAGGGTTCTCCAGAAAAACAGAACCAAAAGGACATACGGTATCTGTCAGTGCTCCCCCCATAGCTGCAGAAAGTTTCGCTTTCTGTGGTTTCAATGGCCCACAGTTAACCATGGTTTGAAAATATTTAGTGGAAAATTCCAGAAAGAAATAATTCACAGGTTTTAAATTCTGAGTAGTATGATGAAACCTCATGATATCCTGCCCTGGACATCAATCATCTCTTTGTCCAGTACCTGCCCATTAGTCCCTTAGTGGCCACCTGGTCTATCAGATTGACTGTCACAATATTGTAGTGCTGATGCCCAAGTAACCTTTATTTTACTAAATAATGGACCTGAAGTACAAATGTTAAGATGCTGGCAATTCAGATATGCCAATGAGTAGCTATAAGGTGCTTACTTTAAAGTGAAAAGGTGAAAGCTTTTGATATAATAAGGAAAATAAATTGTATGCCGAGGTTGCTAAGAATGTATATTTTATCTGTGAAATTGCCTAATATGTAAGTTAAACTTTATTATACATATATATGTATAGGAAAAATACATATAGGGTTTATATAGGGTTTGGTATTGTGTGATTTCAGGTATTTATTCACTGGGGGTCTTGGAACATATACTGTTCTTTTGAAACAAAGCACCATAGTTGTGTTACTGTCGTGGGCAACTAATTTTTTTCTCCCGAAGGAAAGTACTCCTCTAGAAAATGCTTGTACAAGTCTATGGAGCTTTATGATCACTTTGGATGCTGTATAGAAAGAATCTTTGTTCAGAATTCATTTATTCACAGTATTTCTTGGGCACATACTATGCGCCGGGCCTTGAGTGAGGTGCTGATCGTACAGCTGTGAGCAAAACCAATTTAGCCCTTGCTCTCATGGAGCTGACTTTCTACTGAGCGTAACATTTAGTCTTTGTCCATTTTCAAGACACGGAGGGACCTGAGAATTGCGACTGATGTTTTTGTGCTTTGTTAAAATAAATATTACTGGCCCTTATACTCCTTGGCAGTTGTTTTTTTAAGGTTTCAGTACTCAGTGTGCTGGTCTAAGAATCAGCTGTATGGATCATCACCTAGGAGTTGGTTGGAAATGCAGAATCTCATATTTTATCTAAGAATTACCAGATTAGAACTTGCATGTTAACAAGATCTCCAGGTCATTCTTACATGTCAGGGAGTTTGAAGAGCACTCATTTAAAGCATAGAGTTTATTGATTCAATATGTTAATGATTTGGTAGCTACACAGTGTTCTTCAGCCATATGCTGGAGAGGGATTTTAGTGTTTACAGCGTGAGTTGATTGCCATCAGGGTATAATGTGGTTTCCTTAGCCCATGATTCAAGCTGCATCAAAATCACATGAAGAGCTTGTTAAAAATGCATATTCCTGGATTCAACCTTCTTAATATTTTTAAATGTAAGTCATGCTTGGTTCTCAAGAACATGCGTTTTTACAAGCTTTACAAGTTATTATGTACATTAAAGTCTGAATGGGACTATTGTACACTAATTTTATATTGACATTCTTCTAAGGATGAATTTTCAAAAATTCATTATTTTTTAGTTTTTGGTTAATGTTTACCTGTGCAGTTTAGGATGTTTAGCAGCATCCTTGGCCTCTGCTTACTGCATACCAGTAGCACACCTGTGTCCCTCCCCCAGCTCTAGTTGCGATAGCAAAAATGTTTCAGACATTGCCGAATTTCCCCCGGAGGGCAGAATTGTTCCTAGTTGAGAAATACTGGTTTAAGCTAAGTAGAGAATAGAAACATGGCTCTGTGTGATCATGATACCTACCCCAGTGTGTGCTGGTAGTATTTGATTATCTTTAGGGCTTTTGGTTTTATGCCAAGAGTGAAGAGAGGTTTATATGTAAGCATGTAAGGACTGTCTGGGTCTTTGGTCTGGTTTTTGCACTAAATGGTGGGAGAGACACAATGTGAAGATGAGGAAGAGGATAAACTCTTATATTTAGGATATTAAGAAGACTAATGTAGGGCTTGGGTCCCAAAAAACAAAACAAAATTAGGTAGAAAGGCATTTCTATTTCTATTTCTGAATAGCTGTGAATGTGCTGTGAAGACTGAGGACAACACTTTGTGTTGGTGTCTCAAGAGTTTTGTAGTTTTGGGATGGGAGCTTCTTTTATTTTATTGGTAGTTCATTTTCTATTATGTTTTTTCTGTTTTTTCTATTACTATTTATTTGCCTTTGTACCCTCTTCCAGTCCCCTCCCCCATCAGGTAGCTTCTTTTAAAGGGGCAAAAGTAGGGACACAGAGATAGGTACTAGCTTTGGCAGAGACTCAGAGGACCTGGAAAAGGCTCAGAGATTCCTGGGGCAGGGTAGTGGTCAGTGATGGTAAATAAGTGTTGATTTATTCCTAAAACCCATAGAAACATTCAAGGTACACCCAAAAATAGTCGGGGAGATGTTGAAGGGAGGCTTCAGATTCATCAGCAGGCAGGGAAATTTATATCATAGCCTATAAAGCATTATTGCATTTCTGGTATGATTTTTAGTTTTCTTTGGCCCATTATTCTCTCCAAATTGCTTACCTTGTATTTTTTTGTAGTACGATATGATGAAAACATTTACCGTCTACTAGTATAAATACTAGTATTAAACAAGTATTTATATTTATCACACTTTTGATAGTCAATTGTTTTAATGCTGAAAAGCAAGTCAGAAAAAAAAATACTTCTGTATATATTCCCTATGCATAAAAAGTCATGAATAAATGGACTCAGCAAGCATAATAAAGACAGACTTAGATGGATAGCAGGCTGACAGCTTGGTGGATGAAGGGCTAGGGGGTGGAGAGGTTGATTTAAAAATAAAAGAGAGAGAGAGAAAAGAGCTCAAGAACACAGGCAACAGTAAGGTGATCATTGATTGCGGAGCGGAAGGGGATGGGTGGAGGTGGAAGGTGGTAGGGGAGGAGAAATGATAAGAGAACAAATAAAATAAAATAAAATAAACCAAAACAGGTCATTCTGGTACCTGGGTGGATACATTTTAGATTTATGTGTGCAATCATCTATAATTATTTTTTTTAAATACACATCGGAAGAAACTTGGAGGTTTCGTAGACAAATTAATGTAAAGTGTTTAATTGATCAAATAAAAATCTTTTCACTTTTGAAAAATGTGGGAAGTTCTGATGTGATGAAAAGAATATTACACAAAAGACTTAGATTTTATTCTTACCACTGCTATTTGACTTGTGTGGGAATTTGTGAAAATCACTTACTATCTCCGAGCCTTAGTCTTCTCATTTATTAAATGGGAGAATTTGTCTTATGAGATTGGTGGCAAGTGAAGGATAAATAAGGTTAAATATGTAAAAATGTCTTCCAGAAAACAAAGTCCTTGGTAAAATTTGTCATTAAACCTATGTTTCTTACATATATTTATTACTACCAGTTCATGTATCATGAATTCATTTTTGGAACTAAGTTATACCATTAATATATTGAAAACTTGAGGTATCAATACCCTTAGAGTCCATATGATGATGTTATCTTCTATTTTAAGCCAATTGGCTACTTCAGTAATTAAGTTACCAAGGTTTATTTCCAGAACCAGATCACTTTATGCCTAATTCCTTTATGGTCTGAGTAATATTCTATCCAGTTCAATATAGAGTATGTGTAACGCATCCTAATTTACACATTATGTGGTAAGATTTAAAATGTGACTAGGGGAATTCATGGTATTATTCTGTAAATGCATAGCAACTTAAAATATTGATAATTACATATGCATATAATTGTTTATTATTATCAGGGAGAAAATGCTTAGAATTAAACAATTCTAACAATTAATTTTAAATTAATTGTAGGTATCTTAGGTGAAGCAGCAGTTCATTATCATTTTTTCATTATTGACATGAAAATTATTTTTTAAGCCACCTCCCTGGAAAAGAATTCATTTGAAGTGACAAGAGGCATGATATGATTAAAATTTTAATAATTTAATTGATGGGAAAGTGTTCTTGCAACTCCATTAAGTCTAAGGTCAAGTATAACCTAGAGATTAAATTATAAATACCAGCATTATCTTGCCTCCCAAGAATTTCAAATCATATGTTCTAGTTATATTTATTAAAAGTGTTGAAGTTAGTGAACAAATGCTTGCTTGAAATGAAACACAATGATTAGCATTCCTTTTACAATTCTCATCCTCCCTTAATGTATTCATTAGCTTTCAAAAAGGAGAACCAACTCCAATATAAAAGGCTTAGAGATAGGCAGTGGATGTTTGAGCATGATTAATGGCAGGAAAACAGTATGGCTAGAAATATATGTGGATTGCACAAATAAATCTGACTTTGATTCAATGATTCTGAGATGATATTTGGAATCTGCTGTCAAAACCTGTGAAGCTGCAAAGAAAAATGAAATGACATGGACAAAGCATCAGACATTGGATTAAATGTTCATTTTATTATTAATATTATGAATAATAATAGCTATTGTTTTAAGGAGAAAACAATAGCTGCTGATTGCAGGAAGCAGTTTAGGCACAAATCAAATGATTGTGACAGAGAAAACTGAGAGATTTGAGTTATGTGTTAGAGAAGGACTTAGATTGTCTAGGCAAATGATATTCCTAAGTAAAGAAAGAGCCCCACCGTGTTTGGGCATTAGGTAACTGGTGCTACCTTTAATGAGCAAGAAGCATTGGTTAAGAGATAAGCAAGCACCTTATGGTTCTAAATTATATCTCTTATTCATTGGTGTGATATAAAAATAGATCCCTGGGACTTAATAATACATAAGAATATTTTCATTTTTACTTTTCATTACATTTTAAATTTTCCTCAAGTAATTTTTCTTCAATATGAAGCGTGTGCTCTCCCAAATATATTTTTATAAATTATTCATAGCCTTAAATAACAATGTAACAGTAAAGGAATGGGATCGAAAACTTAGAACACATATGCTGGTTTATACTGAGTTGTTGTGAGGTCATACCTCCTAATCAACATTAAACATTGATTAACATTGGCAAATTTAGCAATGCAATTTAGTCAGTGATTCATGTATAAACTAGCAATTGGAAATTGGAGTAGTTCTGTATCTTTCATATAAACATTGATGTAATGTTTAGATTAATAATTGAATAGGCAGCAATTTGGATATTGTAATGAGTGAAACCCTTGTTTTGGCAAAATAAATATATATTTATTAAATTAGTTTTTAATATTTAAAAATAATCTTCTTCTTGGAAAGAATGCCATTCAACTTGATACATTTTCAAATTCAACATGATAAGGCAATCTTTCAAATGAGGCTGTTTGTTCCTTAGCTTCAAGCAAGTTGGATTCAGCCAGAATGATTTGCTAACTAGCCATGAGTAAGCCCAGACAAAAAGTGCAGAAGTAGTGGCAGATGGACTCCCCATGGCTCAAGAAGTTAGTGGGATATTGTGGAAGACTTGGGACTTCATCTGGGGCTTGAAGAGTGAATCCAGTTTGGATTGGCAGAGAAAAGAAAGCAAAGAGAAAAAAGCAAGGCATGTTTTGGAGTTTTTCTGCAACAGGAGGCTGACATCCAGGACTGTTCCTAGATGAAACTACAGAGATAGGGGCCAGATTGTGGAGGAATAGTGCTGGGTTATCGGAGTGATTCTACTCCAGATTTGCCAACCATAAGCTTACAGCAAATATTTGGGAAGCTTCTCAACTTCATACAGGTTTTTGGCTATAAAAAGGGGGTAACTCTATCTGTTCCCTTTAAGTCATGGAGTTTTTGTGAGAATTAACATATCATACTTGTGAACATGCACTGTAAGAATCCAAGTGTTATAGACTTGGTCTGCGCATGCTTACCAACCTTGGCTGGGTGCTATATTCTGTTTGGGAGTTTTCCTATGCATCCCAGCTCAGGTTCCTCTCATTTCCTACAATGAGTATTTCAAACCTTTATCATTCCCTGTAAACCCAAGAGAATGGATTCAGCCCATTCTTCTATTCCCAGCAAATACCTTCTTTACCAACAAGACAGAAACAGTAACATCCTCATCCTGCTTCCACTGCCTAAACCCACATGCCTCATACTCATCCTGTCTCCCCTCTCTCTAGTTTCAATAGAACCAGCACTCCTCCTTCTAGGGGTAACGGGCCCATCTGGCTACTGAATCTAATTTCTTTCTGTCTTCAGAGGAATCTTGCCACCTACTATCCTCTCAATTTCTTTCTATTCACTCCAGCCCATCAGCATCGAAATATGATCAAATTTTTCCCCAAACCCCACATCCCTTTCTAGCTTTCATGTAATTGTCTCCCCCTTTTGCTTTATAACCAGATTTCTTGAAGTTGCGATCTGTTTTTAATGCCTCCATTTCTTCAAGTTAGACCCTCTGCTTAACACACTTCAGTCTGGATTTTCATCCCTTGTCTCCTCCAAACTAATCTTATTAAGGTCACTGATAACTTACCTTTCAGTCTGTATCTTGCTTGACCTCTAGGCAGCAATTAATTTTATTGATCACTCCCTTCTTCAAACGCTTATTTACCTTGTCTTCATGATACTACATTGTATTGATCAGGGATCAGAGTTGCAAACAATAGAATTCACTCTGGCAATTTAATCAGAAAAGGAATATATTGAGGGATGTTACATGACCCACCTGAGAGGACAGGTTTGGATGATGTACAGCCAAGACAACACCCACCACACGTGGGTACAAATCCCACTGCCTCTGTCCCTTACTGCCAACACCACAACTCACAGAAATATTGCATGCTTTTCACTGATGACGCCAGACCTGAACTCCGAAAGTTAGCCCATTGCTACCACCGTACGTGCGGAATGCTTTCTCCATTACACCTGTTGGAAGATTTACAACCTTGCTTAGTCATGAGTTCTCTTCTGAAGTGTTACCTGCAGGCCTTCGTTGCAGGCCCATGTCTTAGCTTCCAAGTACACTGAAAATTTGAATTATGACTTCTTTCTTGGGGAGATGGGAATTTCCCCAAATATAGAAGGTATATTGAAAAGGTGATAGCTGACCACTATTTTGACATTTGTCTGCCTCCACCACTTTTTAATTTTGCTGCTACCTGTCCAAGCAATCTTTTTCAGTCTCCTTCCTCTGGTTGCCCTGTAAATACTGAAGTCACCCAGAGCTCCATCTTCATTTTTTTCCCTTCTCATTCTGCACCCTCTCCATGGATGATGTTGTCTAGCATTGTGGCTTTAATGACCTTCTTTGTGCTTAGGGCTCTCAAATACTGACCTCTAGCCATGTCCTCTCTCCTGAGTTCCAGGTCCACAACTGCCTCTTGGACTTTTTTTTTTAATGCATTTTTTTCTTTTTTTAAAAATTTTCTTGTTGTTGTATTACATCCATCCCCTTTTTGCTCCCCTCTGTCCCCCTCCCCACCCACCCATTCCCCCCAAAGTCAATCACCCCTGTTGTCCATGTCCATGGTTCCCCCATACTAGGTTCTTGCTTAAGCTGCTCCCCTTTCTTGCCTCTGCGTCCCCCCTCCCCCCTCCCCCCAACCCCTTTTCCCCTGACCACTGAAGGCCTATTCCTTGTATTCATATACTTGGTTCTGTTTTGCTTGTTGTTAGTTTTGCTCATTATTGTCCCATAATGGGTGAGATCATATGATATTTGTCCTTCACTGACTGGCTTATTTCACTAAGCATAATACTCTCCAGTTCCATCCATGTTGTTGCA